>OX451737.1:439505510-439896842 GCA_948472305.1 Vicia faba | reverse complement strand
TCTCTCTCGAACAAAACAACAACGAGGAGGAGAGGAAAAGAGAGAGATCTCATCTCTACAACATCAACGGAGGGAGGGAGGAAAAAGAGCTGAGTCGTCTCTCTTCAACTACAACACGGAGGAGGGAGGAAAAGACACACACACACTTCTATCCGGATTTTGGGATACATTATAGGTAAGTAGCAATACATTGTGGAAACTGTGCGGGGTATACCGACATGGTCTAAGCAATAGCTACGTTAGTGTGACATATTTATGGGTACCGATAGCCTTTGAGTTAATCAAAGAGAATACGGGGCCGCTGAGTGATGTCATGAAGCCCTAATGAACTTCTAGAACCTTTACTTGACCAACTTGGCCTTTAGGATGTAGTGAGATGACCGGCTTTGGTGCAGTCCGAAGTTGGTAGATACTCGATACTACACTCATTGAGGTTTGGTTTATTGGGATATTTCGGTCGCCATTAAAGAGGCTTGAGCTGAAACAATGACCAGGGAAACAAACCAGTGATATTGAGCTCCTTATAACCCGGTTACTATTACTAGAACAGGTTTGAGCCAACTAAACTTCAAGAGGGTACTTACCTATAAAACTCCATGCAAGCCTAAATCTAAGGACTTGTTTGCTTTATTTGTATATGCATACTTGTACATAACATCATGAACATCATGAACATCATATACATCCACTAACCATTTCAAGGATTTTTGGATTCATCTTTGTTCTTGTTTTGTAGGATATGGATTCACTTCGCAGGAAAACTATTCAAGTCAACCTTGTAAGAATTCCTCCACAACTTAAGGAGCTAGCTTCAAAGATTCCTGAGAACTCTCCATTCACCAAGAGACATGGTCGTCTACTAAACTTGGTCACCTCTAACACATATGAGGATATGATGAAGGTGCTCTTTCAGTTCTTTGGTCCTTTGCACCATTGCTTCACATTTCCCGACTATCAACTTGTGCCTACTTTGGAAGAATTCTCCCAACTCTTGAGGATTCTCATTCTCAATCAACTACCTTTCAACGGTACAGAAAGAGATCCAAAGCCAGAAGAGATTTCTCAAGCTCTACACTTGCACTCATCTGATGTCATAACTCATTGGGAAACTAGGAGTGGTGTCAAAGGCTTCTTAGCAAAGTTCCTGTTTGAGAAAGCCCAAAGTTGTTGGAATTCCCTAGACTTGCAAGCCTTTGAGGAAATTGTGGCCCTTCTCATCTATGGGATGGTTTTGTTTCCAAATCCTGACCAACTCATAGATGTCAACACCGTCAAAATCTTCATATCATGCAATCCGGTGCCTACATTGCCAGGGGATATCCTACACTCTTTTCACACTCGCACAATGAGGAAAAGAGGTGTCCTTATGTGTTGCACTCCTCTATTGGCAAGATGGTTTATTTCTCATCTTCCCCAATAAGTCTTAAAGAATGAGCAAGGTTCAAGGTGGTCACAAAGGTTGATGACGCTCAAACATTTAGACATTCATTGGTGCTCCCGTTCCAAAGAGAATGTTATCATTGTCGATCGCTGTGGAAAATTTCCTAATGTACCTTTACTTGGAATTAGGGGAGGAATCACCTACAACCTATGTTTAGCCTTAAGGCAGTTTGGTTATTCCCGAAGGGATGGCCCGTACGAGATGCTGATTCAAGGTTTGGTATTCGACTACGACAACGACAATCAAGGTCTTAGCCCGAGATTTATCTAAGCTTGGAGGATGCTAAACAAGGTGGATAGAAAGACTCTAGGGCACAAGAATTACATCCCTCTTGAGCCTTACCTCAAATGGGTACGAACTCGTGCTTAAAGTCTTATGATGCCTTACCCCTCCATTCTCCCGGTAATCATTGAGCTTGTCAAGGAGGGAGATGTTCCATATACTATCCTACATCCTGACATGCCCACATCTCTTGAAGACCTACAAAGGGATTAGATACAACTCAAAGGAGAGCGAGATACTTTCGAAGCCCAATTCTACGCAAGCGAGAAGAAGGTTTTGGAACTCACTAGGCTACTTCATGAGGAGCGGACTCTGAATGCCTACATTTCACCAAAGAGGATGCGCACTACTTTTTTATCTTAGAGTTTTGTATTTTTTTTGTCCAAGGGGAATTGATGTACTCAAACTTTATCTTATTAATATAACGTGTGTTTCCTTTTTTTCTAAAGCAAATTTTGAATCTTTGAAATCCTTGAAAACATTGCATATGCATATACCATTCATCATAGCATAAGCAGGTCTTTTGCAACAAGTCTCCTCATCTCTCTACTGTTTATTTCAGTAAGATAGATCTCGAGCAAACAATGAAAGATCTTCAAGCTCAGACTACACAGTTTCAATAGTTGCTCATAACCCTAGCCAAGGGGCAAGAAGAGTTGAAGACTCTTCTAGCTGAAGAGAGGAAAAAGAAAACAAAGAAGGTAACCAGAGTCTTAAACATGGGAAGAAGATTTCATGGGAAGACAAGAAGGACTTTGGATTTTGCAACAACATCCGGTGAAGGACAAGGGAAGGGCAAGGAAACAGTTGTCTCGTCAGAATCAGAAGAAGAGGAAGACTACTCTGAGGAATAGTATCCTCCAGGTGATGACAAGTACAGACATCTCGAAGAGCGTTTGAGCGTGAGGGAAATACAAAAGGTGTCGGTCTTAGACTTTGAGGAATTGGGACTAGTGTTGGGGATTGTGATTCCTCCAAAATTCAAAGTGCCTATGTTTGCAAAATATGATGGAGTGTCATGCCCTAAAATGTATCTCCGATCATATGTGAGAAAAATCCAACCCCACACCGCCGATAAAGACTTATGGGTGCACTTTTTCCAAGACAATCCGTCTGGAACACAACTCGACTAGTTTTACCAACTAGAAAGAGCCAACATTCACAATTGGGAAGATTTTTCCGCAGCTTTCTACAAGAAATATCAATACAATGCTGATTTGGCGCCTACCTCTACTCAACTCCAGAGTATAGCCATGGGTTCCAATGAAGGTTTCAAGGGTTACGCATAAAAATGGAGAGATTTGGCTGGAAGAGTTCAACCCCCTCTGTCTGAAAGGGAATTGGTGGACATGTTCTTAGGCACCTTATTTGGCCCCTTCTTCAACCATTTAATCAGAAGTTCATCTGTAGGCTTTACTGAACTAATATTAATCGGAGAGAGGGTGGAAGCTGGCATAAAAAGTGGAAAGATTCAGAAGGACTCGTCTTCTTCTACAGTTATAAGGAAGCCTTTCATCGGGAAGAAAGAGGTAGCTGGTGTATATCCATAAAGGAACCAAGATAGGGCCGAACTCTGACCAATGGTGTGGGCTGTTATGATTCCCAAGCCTACATCTGATCAACAAAGAAGTAATCAACTAAGGGTGGAAAGGCTAGTCAGGCAATTCACCAGAATTAACATGACTTTGTCTCAAGTATTACCGCATCTTCTGAGACCCAGTTTGGTAACCTTGAAAGAAGCTCCGAAAAACCCCAATACAACATCCCCTCATTATCATCCCAATGCCCGTTGCGCATATCACTCTGAAAGTCCTGGTCACGATACTAATAACTGTTGGGCCTTGAAGAACAAAATACAAGACCTCATTGAAGCAAAAGAAATTGAGTTTGATGCGCCCAAGAAGCCAAATGTAATTTCTGCTCCTATGCCCAGACATGGTCATAATACCAATGCTATTGAAGAAGATTTATTTGTTACCACAGTTGATGAACTCATGACTCCACTTCCGACCATTAAGATAAACTTGTTGAAAGTTGGTGTGTTCCTGGGCTGTAATGAAGTTTGCCATCTCTGCTTGTCCTTACCAACTGATTGCCCTTTATTGAAGGTGGGAATTCAATGCCTGATAGATAACAAAGAGATTTTGTTTGAAAAAACTCTTGTTTCACCTATTCCTGTTGAGGATGTTTCAATCATTACCATTTCCGCCAATTCTTCCAGGGTCTTCACCAAAAGACCCATTAGAATTACATCAGTTCCGAAAGCAACTCCTCTAATAATCACAATGCCTGGGCCAGTCCCATATGTATCAGACAAAACCGTGTCGTGGAATTACGGAGGGGACATTTACTACCATGGCATCAAACAAGACTGGCCGGCCGCCGAAGAGATAAGCTCCGAAGAAGAAGATTCTGACATCAGTAATATTTTCGGAACTAGCAAGATTACCCAAAGTGGTAGGATCTTTTCTCCATAAATTGCTCCCCCAAAAAAAGTTTCTGGACCCGTGATCATCCCTATGGCTGCTCCAAAAGTTACTTCTGAAGGGGTAAGAAAACACTTAGAAGGGGGGGTTGAATAAGTGACTCTTTTCGTTCTTTCAATACAAAGCTCAAAACAGTAATGGAATAACACAGTTATTTTTATCCTGGTTCGTTTGAACTCAAACTACTCCAGTCCACCCGCCAAGGTGATTTCGCCTTTCTCAACAAGGACTTAATCCACTATAATCAACTGATTATAATCACACAACAACTGTTGTGACTAACAATGCACAAGTAAACTTACAAGTGACTAACACCACTAAGGCTTAAATCTAGTCCTAGTCTGCTTGAGAAATCTGACCAAACATGGTCTCTCAAAGAACAAATGCAGAAGTATAATCTTTACAAATAATTGAAATAGAGTTTGCTTCTAATCAAGCTATATCACAACTGTGATTTTTCTTAGAATGTAATACACAATAATGTAAGAACTATGAGTTTGTAAGCTTTTGAATATTTCACGTAGTTTCTTGTTTTTCACTATCTTTTTCTATATCTGGCTTGCAATAAATGTCCTTCTACTTATAGTAGGAGAAAATAAGACCGTTGTTGCCTTCAGAGGAAATGGAGAGCATTAAATGCTTTGCGTGTATCCTTGTAAAATTCCATTCTCCAAGAAACTAGTTGTAGGCACTTGAGTGTTTTCAGTCGTCTTTGCATTAATTAGCAAACGTCAAAATGTAAGAACGTGTTTCCTTTGCTTTGACAAGACACGTTGATTAAGACGTTGTTTCAGTATTTGCTTTAACTCAGAACATGCTTTATTCAACTTTTGGTCAGAGCGTTGCTTGCTAAGATCTTTGAACAGCGCTTGCTTTCAAGTTATCTTCAGAATCAAGAAGCCTGCTAGAAGTTAGAAGATACATTTAACAAATGAGTGTTCTTACCAGAGTCAGCAGATGCGTTTGAATAAAAGGTTCTTATGTCAAAGAAATTCTTTATAATCTTTGCTTAGCACTTTGGAATGTTTCTTGTCAAAACATTAACTAAGACATTCAAAACCACATTCATTAGAGCATAAATTATCTTAAATATAATTTAGTTATCATCAAAACACTTGGGATAGGTCAGAACTTAATCTTGTTCTTTCAATCTCCCCCTTTTTGATGATGACAAAAAATTATTTTAGATAAAGAAAAGAAACAGATTAAGAGATAAGAATCTCCCCCTGAAATGAATATATCTATGCATAAGACATCCTGAGAATATTTAGTCAGAGTGATACACAGCCTTCTTTGAATTTCTTCAGAACTTCTTCAAGAAGATAAATCTTAGCTGGAATATTCTTTCAGAGTTAAATGATACCTGCAAAAAAAATCTTTTGCACAGAGGGAATTCTTGCAATTATGTTAGAATGTCTGAGACATAGTCCCATAACTGTTAAACAGTGATTAGTTAAAGCATGCACATTTTCTCCCCCTTTTTGGCATAATCAAAAAGTGTAATAAATAAGAAATTTTGAAAGATTCCATAAAAAGTTAAAAAAATAGATAACCAGAAGTACAAACAAAACATCAAATAAGAGACAAAAAGAAACTAGGATTTCTTAGAGACAAGAGCCATCAGAAGGTTCTTGATCTCAGAGGCAGATTCACTTTGCATTACCATCCAGTTCTTGAACTCTAAATTTGTTTGATCTTGCTTATCCATGCGTCTAGTCAAGACTTCATTCTCCCTCTTTAGCTATTTCAGAGTATCCATAATGAGTGAGGTAGGAGCATAAGATGATGAAGCTTCAGTAGAAACAGGGTTAGAAGCAGTAACTGATGAATCAGACGTCACAAAGGTGGAGAGCAGAGTGCCCAGATCCATTGCAAGAGTTGGCATAGGTTCAGGTCCATCCTTAACTGAAGGTTGATTCAATAGAACAATAGCCAGAGGATTTGAATCTTCAGAGTATTCTTCAGATTCGTCTTCTGATATGTCCATCTTATCAGCTGGTGTATCAGCAATCAGTAGCGAAGACTTCTTATTCCAAGTATCAGCAACTTCTGTCTTGAAAACACGCAGAAGTTTGGAAAAGTTGTCCAGCACCTGAGAGTGGCACAAATCCTGTAACTTCTGTGATTCAGCAACCAAGGTTCTTCTGAAAGTTTCCCATAGAAGATATGTTGCTGCGGTGTTCACACTTACGAGGCAATCTTGTTTCAGCGGTTGTAACCATGCTTGAACATTTGTTATAAATTTATGAAACAAAATATTTACATCTGGCTGAATAGGTTTAGGGACAACCGTTCTGTAAGATTTGTTTTTCAAGAATTGTAGAGATTGAGAGTCCACTACAGTTCTTAAAAATCTATTGGTTTCAGGAGTATTTGTAGGTTCGGGTTCAGGTTGGTTAACACAAATATGAGGTTCTGATATATCATGAGGTACGGATGGTTCAGCAATATCAGTTTGTTCAAAATTTTGTTGTTTTGGAATTTGAGGAGTTGAGAGTGGGGTTGTATGTTATGGTGAGGTGGGTGGAGTGATATCAGGAGAAATTATTATTGTATAAGCGGGAGTGGTAATGGGTTTTTGAGGTTGTGGTTGGTTCATAGCAAAAATGTTTTCAGTTGGTAGATTGAAAGGTGGTTTTATGGTTGCTAGAGGTTCATTAATCCCAGGAATTCTCCAAGATCCAGCATCATACCATCCAGTGGGTCTGGGTGATAAAGGTCTGGGAGGGGGTCTTGAGAAACGTTCAGCAGGAATAGGTTGAAAAACAGATGGTTCAGGGGGTTCTGAATGAGAGGGTTCTGATTGGCTTTCAGAATGTTCATCAGAGTCAGAATCACTAAAATCTGTTGAGAATTGATTTTTACTAAGGTTGTCAGCAAGGGGTTCAGATGGTGAGGTTTGAGAGGATTCAGCAGATGCAGATATATTTTCAGAATTATAAACAGGTATAGTTTCAGCATGATTACCTGTCTTCTTTTTCTTCTGAGGAGAGTCAAAAGGTCCTTCTACAGCTTTTCTCTTCACAGATCCTTGGAGAACAACATCAACAGCAGCTTGATTTCTTCCTTGAAGCCAAGCTGGATCAATGGGTGATCCTGTTTCTCTGCAGGTCTCAAGATAGTGCTAAACCATACGAGAATGTTCTAACGAGTTGAACATAGGAAAATTAGCAATAGGAATTCTTATTTTCTTCACAATAGTTGACAGACATGGAGAGGGTTCCACCAGCAGTTTGTCAATAATTTTCCTTTTTAGCAAGTTCTTTCCAGTCATTGTCTTACCACAGATAGGTTCTAGCTGCCCCAGAAGATTTGCTTCTCTTAGGTGAGCAATCAAACCATTCTCAGTCAGAATGTCTGATAATAACCTCCCCATGGGAATCCAATTCCTCTTTGATTTAGGATTCTTCATCCTTTCAGCTTCTCTGGTTTCTTTGACATGGTTCCAGAGGTGTTCAAAAAGCAAGTAGGGCAAATCAATTTTGACATTGGTTCCAAGGAAAAATAACAAATATTGTTGATCAGCATTGATGTAATCAGGAGAACTGGTGTCTTTCCTTTGGTGAATACATCCATGAATAATTCTTTCCCAAATCTTATACTTGTCTTTCAAATCCCTAACTTTGGAGGAACCTTGACCATTTGTAAAAATCTCTGTGTATACCCTAGACATCTCCATTCTTCCAGTGGGCATTCCTATAACTCCAAGTCCTTTAAATCCCAGCAACCTTCTGATTAGATTTTCTGTAATGGATATTTCCTTGCCCATTACAAAGGAGAGAATAACCTTGGGAGTTGCAATAACGTGAATCCAGAATTCTTTTACCAAATGAGGAAAGAATGGACCAGTAAGATGATCAAAGTAGCTTTCCCAACCTTGAAACTTCACAGCAGGGAACAAGTCAAATCCATTCTATCTTAGATTCTCAAAGTCTACCATTAGCTCACTCAAAACTTCCAAACTTTCTACCGGAATGAGTGTTGTCCTTTCAGGTATACAGTATTGCTCAGAGTGGGTAGAGTAAGAAGAAGCCATTGAAGTGTTATGAAAAGAGAATTTTTCGAAAAGGGTTTTTAAGAGAAATGTTCAAATAAAAACTTGAGTTGAAAGAGACAGTAAAGAATGAAAGGGTTTTTCAAAGAGTGTTTATAGGCATTAATTTCAGAGAATAGGTTAAAAATTAAATTAGAAGTATTTAAGACAAATTAAAATAAAGATTAAAACGGATTTAAAAAAACGATTCTCATCATTACTTGCATTTAATGAATTGCTAAAAATGAGGGAAAACGTGAGATTATGGCTAATCATCAACAGTTACCTAGAACGTCATCAGTAGCTTTTGCACGCTTGTCCTTTCAGAAACACACCACGTGTTCATCTCCTGAAGGATGCATGTAACAGCTGTTTGTTCTAAAGAATTTCTGAACTACACTTGGACATGAAGCGTTAGAATGATTCATATAGCTTCTGTTACAACTTCTCTTCTAACTTCTGAAGAGTTGTTGATCAGAGCATTCATTTCAGAAAGTTCTGAAGCCAGTCACAGAGAATAAATATTATTTTATTCAGGACATACTTCCATACAAATATTTTTCATAATGAAATTAAATCTATCTTCTGAAAGGGGTTTAGTAAAAATGTCAGCCCATTGATGGTTTGTTTTTACAAAAATCAAGTTTAAAATCCCCTTCTGAGTATAGTCCCTTATGAAATGATATTTAATTTCTATATGTTTGGCTTTAGAATGTAAGATTGGATTTTTAGAAAGACAAATAGCAGAAGTATTGTCACAAAAGATAGGAATCTTACTTTCATAAAGGTTGAAATCTTCTAGTTGACTTTTCATCCAAATCATCTGAGAGCTACATCCAGCAGCAGATATATATTCAGCTTCTGTGGTTGATAGAGCAATTGTTGCTTGCTTCTTGTTGTACCATGAGATAAGATTGTCACCCAAAAACTGGCAGCTTCCAGAGGTGCTTTTTCTTTCAATTCTATCTCCAGCAAAGTCAGCATCACAATAACCTGCTAGTTTGTAATCTTGTGATCTTCTGTAACACAGACCAAGATTAGCAGTACCTTTCAGATACCTAAGAATTCTCTTAACAGCTGTTAAATGAGATTCTCTAGGATCTGATTGGAATCTAGCACACAAGCACACACTAAATAATATATCAGGTCTAGATGCAGTCAGATAGAGAAGGGATCCAATCATACCTCTGTAGAGATTCTGATCTACTTTCATACTTACCTCATCTTTACCTAGAATGCAGGTTGGATGCATAGGTGTCTTGGCATCTTTGCTTTCTGACATTTGAAATTTCTTCAGAAGTTCTTTAGCATACTTCGTCTGATGTATGAAAGTACCTTCTTGAGTCTGGTTGATTTGAATTCCAAGAAAGAATTTCAATTCACCCATCATGCTCATTTCAAATTCTGCCTGCATTGTTTTAGCAAATTCTTTTCCAAGGGATATATTAGAGGTTCCAAAAATTATATCATCAACGTAAATTTGACAGATTAAAATATCATTTTTAAATGTTTTTCTGAAGAGAGTTGTGTCCACTTTCCCTCTGGTAAAATCTTTTTCTAATAGAAAATTACTCAGACGATCATACCAAGCTCTTGGAGCCTGTTTTAAACCGTACAAAGACTTTTTCAATTTAAAAACATGTTCTGGTTGTTTTGAATCATTAAATCTAGGAGGTTGATGGACATATACTTCTTCTTCAATATAACCATTTAGAAATGCACTTTTAACATCCATTTGATATAATGTAATGTTATTTTGTACAGTAAAAGAAATTAATAATCTTATAGATTCTAACTTGGCGTCTGGGGCAAAGGTTTCATTATAATCAATTCCTTCTTGTTGACTATAACCATGTGCAACCAGTCGTGCCTTGTTTCTGATTACTTCTCCTTGTTCGTTCAATTTGTTTTTGAAGACCCACTTGGTTCCTATAACATTGAATCCTTTGGGTCTTGGAACTAGACTCCATACATTATTCTTTGAGGATTGATTTAGTTCTTCTTGCATTTCTAAGATCCAATCATTATCTTCCAGAGCTTCATCAATGGTAGTTGGCTCAATCAGAGAGACTAAACCGAACAGAGATTCTTCATTGATTCTGAGAGATGATCTTATTCTAATGGGATCTTCTTTTCTTCCAATGATTACATCTTCTTTGTGAGCTGAAGATAATCTAGGAAACCTTTTCTGAGTGAGTTGGTCAGAGATTCTGAGATTGTTGAGAGCATCGTCAAGAGGATGATCTGTTACTTCTTCTTTTGCTTCTGAACTTTTAGAGTTTGAGTGATGATCTTCTGTACCTACAGAAAAATCAATTTGCTTTGGCTGTGGTTGGCCAAGCTTATCATCAAACCTGGCTTTGATTGATTCTTCAACAATTAGAGTTTCTGTGTTGTATACTCTATAGCCTTTTGAGCATTCAGAGTATCCAAGTAGGAAACACTTTTGTGCTTTGGAATCAAACTTATTCAGAGTTTCTTTGGTGTTTAGAATAAAACAAGTACATCCAAAAGGATGGAAATAAGAAATGTTGGGCTTTCTGTTTTTCCACAATTCATATGGAGTCTTTTGAAGAATAGGTCTTATAGAGATTCTATTCTGAATATAACACGCTGTATTCACAGCTTCTGCCCAAAAGTGCTTAGCCATATTTGTTTCATTGATCATGGTTCTGGCCATCTCTTGTAATGTTCTATTCTTTCTTTCTACAACTCCATTTTGCTGGGGAGTTCTAGGACAAGAAAAGTTATGAACAATACCATTTTCTTTAAAATATTTTTCAAAATAATGATTTTCAAATTCACCACCATGATCACTTCTAACTTTTGTGATTTTAAAATCTTTTTCATTTTGCACTTGAGTACAGAAGTCAATGAATACAGAATGTGACTCATCCTTGTGTTTTAAAAACTTTACCCATGTCCATCTGCTGAAATCATCAACGATGACCAATCCATACTTCTTGCCTCTGATGGATGCAGTTTTCACTGGTCCAAACAGATCAATATGAAGTAACTCTAATGGCTTAGAGGAAGAGACAACATTTTTATATTTAAAGGAAGGTTTTGAAAATTTTCCTTTTTGACATGCTTCGCACATAGCATCTGAGTTGTACTTCAGATTGGGAAGTCCTCTGACTAAATTTAATTTATTTAGTTGAGAGATTTTTCTAAGACAGACATGTCCCAATCTTCTGTGTCATGCCCATTGCTCATTGCTAACAGACAAAAGGCATTTTACGTTTTGAGATTTAAGATCTGATAAATCAATTTTGTAAATGTTGTTTTTTCTCTTACCAGAAAAGAGGATTGATCTATCCTTTTGATTTACAGCTTTACAGGAGTTTTGATTGAAGATAATGTCATAGCCATTGTCACTTAATTGACTTATAGACAATAGATTATGAGCTAATCCTTCTACTAATAAAACATTAGAGATAGAAGGAAAGTTACCGTTTCCTATGGTTCCAGAACCAATAATCTTCCCTTTATGATTACCTCCAAACTTCACATCTCCTCCAGCTTTAAGTTCCAGGCTTTGGAACATAGACCTTTTTCCTGTCATGTGTCGTGAGCATCCAGAGTCCAGGTACCATGACTGGTGTTTCAATTGAGCTGTTAAGGACATCTGCAACAAATATTATTTTATCCTTAGGTACCCATATCTTTTTGGGTCCTTTTGGGTTAGCATAAGAGTTTCCAGAATGTGATGTATATTTTATATCATGTGAATGTCCAAACTTGAATTGCTTATTCAGAGGTTTGTAAGTGAAGGTCATTTTAGCAACAGGTTTTGGAATGTATGTTTCCTTCCCTTTGGGAGGTTCATATCCAATTCCTCTTCTGTTTTTCCCACTAACTCCATAAATCATTGAAGCCATTTTGCTTCTGTCTATGCTTTTAGTAAGAAAAGTTTGAAAGCTATAGTCATATTCTTTCAGAATATCTTTTGAACTAGATACAGACTCTGAACTAAAATTCTTTTGAACAATTTGAATTTCTTTTTTAAGTTTAAGATTGTTTTCTAACAGTTCAGATTTTTCTGTTTCAAGTTTCTTAAAATCAGATGCAAGACTCTTCTTGAGTTTCTTGTATTTGATTTTGAGCTTACTGTAGTTTTCCAGAAGTTCTGATAAACTATCAGCAAGTTCTTCTCTAGAAAATTCAGAAAATACCTCTCTTTGTTCTGACTCACAATCTGAGTCATCTTCTGTGATAGCCATTAAAGCTAGGTTGGCATTTTCATCTTCAGAAGAATCTGACTCATCCCAGGTTTCCATCATTCCTTTCTTCTTTCCAAATCTCTTCTTTGGTCTTTCTTTTTGAAGCTTTGGACATTCACTTTTGAAGTGACCAGGTTCTTTGCATTCATAACAGATGATCTCTCTTCTGTTTGACTTTTTATGTCCAGAAGATTCTGGTTTATCTTCTGACTTCTTGAAGTTCCTGAACTTCTTTTGTCTGTGCTTCCACAGATGATTGATCCTTTTGGAGATCAAAGATAGTTCGTCTTCTTCTGAAGCTGATTCTTCAGAGTTTTCTTCTTCAGCCTGAAAAGCATTAATATCAAATTTATTAATTGATTTAAGGGCTAGAGACTTACCTTTCTTCTAAGGCTCATGTTTATCCAGTTCAATCTCATGACTTCTGAGAGCGCTGATGAGTTCCTCTAAAGACACATTGTTCAGATCTTTTGACACCTTGAACGCAGTGACCATTGGTGCCCATCTTCTGGGTAAGCTTCTGATGATCTTTTTCACGTGATCTGCTTTGGTATACCCTTTGTTCAAAACTCTCAGACCAGCGGTCAGAGTCTGAAACCTAGAGAACATTGCTTCTATAGACTCACTTTCCTCAACTTTGAAGGCTTCATACTTTTGAACTAAAGCCAGAGCTTTAGACTCCTTAACTTGGGCGTTTCCTTCATGAGTCATTTTGAGAGACTCAAACATATCATGCGTTGTATCTTTATTAGTGATTTTTTCATATTCTACTTTAGAGATAGCATTTAAAAAAATATTTCTAGCTCTGTGATGATTTTTAAAATCAGCTTTTTGTTGTCTATCCATATTTTTTCTATCCACTTTGTTTCCTTCTGAATCTATAGGATGTTTGTAACCATCCAAGACTATATACCAAAGATCACTATCATCACCTAGAAAGAAACTTTCTAGCCTATCTTTCCAGTACTCAAAATCTTCTCCATCAAACACTGGAGGTTTGTTATAACTATTATTGTTTTGTTCAGCGGCCATTGTGTTTTCTTCTGGATCTTTTTCTGACACGGTTAAGTGTTGAGCTCAGAGTCAAGCTCTGATACCAATTGAAGGGGTAAGAAAACACTTAGAAGGGGGGGGGGGTTAAATAAGTGACTCTTTTCGTTCTTTCAATACAAAGCTCAAAACAGTAATGGAATAACACAGTTATTTTTATCCTGGTTCGTTTGAACTCAAACTACTCCAGTCCACCCACCAAGGTGATTTCGCCTTTCTCAACAAGGACTTAATCCACTATAATCAACTGATTATAATCACACAACAACTGTTGTGACTAACAATGCACAAGTAAACTTACAAGTGACTAACACCACTAAGGCTTAAATCTAGTCCTAGTCTGCTTGAGAAATCTGACCAAACATGGTCTCTCAAGGAACAAATGCAGAAGTATAATCTTTACAAATAATTGAAATAGAGTTTGCTTCTAATCAAGCTATATCACAACTGTGATTTTTCTTAGAATGTAATACACAATAATGTAAGAACTATGAGTTTGTAAGCTTTTGAATATTTCACGTAGTTTCTTGTTTTTCACTATCTTTTTCTATATCTGGCTTGCAATAAATGTCCTTCTACTTATAGTAGGAGAAAATAAGACCGTTGTTGCCTTCAGAGGAAATGGAGAGCATTAAATGCTTTACGTGTATCCTTGTAAAATTCCATTCTCCAAGAAACTAGTTGTAGGCACTTGAGTGTTTTCAGTCGTCTTTGCATTAATTAGCAAACATCAGAATGTAAGAACACGTTTCCTTTGCTTTGATAAGACACGTTGATTAAGACGTTGTTTCAGTATTTGCTTTAACTCAGAACATGCTTTATTCAACTTCTGGTCAGAGTGTTTCTTGCTAAGATCTTTGAACAGAGCTTGCTTTCAAGTTATCTTCAGAATCAAGAAGCCTGCTAGAAGTTAGAAGATACATTTAACAAATGAGTGTTCTTACCAGAGTCAGCAGATGCATTTGAATAAAAGGTTCTTATGTCAAAGAACTTCTTTATAATCTTTGCTTAGCACTTTGGAATGTTTCTTGTCAGAACATTAACTAAGACATTCAAAAACACATTCATTAAAGCATAAATTATCTTAAGTATAATTTAGTTATCATCAAAACACTTGGGATAGGTCAGAACTTAATCTTGTTCTTTCAACTTTCGTACCCATAATCATCTCTGCAAGTGCTCCTATTGACGAAGCCGTCACAACTTCTATTATCATTCCTACCAACACTCCTGCTGCCGAGACTCCAGAAAAGAGTATTCAAGTGGAGCCTATCCGGACGAAGGCTCAATCACTGGCTATCCCTGAGACATCCAAGAAAGAAATGGAGGAGATCCTAAAAATTATAAAGAGGAGCGACTACGATATAGTTGAACAATTGGGGTAAACTCCCTCCAAAATCTCCATGCTGGAATTACTACTGTGTTCCGAGGCACATGCGAAAGCCTTGGTGAAGTTCCTTAAAATAGCCCATGTGCCTCAAGAGATGTCTGCTGATCAATTCCAAGACAGCGTGGCCAGCTTAACAGCGGATAACGGCCTAGGCTTCTCGGAAGTTGATTTGACACCAATGGGAAGAAAGCACAACGAGGCCTTGCATGTCTCTGTAGAATGTAGGGGAACAAGTCTGGCCCATGTTTTGGTGGACACTGGCTCATCTTTGAATGTATTACCTAAAAAAGCTCTTGACAGACTTGACTGTGAGGGGTTGATTTTGAAGCCAAGCAACATAGTGGTAAGGGCTTTTGACGGCTCGAAGAGGATGGTACATGGGGAGGTAGACATTCCCATAAAGGTTGGAACCCAAACCTTCAATTAAACTTTTTATGTGATGGACATCCGCCCTTCATATTCCTGCGTGCTAGGCCGGCCATGGATCCATAATGCTGGCGCTGTTACCTCTACACTGCACCAGATGCTGAAGTATCCGGTTCAAGGGAAGATTATCACCGTACATGGAGAGGAAGAATACATGATCAACCATCTCAATTCCTTCAGATATGTGGAATTGGACAGCGAATTCATTGAAACTCCATTTCAACACTTCGAAGAGGTCCCGTAAGAAGTGGCAGTGACCAAAGTTGTGTCTCAGATTCCCAAGGTTACGAGGCCTCCATCCGGATGTCGTCATTGAAAGATGCTAAAGCAGTAATAGAAGAAGGAGGATGCACTATCTGGGAACAACTCCCAGATATCCCATATAAGTCTAACAAGTTTGGCTTAGGTTTCACTTCAAGTGCTCAAAAGGCTGTACGTCGTGCCCGTGCTGGAGGGCCACCCTTGAAGATCAGCAACCGTGAGGTCAACGCGGTAGAAGATGGTGAAGATGGTTGCAACCTGGAGGAATGGATCTTTCCGACTGTCAATGGAGGGCTCAACAATTGGGAGTCCAAAGACTTCATCCCAATCACTTTCATCCCTCAGTAATTTATCTTTACATTTTGTTGGATCTGTAATATTCAAAACAATTCGCACTCTTAAAACCTTGTGTCTTACCCGAGGCACAATGGTCCATTTGTAAGGGTTATTATTTCATCTTCATATGACATCAATGAATCATGGATGTTTTCGCATACAAACTTTTATGCTCATTGTTTTTCTTTTAAATTTTACTTTCTTTCAAAGATAGTTATACCCTTACACACACCCACACTCAAAATGCAGGTATCCATCCATCCTGGATCCCATGGGTAACAATACTGCTATGGCCTTTTGTGACTCTGAGAATCTGATCTACCAAGCCGAAGACGAAGGTGAGGAAGATTGTGAAGTACCAGGGGAACTTGCCAGACTGCTACAGCAAGAAGAGAGAACCATTCAGCCTCACGAGGAACCTGTGAATACAATCGACCTAGGTACCAAAGAAGATAAAAAGAGGTCAAGGTGGGTGCCAATATGGAATCCAGTATCAAGAAGCGTCTGATTCAGCTATTGCATGATTATGTCAAAGTCTTTGCCTGGTCATATGAAGACATGCCAGGACTTGATAAAGATATTATGGTACATCGTCTTCCTACAAGAGAAGACTGTCCGCCAGTAAAGCAGAAGGTACATCGAATGAGGCCTGATATGTCAGAAAAGATTAAAGCAGAGGTCATGAAGCAAGTTAACGATGGATTCTTGGTTGTCACCTCTTACCCCCAATGGGTTGCCAATGTTGTTCCCGTGCCCAAAAAGGACAGCAAGGTGCGAATGTGTGTGGACTACCGAGATTTGAATAGGGCGAGCCCTAAAGATGATTTTCCACTTCCCCACATTGATATCCTAGTTGACAATACGGCACAACACAAAATGTTTTCCTTCATGGACGGATTCTCAGGTTACAACCAAATCAAAATGGAACCTGAGGACATGGAGAAAAAAACATTTGTCACACAGTGAAGCACATTCTGCTACAAGGTGATGCCATTCGGACTGAAAAATGCTGGGGCAACCTATCAGCACGCCATGGTAGCTTTATTTCATGACATGATACATCATGAGATAGAGGTCTACATAGACAATATGATAGCCAGATCGCAAACGGAAGAAGAGCATCTTGACCACTTACAAATATTGTTTGAGAGACTGAAGAAGTACAAGCTGAGGTTGAATCCAAACAAGTGTACATTTGGGGTACGGTCTGGTAAACTCCTAGGATTTGTCGTCAGTAACAAAGGTATTGAGGTCGATCCTGCCAAAGTTGAAGCCATATAAGAGATGCCTGCTCCCCGTACTGAGAAGGAAGTCAGAGGATTCTTGGGACGTTTGAACTATATTGCCAGATTCATTTCTCACCTGACAGCTACTTGTGAACCAATCTTCAAACTATTGAAGAAAGATCAAGTAGTCAAATGGAATGATGAATGCCAAGTTGATTTTGACAAAATCAAAGAATACTTGCAAGAGCCTCCTGTACTGATGCCACCAGTCAAGGGAAGACCGTTGATCATGTATCTGACTGTTTTAGAAAACTCAATGGGGTGTGTATTGGGGCAGCATGACGAGTCTGGCCGAAAAGAGCACGCTATTTACTACCTGAGCAAAAAGTTTACCGACTGTGAAACCAGATATTCATTGCTCGAGAAAACTTGCTGCACTCTGGCATGGGCTTCTCGCCGGCTAAGACAGTATATGCTGACTCATACTACCTTGTTGATATCTAAGATGGATCTGATAAAATACATTTTCGAGAAGCCTGCTCTTTCTGGGAGAATAGCGAGATGGCAGATGATCCTGACAGAATATGACATACAGTATACTACCCAAAAATCTATAAAGGGTAGTGTACTAGCCGATCACCTTGCTCACCAAGCTGTGGAAGACTACCAGTCCATGAAGTTCGATTTTCCGGATGAAGACATCATGACATTAGACAACTGTGAAGAATTCAGGCCATATGACGGACCTGAACAAGGATCCCGATGGACCCTATTCTTTGATGGAGCATCCAATGCCCTTGGTAATGGTATCAATGTTGTACACTTATCTCCGGAAGGGTGTCATACTCCCTTTACCGCCAGACTTTGCTTCAATTGTACGAACAACATGGTGGAATACGAAGCGTGCATCTTTGGTCTCAGAGTTGCCATAAACTTGGGGATCAAATCTTTGGATGTATTTGGAGATTCATCTTTGGTCATCAGTCAGATCAAAGTAGAATGGGACACCAAACATGTTTTGACATTGCTACCACACTTTGAGAAGATTACCTTCGAGCATTTCCCGTGAGAAGAAAATCAGCTAGCAGACGCTATAGCCACAATGTCATCTATGTTTAAACTTAATTTGGATAACGAGGCTCCCCAGATCACCATCGAACGAATGGATGAACCAGCACACTGTCACGAGATTAATACTGAAGAAGTAGTGGACCAGCCTTGGTTTCACGAAGTCAAGAGGTATCTCGAGGCTCAAGAATATCCAGAAGGAGCTTCAATCAATGATAAGAAGTTCTTAAGGAGATTTTCTGCTAAGTTCTTCCTTAGTAATGGCATCCTGTACAAACGCAATCATGACTCTGTGTTACTTCGGTGTATAGATAAGGTTGAAGCGGAAAGGATCATGGCTGAATTACATGAAGGCACTTTTGGCACCTATTCTAGTGGGCATACGATGGCAAATAAAATGCTACGGGCAGGTTATTACTGGTCTACCATGGAAGCAAATTGCTATCAACACTCTCGAACCTGCCATAAATGTCAAATTTATGCTGACAAGGTGCATGTACCTCTGGTTCCTCTGAATGTATTGACGTCTCCTTGGCCCTTCGCTATGTGGGAAATATATATGATTGGGGAAATGAAGCTGACAGCCTCCAATGGACACCGATTCATCCTAGTGGCCATTGGCTATTTTACAAAGTGGGTGAAGGAAGCTTCCTTCGCTTCCGTCACCAAGAATGTTGTTACCCGTTTTATCAAGCAAAATCTCATTTGCCGGTACAGCATCCCCGAAAGGATCATCACTGACAACGGTACAAATCTCAACAACACTATGATCACCGCCTTGTGCGAACAATTCAAGATACAACATCACAATTCTTCTCCCTATCGGCCGAAGATGAATGGTGTCGTAGAAGCTGCAAATAAAAACATTAAAAAGATCATACAGAAAATGACAGTCACATACAAAGACTGGCACGAGATGCTACCATTCGCTCTCCACGGGTACCGTACCACGGCTCGCACATCAATCGGAGTAACACCCTATTCTTTGGTTTACGGCATGGAACCTGTCTTGCCTATCGAGGTCCAGATCCCCTCTCTAAGGATTATGAAGGATACATGACTGAACAAAGACGATTGGATCCATACTCGACTTGATCAACTGAATTTGATTGATGAAAAGAGACTTACTGCTGTTTGCCATGGTCAAATTTATCAAAAACGGATGATCAAGGCTTTCAACACGAAAGTCATATGCCAAGTGTATCAAGTTGGAGATCTAGTGATCAAACGCATCATCTTGCCATAAGGTGATCCCAGGGGAAAATGGACTCCTACCTATGAAGGACCATTTGTAATCAAAAACATTTTCTCTGGTGGAGCAATGATCTTGACCACCATGGATGGTAACGACCTGCCACACCCTACGAACACGGACATAGTCAAAAGATACTACGCATAAGAGACCCGCTAGGTTGACATACCAAGGAAAAACAAGGGCATCCCGGCGAACCAAAAGGATTCGGGCAAAAATTAGGGATAAAATATAAAAAAAATATGTACACCTGGCAAGTTGAAAACCCTAAAGGGCGACTTGGGCAAAAAGGGTTTCCCAGTGGACTGAAAACCAGAAAGGGCGGTCCAGGAAAAAGTTAGGGAATTAAAGCGTATGACTATGTCCCGTTGGATCACTTTATGGACAACCTTTGGCTTCGAATGACAAACTCAGAGGTTCTGATCGATTCAATCAGCTTCGGACAAGGCAACAAATTGACAAGAGGCTCGAAGATATGAAGGCTATAGCAGAATGGAAATCCCATCGGATTTTTGTACACATAGCTATCTTTTTCTTTGTATCAAAATTTTCATTTCTTTTTACGACAACATTCTCTTACTAGAATGTTTGTCTCCTTGTACAAAAAATACTTATTCAAAGTCAATACAAAATATTCCTTGGAAAGTGAAAAAACTATTTGTCTTTTCTTTACGCTTGTTTTGTTTACAAAAACGTCCAATGATTCATTGTTGATCATATGCATTTGAACATAATTACTGTTTACAAATAAACGAAATAAAAAGAGGCAATTATTGATAGGTTGAAAGGATAGAGAAATGTATCTAGGCTATTCCATAAGTAATCCCATGCAGTACGTCATTTAAATCCCCAACGAAACAAAATTTCAAATTGTTAATCCCCAGTAGAAGTCGTCGAATTTCTCAGGATTCCCCAACAGGATTCTACAAGAAGTACACGGCGTTTTCCTTACAACAGAGTTTATTTCTCAAAGCTAAATTCATCAACATTACAACTTCAAGACATGAAGACTTACATATCCTCAACAACAGTCAGGGATTTATTTTCCCCAATCCAATAGCAATGCAGCAAACTAGCTCATATACGCATACATTGCATCCATATATCTTAAACACTGATAACACAGATGCATTATACTATGCATTTCATACAACATAAGCATTATGTTTTAAGCTAACATTTTTACCCTTTTCAGGATAAGATTAACAGCTATCATTAACAATATTTGAAAACTGATACAGTTCAGATACGCTCTAGACACGGATGCCATTCTGATACTCATTCAGATTCAACTTTTGATATAGTTCAGATACGCTCTAGACACGGATGCCATTCTGATACTCATTCATATTCAGCTTTCAGATACGCTCCAGACACGGATGCCATCCTAATACTCATTCAAATTCAACTTTTTATACAGTTCAGATACACTCCAGACATGGATGCCATTATGATACTCATTCAGATTCAGCTTCCAGATATAGTTCAGATACACTCCAGACACGGATGCCATCCTGGTACTCATTCAGATTCAATTTTTGATACAGTTCAGATACGCTCCAGACACGGATGCCATTCTGATACTCATTCGATTCAACTTTTGATACAATTCAGATACGCTCCAGATACGGATGCCATCCCGATACTCATTTAGATTCAACTCTCAGATACAGTTCAGATACGCTCCAGACACGGATGCCATTCTAGTACTCATTCAAAATCAACTCTCAGCTATAATTCAGATATGCTCCGGGCATAGATGCCATTTTAATATTTAATCAAAGCCTCTTCCAGATACAATACGGATACGCTCCAGGCACGGACGCCATTCTGGTACTCGTTCTTTTAGATTACAAATTACAATTTAACAATCATTCTCGAATGGCATCTTTTAAGCCCATCTCCCACAGCTTTCTATCACCTCTCCAAATGGCGTCTGTAAGCCCATTCCTTCTATCATCACATCATCGAGTGCAAATTTATGGGCACTCTAGTATCCAATCATCTTCCACATTCGAGTCACGAATGGCAAAACTCGCCAATCTAATTCTTCATGCTTAAGAAGATTGAAAACTGGCAGCTGTTGTACCCCAAAATTTTCCCTCTCACTTATCAAGAATTTTCTCACAAGATCTCTTTGACTCAAGACTACACTAGGGTTTGATCAGCTCAAGACACCTCCTCATGCACTGATGACCAAAATAAGGGTTTGAGTTTGCACAAGTATTTTTGGACTATCAATGCTTCATATGACTCTCAAGGATCATTAGGGACCCCCAAGATTACTCATGTCAAGTTTCAAGCCTTGAATCACACTTTTGATCAGTCAATTGGACAATTGACCTGAAAATCAGTTGTATTGGGAGAAAAGTCAACCATGGAAAATTTTCAGTCAAACTTCATAATTTTTTATCCATCTTAGACTCATATGTATCATTTGATCAAGTTTGGACCACAATTCCCCAAGAAATTTGATCAAATCATCAAAAGGGCAAAATGGTCAAAATGAAGGTTTTGACTGAGAAGGGGCAATTTTTGATTTTTGACCTAGAAAATGATCAAGTGATTTGAAGCATGATTTCAAGAGTTCAATTGTATCATCTTGACCTAATTACATGATTCAAAACATTACAAATTCATTAGATTGACAGATGAATTTTTCAGTCAACTGATCAAAAGTCAACTGTATACTGAAAAGTCAAACTTTGACTTTTTGGTCAAATTCAAGTGCCATGGATCACAATTCATCAAAACATGTCAAAATGTGAAACTTGTTCATCAAGAAATTAAGGATTGAAGATTTTGTTTTGAAATTTGAAATTTCTTAACTTAGAAATTTTTCTAAGTATAGAAAATTTCTTATTTTTTCTCAACTTTAGGCCAAATTTTCATCATGATACAAAATGATTCAAAGGAAGTTCCCAACATGAAAGTTGTAGATCTCCATGAAAGCTACAACTTTGCTTAACACAATTTCTCCTAAAGATGCTTGGATCTCAAGATATAATTTTGTGAATACATGCTCATGAACTAAAATAACTTAGTGAAATTTTGCCCTAGTTAGGCAGGTTTTTGACCTAACTTCATGGCAACTTTTCACCTAGTTCCAAGAGGAATTTTCAAAAGAACTTCAAATATGGGTTGTATCGAACATTACAATCTTTCCAAAATGTTCAAGAACTCCTTGAGATCATTCTTGAGTAGGGAGAATCGAAGAGATGAAGTTAGGGTTTTATCACTTTGATTATAGGTCATTTTCATGAAGAACAAGTTTTCAAATTTGCAAATTGGATGTACAATCTTCACTTTTCAGGCCTCAAACTCGTTTGTCACTCCACCATTAATGGATTGCACAAGGTTTCATGCCCTAAAGTCAAGCATTCAATGCATTGTACAAGAAAATAGCCATTTTTGGAAGAAAGGCAACATTGCCATTTTGGAAAAGCATGCTTTTTGCATTTTTCCATTTTCGTGAGCCTTGGACTTGTTCTTTCTGCACAAACCAAGCCTCTAAACCTGAACAAAACATGTTTAAAGCTTAAAGCCACCCTACAAGATCAGAATCATGCCTTAAGAAGTCACTTCTCACACTTGCTTTAAAAACAAGAAATGTAGCAAGACATGTGATCTTGTACTTCTGAGCAAGCACAAGTCCTCCAACCTTTTGCTCTATATAAAGCCATCATTTTGCAACTAAAACCACAGATTCCCAAGCCTTGAAACACCCTAGAATCAGAGGTTGCATACCAAGCCTCCAAACTTGCCATTTTTGACTTGTGAACTGAATCTTCCATTTCACTCGTGCGTTTTCAGGCCTTTTGCTTTCCCAAGCTTCCTTACCTTACAAGTAAACCATCCCATACCCTGAAACATCACTGTAACTCCATCTTCCCCATTGTTGAAGTTCAAAAACAGAGCAACACATATGGACTTCTCCAGACCATTCCAGCCACCCTCAAGACAAGCTAAGAATTGCATTAGTTTCCTAGAGGTTCAAGGAAGCTAACCTGATCATCACAGCATCCTAAAGCAAGCTCATTTTCAAAATACGATTTCCATTTTCAAGGCGAGTTTTCTGTTTTTCTAACTCTTAATACAGGCATAGTTAGCTTTCCATTTGTGAATATAGAATGTAGACATCATTACTACGAAGCTGTACATATCCATAGCTTGCATTTATTTGGCTTGAGTTTAGAGAATTTTAAGTTTGAAGTTTCTGAAAAAATTAGGTTAAGAATTAGGGCCAACAAAATTCTCTCTGATCTTGGACTTATAGTTTTATTTATGCACATGGTTAGAATCGTGAGGTAAAATGCTATAATGTTCATGTTATCACTTTCCATTTTTGTTGAGAAATGAAAAATTTACAGGGGGTCCGGCTGGCTAGAGGTTGAAGATGAAGTACAGGGCAAGGCAATATTTTGTGTTATGTATTTGTGTTTTCATTTAAACTAACGGATGTACAGCCACCCCAATGGTAAGGAAACACGCAAAAATGCCATAGGTCATGGGTTCGAGCCTTGGCGCTGGCTTTTGCAATTTTTCATATTTTTCCAGTCTTTTTTTGTTAGCTTGCAGCGTGGGCCTCTGATTGTTGGGCTTGTTTTTTTTTTCTAACTTCCCACCCCTGTTTGCTGGCAGCACCCCCTGGCCCAAATATTTTATTTACTTATTTTATTTTCATTTTCATTTTATCAAATATATTTTTCTTAATATTAAAAATCACAAAAAATATAAAAATGATAGATTTTATTTTGACTTAGTTTATTTCATTTTTCTCAATTAAAAAATATTTTCTTTAGTTATATATATCATCTATTTTTCTTAAATAACTTGCTGAATTAATTTAGAACTAGTTTTAATATTTATTTTCTTCATATTTATCAAACATATTTACTTTAATACAAAAAGACCAAACTATCTCATAAATACCACATATTATTTTTCAAGACAAAAAAATACAAAAAAAATACTTACTTTTCTTAAAGAAATCTATTTCCTTTTGATAAATTAGAATTAGGGTTTACAAAAAACCTTCTCTAAAAAATAATTTTCTTTCCTAATTAATTTGAGTTTAATCTTAATTTATTTATTAGGTTTAGGTTAAAACTTTTTCACATAAAAAAGCCAAACAAAATCTTCTTTGCATTCATGCATCTTTTCATATTTAATTTATCTTGTATATTATTTATTCCAATATTTGTACAAATTCAATTTGGTTGTAATAGATTAATTAGATTTATATTATTGCAATCCCCATTCATAAATTGTATACCCCCTCCCACAAAGTATTGTAATAGCATAGTAATCTTTAAATTTCGCAATTTATCGCTTTTATATAATATGCTAGTAATTAGAGTTTGTATGGCAAGATAAAATCAATCAAATAGAAAACCCTAATTCAAGACAAAATCAAGCATGAAAATGATACACTTGCACACAAGCACCCTTAGGGTTACTCCACTTGGTTGCCTTATACAAAAATGTCCATATTACACATGTAAGGTATCTTAGTGAAACAAACAAAAACAAGATCATACTCCCTCAATGACGCTATTCAAAGTTGCCTTACAAAAATGATCTTAGTCCCTCAAAAATGCTAAGATACTTTGCAACATTGCTAATCATGGCTATACGATGACCCACGCCCGTCCCGTTTACATCCAAAGATAGGATTGCTTACCAAATCAATGGTAAGACAACAATATCAAAGGAAAAGAAAATGAACAAGAAAGACATTTGAGTAGGTAGATTACTTTTAGTTACTTGCTCCATTTTAAAACAAATATCCTTGCAATTTTCAAAAACAAACACACATTTCTAAAAACATCTTACAAAACTTGAAAACATTTTCAAAAAGACAAACATCTTTGTATACATTCTTACGAACGAGAATCATTACAAAGATTGTCTAAACAATGACCTCTTTTACAAAATACTTTCAAAACCACACAAAACACAATTTCAAACAAAATCAAGTGATCTAGCAAGTAACTAAGAGGCCATGGAAAACCATGGATGAAAAGGATGCTAATACCTTCCCTTTTCATAATCTACCCCCCGAACTCAAAAAATAATCTCAAAGGTCTTTCCTGTGCTTTTTTACCTTTCCTTTTGGATAAAAGAAAAGTCGGTGGCGACTCTTGCTAACCGCAACATTTGCAATAAAATGCAAAATAATCAAGTCAGTTCTCCCACCGCATCACAAAGAGGAATACCCAAGTACTTACCAAATCCATTAGTCTCCCAAAATCCCGATATGTGTACCAACTTTGATCTTATACTTCTTGAGACATTATTAGAAAAAAGGATGCTAGATTTCTCGTTGCTAATCCCTTGGCCTGACATATGAAAAAAGGTCTCAAGAATCTCTTTAACACATACCAACTGCTTCTCATTAACCTCCCTGAATATTAGCAAATCATCATCAAACATAAGGTGCGAGATGAGAACTTCATTCCTACGAACTTGAAACGGCTTCCACTGCTTCTTGATAACTGCATGCTCAATTAAGTGAGAAAGTTCATCCATACAAAGCACAAACAGGTATGGTCAAATTAGATCACCCTGTCTAATTCCATGTTGCGACCAAAAGAACTCATTTTTACTACTATTCCAATTAGTATTCGTCTCCACACTTGTCACTCCATGCATAATGACATTAGTAACATCCTCAGGAAAATCGTTCTCCTCTAAAATCCTCCATATGAATTCCCAATTCAGCTTATTATAGGATTTAGATAGATCGATATTAATATAAAAATAACCCTTTCCCTTTTTTATTCTGAATAGTGTGGATAACTTTATTTGCAATAATGACATTTTCATGTATCGATCTTCTTGGAATGAAACCGGTTTGAAACAGAGAAACAAGATGCGTCATAATCGGTTTTTAACCTCCCAATAAGAACCTTGCTAATCACCTTATAAATTGTATTGCACAATGATATGGGATGAAGTTGAGATATTATAATAGGCTGATCGACTTTGGGAATGAGGCAAATGTCAGTTTTGTTAATGTCAGCCATAATATTAGGACTCTTCCAAACATCTCTCACAAACTTAATTAGATATGTGCCAACTATGTCCCAAGATTTTTGGTAAAAACCTAGAGGAAAACCATCAGGGCCTAGTGCTTTCCAAGGCTTAATGGAAAAAAGGGCTTTCTTAACTTCCACAGCAGTAATCTCTCCTTTCAAAAGCTCCAATCTCTCGCTATCTGTCCTCGGGAAACTCACATGAGATTGCTTCCAGTTACACCAACCATTGGGGCACGTAAATAATCTTTTGTAGAAATTAGTGACGTGTATCTTTAAGGTCTCATGATTACTAATCCAATACCCATTATCATATTTAAGCATCAAGGTTTTATTTCTCTTCCTTCTAGATTGAGTCTTCATGTGATAATAATTGGTATTTCTATCTCCATCCGACAACAACATAGTCCTCGAGCGTTGGAACCACTTTACCTCTTCATTATTCAAGATCCTACTTAACTCCTCTTGTAACTGCACTTCAAGTCTTCTCATACCTCCATAATTGTCCCGTACTTGGAGCTTGTGCTAAACTCCTTCTAGCCTCCTCATTACAACCTTCTTCAATATTTTAATTTGGTCAAAGGATTCAAACTTCCACTTATCTATACCAGCTACTACATTCTTGAGATTAAGCATTATAGGTTGCACCTCTTACCAAGCCTCTTGTGACATACTTTGGTATGTCTCGTTCATGAGTCAGGAACTTTCAAGTCTGAAAGGACGCTTTTGAAAGATAAAGTTTTCCTCATGTAAACTAATGAGAATGGGATGATGATTTGGGAACTCAACCCGCATTAACACCTTCACGTAAGCTTCAGGAAATTGGATTCTCCACTCATTATTGCTCAACGATCTATCCAACTTTTCGTGGATGCTTGTAGGCGACTTTAATGATATTGCTAAGATATGTCAGAAGAAAGGTGGTTTGTCGGCTTCTGCTTTTAAATGCAAGAAAATGCATGATAGAATAAATGGAAGTAAGGTGAGTGATATGGAGACTCGTGGTCCTAATTATATATGGAGGGGACCTATTTTTCATGGAAGACAAATAATCATTACCACTTTAAAATTTGAAAATCACACTTAAAAAGAAATATAAACTTTTTCAAAAAGTGTCAATTAAAAAAATGAAGGGTGTATCAAAGTATGTAGATTTAAAATTTGTTTGATTATGCTATTAAGTTTCATTTAATTCATTGAATCTAAGCATAAGCTAGGTATACTAAGTTTGAAATTGGTGAGTTAAATGTGTTTATAAATTTTCTATAACATATTTTGAGACCGAAATCTCTTCTCTCCAACACACGCGAGAGTATCACAAATAAATAAAAAGGAACAATGTATTTGTTGATTAATAAATGAGATGATTTTTTTATAAATTTATTCTAAACAGCTGCCTCTCCTCTTTTTTCAATCCTAGTTTTATTTTTTTCTTCATCCATTAAAGATGGGTGATTTTAAGGTCAATTTTTGATCCAAAATCACCCCTCTCAAATATTTTTTATATACTTTTCATTCAAATAAATAATATCACATATATTTAAAAAAATATATTTGTGATTTCGTCGTCTTAGTGTGACATTGTGTTGGTTGTCGTCTTACTGCAGTGTTATTTTATTTTTCCGTCTTGGTACAATATTTGTTCAGTTTAGATTCGCAGATTATTTTTGACTCAGTGCATATTCAATCAATGACTTTGATATGTCAACGCCGCATACTCGGAGATATGAGTATTCAGAGCATTTCAATTTCGTAATATTTGAAGACTTTGTCACATTTGTAGATATTTTGTTGTTATATGCTATTAACATGGGTGCTGAGAGTTTGTGTTGGAAATCATGAACAATAATTGCCATGGGTGTTGTTCCAATATGACGAAAATGAGCAATTGAGTTAATGGAAATAAATGCATTGCAAATAGTCCCACATAGAAAGTGGAGCTAACTTTAAAAACATTTATAAAGACCTTGAAACATTAAAATCACCAAAGGAGACAAAGAGGATAAGGTGCCACATGGACATATGTGGTGGTACTAAGCATTATGCCACTTGTCACATCCAAATAACCCATCACCTCCGGAATCGGGTCCGAGGGCGTGGGCATGGAGGTGTTAGCGGTGGCTTGTAGGCGACACTTTAGCACTTAGGTGCTCTGGCGGCTAGCCTGCATGCTGTGAATTAATTTTAATTATTGCTCAAGGATTTTGGTCATTGCCTACTGTTTCAAATTCAAATTCAAAATATACAACACTTCATGAAGTAGTGCGTTGTATTATTATAGGTGAACCATTGTAATATATGATGAAAAGGTGTTGTTTCATCAAGAGTTTTAAACTTATGAAACAACACATGCATAGCCTATAAATACATGATTATGAATTCGAAAATCATTCACAAAAAATCGTACATCCTCTTCCATATTTCAGACACACTTCCTTGCATTCGAGTTCTTCACCAGTCTTGTGTATACTTGATTATAAGGCTGAATTATCCAGGGTATTCTTGCTTTTCAATTCTAAGACAATTAAGAGAGTGCTTGAAATACTTTTAAGGAAAAAAACTTCATTCACGATTCAGTCCTCGATCCATTTAATCTTACTGAAATATATAACAGTTTGTTCGCAAATTCATCCTTTTCAGTTTATAGCGATTTTAAATTTGTATTATTCGATGTATTCTATCAACTTGAATGAATGAATGTCATTTTTTGTCAAAAAAAAAAAAGAAGAAAAGAAGGGGAAAAAACAGGAACTATTGGGCTCGTTTTTTTTAGTTTTGTTAAAAATGATATTTATAGTGTAATATAATTTTGTGTAAAAAAATTAGGGTTAAATATGTTTTTGGTCCCTATAAATTACCGAATTTTGTTTTTAGTCCCTATGAAAAAATATGACATATTTTAGTCCCTACAAAACTATTATGCACGTAGTTTTAGTCTCTACTGTTATACCGATGTGTACCTTTGAATGGTTATTTTGCATACATGTTTAAAACTTTATAAAAAATTCCTCGAAAAAAAAGAACTCAAAATTTGATTTCTAAGTCAATATTTTCATTATGTTTATCAATATATTTTGAAATTTAAAAAATTCATATTTAATTCTTCTTATTTTAAAAAAATCTAAAATTTGATAAAGAAACATTTTATAGTATTCTAAACACTTATAAAAAAATTATTAAAAAATTTAAAAGTTTAAGGATAATTAAATAATTTTTAAAATTTTAGAAAATAGTAGGGGCTTAAATTGCATGAATAAATTTTTTAAGGACTAAAATTTATTTATTTTTAATAGAAACTAAAAATGAAATTTGAGATATTTATAGAAACCAAAAAACATATATAACCCAAAAAATTATAAAGAAAATTTTCATAAAAGTTTTATATTTAATTTAATTTAAATAATTATTTTTAAAATATTATTTTAAATATTTAACTATTTTATTGAAAAAAAATTAGATATCAAAGATTCAAAAAATTATTCATTATTTCAAATAATTTTTTTATAAAAATCATTTTTGAAATACAATTTGTGTAAAAATACTATAATTTTGACAATGTTTTTATCTTCAATAATATATATTTATGTTATAGAATGTTAAAAATTTATCTTTGAATTTAGAAAAAACGAATATAAAAAATTTGTAATATTTGAAAAAACAGTTTTATAAAATTTTATGAATATAAAAAATTTATAATATTTTAGAAATCAATTTTATAAAATTCATTTTTAAAACTAAAATAATCAGGCTCATTATCTATAAAAAAAATCCTGCAACATCGGCGACAAGAATGTGGCTTAATATGAAATAAGAACAAACGTGCATCACGTTAGAAGGAATTTCTAACTTAACCATAAAATACATGTTTTAATTAAGTTTACAGGAGTGTCGATAACTCTTAACTGTCTATTTTAAAATATATTTTAATATTTTTTATTATCATCGCATGTTTATGGTACTTATGAAATGGTACTTACTGAGGTTAATGTTGTGGGAAAAAATTAGTGTAACAAACAAAGTTATTATATTAATGGGTACTTAATGAGGTTAATATTGTGAGAAAAATTAGCGTAAGAAACAAAGTCATTATATTAAAGGGTACTTAATGAGGTTAATGTTGTGGAAAAAAGTAGGTAACAAACAATCTGGAAATCTGAAAAGCTTTCGAGTTTAAATTCAAGGTGGAAGAGGAAGGTACGAAGAAGTTTTTAATTTCTAAATATTTTGATTTTAAATTCATAGACTCTAAACTCATTCTTTTTCAAGTGCACGAGTTGCAAGTCTTTGTGAATAAAATAAAAGCGGTGAAAATAAACATCCTTGAGACCTTTCAAGTCAGTGCAATCATTACAAAGTTACCACCTTCGTGGAAAGGCTACAGAAAGAAATTGTTGCACAATTCTGAAGACTTCTCTTTGGAGAAAATCCATAAACATCTTCGAATCGAGGAGGAATCGAAAGAGAGGGAAAAACCATAATCTACGGGTATTTCCAAAGCCATTGATGTGACCATCAAAGGAAAGAAGAAACTTGATGGCATGAAGAGTCATATTGGATCCAAAAAGGAACATAACAAGTTCAAGAATTCTGGCGGTCAGAAGGGTCTGAAAAATGAATGTTTTGTTTGTGGAAAACCTGAACACTATGCTCGAGATTACAGGCACAACAAGTCAAAAACCGAGATCAATGCATTTCATGCAAAGGATAACATAATTGCTACAATGAGCGGTAATTATAGCAATCAAAGGCAAAGTTCAAGGTTGGTGGTATGATACATGTGCTACGGTGCATGTTTCTTATGACAAGGCTGTATTCAAAACCTATTATGAGGCAAATGATTTACAAGAAATACAAATGGAAAATGAAGTACGATCTAAAGTTGTTCGAATGGGATCAGTCAAACTCAACTTCACTTTCAGAAATAAAGTCACTCTTTTCAATATGCCTCATGTCCCCGACATGAATATGAATCTTGTTAGTGGGGATTTATTGGGGAAATCGGGTATTAAATCTCTTTATGAATCAGGAAAAGTTATATTGACCTGTAATGGTGTATTTGTTGGAAAAGGATATTCCGCTGAAGGAATGATCAAACTATGTATTACCGACAATATTATTAATGAAATTTCTAATTCCACTTACACGCTTGAATCCGCTTCTTTATGGCACAATAGATTAGCACATTCCGGTATTAGTTCTATGAAGAGACTAATTAAATCTGGATTGATTTCATGTAATATAAATGATTTATAAAATGTGAATTATGTGTTAAATCAAAGATGATTAAGAAACATTTCAAAAGTGTTGAAAGAAATACAAATCTACTCGATCTTGTACATTCAGATTTGTGCGAATTTAATGGCATGTTAATCCGTGGGGGAAATAGATGTTTTGTTACATTTATCGATGATTCTTCTAGATACATACATGTATATCTCTTAAAGCATAAAGATGATACTTTTAATGCCTTTAAGATTTACAAAACAGAAGTGGAAAATCAATTAAGTAGAAGAATAAAAGCCATTAGGAGTGATAGGGACAGTAAATATTTTTCTATTGGATTTGATGCTTTTTGTGAAGAACACGACATAATACATGAATGTTTAGCACCTCACACACGGTACCAAAATGACATGGCCAAAAGAAATAATCGAACATATCAAGAAATGATAAATGCCATGTTGATGCATTCTGAATTACCCTTAAATTTGTGGGGTGAGGCTTTACTGTCCACTTTCCACATAATTAATAGAATTCCTGTAAAGAAAATCAGTACTTCTCCATATGAGGCATGGAAAGGAAGACCATTAAATATCAGTTACTTTAAGGTGTGGGGTGTGTGGCTTACTACGAAAACACGAATCCTAAAAGAACCAAGTTAGGTCCTCGAGGGATAAGATGTGCCTTTGTAGGATATGCACAAAATAGTAAAGTATATAGACTTTTAAATTTAGAGTCTAATGTAATTGTAAAATTCCGAGATGTAGAATTCTTTGAAAATATTATCACCAAGGATAAATAATCAGAGTCTTCCGCAAATAAAGAATCTTGTGAAGAAGATTATTCTGATATTGTAGAAATACAATCTGAAGGCACTTCTCGAATAATTGAACTACAATTCGAGCCTTGGATGAGCAAGAGAGTCTGGAAAACAAAGAATCTAGGACCAAATGAAATTGATCCTCAATTTATTTATTTTTATTTGGTTGAAGAAAATTGTAAGAATTTTGTTCAAAGTATTCTGGTCATTCTTCAAGTAGAGGATGGTCCTAAAACTTACAAGGAGGCAATAACTTCAAGGGACTCCTCCTTTCGAAAGGACGCCATCCATAATGAAATGGATTGAATCATGTCAAACCACACTTAGGAATTTGTTGATTTACCAAAGGGGTCAAGGCCCATTGGATGCAAGTGGGTGTTTAAAAGGAAATACAATAGTGATGGTACCTTAAATACTTATAAGGCCAGATTAGTGGCAAAAGGATTTATACAAAAGGATTGCATAGATTACTTTGATATATATGCACCAGTAGCAAGGACAACCATAATTAGAATATTGTTTTCCTTAGCCTCTTTGAATGACCTTATAGTTTATCAGATGGATGTTAAAACAGTGTTCCTAAATGGAGATCTCGATGAGGAAATCTACATGGAACAACCAGAAGGATCCATGCTTCTTGGAAATGAACTAAATGTGTGTAAGCTTGTCAAATCCTTATATGACCTAAAACAAGCACCAAAACAATGGCATCGAAAATTTGATTATGTGATACTCTCAAATGGATTTATTCCTAATTCTTGTGACAAGTGTTTATACATAAAGGTGTGCAAAAACAATATAATATTTCTTTGTCTATATGTTGATGACATGCTAATAATTAACAATGATTTAAATGGAATTTTAGAGACAAAGAGATTTCTAACTTCCACCTTCAAGATGAAAGATCTTGGACTTGTTCACACAATTTTAGGGATCAAAGTTAAGCAAAATAGTGGGGGTTATGAACTTAGTCAAACACACTATATTGAGAAAATACTTGATAAGTTCAAACAACAAAAGTTTAAGGAAGTAACCACTCCATTTGATCATGTCGTCAAACTTCAAAAGAAAGATAGAAGAGCAGTGACTCAATTGGAATATGCAAGTGCAATAGGGTGTCTTATGTACTTAATGCAATGTATCAGACCCGACATATCATTTTCAGTTAGTAAAATGAGTAGATTTACTAGTAATCCAAGTATAGAACATCGGAAGGAAAACACGAGGATTTTTGGTTATCTACTGAAAACCAAAGATCTTGGCCTTCATTATGGTAGGTTCCCTGCCATAATAGAAGGATATATCGATGCAAGTTGGATAGCTAACATTGGAGATCATAAATCTACAACTAGGTGGATATTTACACTAGCTGTAGAAACAATTTCTTGGAAGAGAAAGAAACGAACATGCATTACCCTTTTGGCCATGGAATCAGAGTTCATGGATCTCGCTCCCGTTGGTCAAGAAGCAGAGTGGTTGAGGGATATTCTATTAGAAGTTCTATTAGCAAAAGACAATGTTTCAAAGGTAATGATACACTACGATAGCCAAGCCACTTTAGCAAGAGCATTCAACAAAGTGTATAATGGAAAATATAGGCATATAGGGCTTAGACATTCGTTCGTGAGAAATTTGATTAAGGATGGAATCATTTTACTCACTTATATACAAACAAGCTATAATTTGGCCGATCCATTTACTAAGCCACTAGTCAGAGACTTAGTAAAAATAACCTCGAGATGTATGGGGTTGAAACTCCTTGAGTAAGAGTTCCGACAACGGCGAAAACTCAATCTTACGTTAACAGAACATTAGCCTAAAGATTCAATGGGTAAAAACAAGTCATTGATTTGGATAATTGTCGAACATTTTATGATAATGTTGACCTTAAACTGAGGGTTAAGTTTTATTTAAACTCTTAATGAAGTTTTATCTGCAAGTTAATCTTTACTGTCAACATACTCAAACACATCATCCCCTTTTTCATCATGGTCAGGTAGGAAAAGGTGAAAAATCTCGATATGCTTAGTGCAAGAATGTAACAACAGATTTTTGGTTAGGTTAATCACACTAGTGTTGTTGCACATGATAGGAATACGAGAATTTTTAATATCAAAGTCAAGTAATTGTTGTTTGAGCCACAAAATTTAAGCACAACAACTATCGGCTCCGACGTATTCTGCCTCGATCGTTGACAAAGCCACACAGACTTATTTCTTGCTATGCCAATTGACTAAGGAGTTTGAAAACATGTGACAAGTTCCACTAGTACTTTTCCGATCCGACTTGCAACCAGCAAAGTCAGACTCAGTAACCAACCAAACTACAATAACTTCCTTTGGAGTATCAAAGCCCATACTTTGGTGAACCATGAAGGTATCTAAAGATGCACATAACCGATTTTAAATGTGATTCCTTAGGATCCAATTGATATTGGGTGCACGTACAAATGCTAAACATGACGCCGATCTAGATGCAATAAGATATAAAAGAGATCCAATCATACCTATATATGTCTTCACATCCACATCCTTATCGTTTATATCCTTATCCAAGTTACCATTTGTTATCATTGGAGTGCCAATTGATTTAGCATCACACACACCAAATCTTTTTAGTAATTTATGACAATACTTTATTTGGCACACAAACATTCCTTCATTGAGTTGTTTAGTTTGAAGTCTGAGGAAGTAATTCAACTCTCTCATTAGACTCATTTCAAATCCCCTGCATAAGATTAGAAAACTCATTGATCAAATGCATGTTAGTAGAACCAAATATGATATTGTCAACATAAACTTGAACTAGAAGTATGTGTTTTCCCTTATGTTCAATGAATAATGTTGTGTCTAACTTCCCTCTAGAGTATATTTGGTCAAGTAAAAACTTGCTAAGTCTCTCATACCAAGTGTAACACCCCAATTCTACCCCAAGCAATAAGCAAATAATCAGAGTATAAAAATTTCCAATATAATCAGGATGTCACATATTCAACAAGGACACATAAACCTGTCATGCTTTTAGAATAGATATATAACACTTAAAGAAGCGGAATGAACATAACTCATGAACATAGTCTTCATAACATAAACCAAACTTCGATTAATCACGCAGCGGATTCATAATAGTTCTCTAAATAAGATATAACATCTTTTGAATCATAAAACAACATTAATACAATAAACTCCTCAAACAACAACATAAGGTTCAATAAATAACCAACAAAATAAAATAAACGTGAAACCCCCAAGTGTTACGTATCATAGCAGACACCGACTCAATCTACACAAAACTGAAGGAACTCTCCAGCTACCCACGACCTCGAGCTACTTCAGATCATCTGCACATTATCCACGTAGAGGTAATATTCAAACAGAAAGGGTGAGATATCATAACAATATAAGAGGAAGCATAATAATGAACAGATAGTAATTCAAGTACACATCATTATACATCTTTATCTCACACCTTTTTATCGTTCATCATACTATGAAACACATCAATATAATTATGTGCAACAACCAACACAAACATCCATCGTAACGGAATTAGAAATTCGTTTAATAATTAAACCATCAATTACAATTCAGGAATATAGAACCATCACATTGCAAATATCAACATTGTCATGCCCTTCATGATACATCTTTTCACAAACCTCGCTTGTTTTAATCACAACTTAAATCATCACAATTCACATCATTATTACTTATGCAAGACCAGATGAGACACAACTGTGCAAATGCATGTGGTACAAACAAGGTAAAACCCTCATCATAATAATTCCAACTTGGGGCAACAACGCCAATACAGGCCATCTTTCGCCAATACGGGCCATCTTTCGCCAATACATGCCATCTTTCGCCAATACATACCATCTTTAATGAATGCATGCGACACTGATATGCAACAATTTAATTTACATTGATTGTTCATACTTATCAATGTCTCGCTAATACAGGCCATCTTTCGCCAATATAGGCCATCGTAATCATTATTAACATGCAATACATCATGCAAAATCCTTCCTACATCGTTTATACAACACTGATACATTCAATCGCAACCTTTTGCATTACAACACATACAACATACGCACACATCGGAATTATTCCAATAAAATATTAGTTTACTATCATCAAAATTATTACCACATTATAGAAAAATATTTTTAGCTTTCCAACGATCCAAGCGGCGCGTCAAACAAACACCCGAGTAAAAAATTATGGGGTTTTCAAGTTTTCAAAAATACTGTCAAACAGTGAGCAATCGATTGCACTAACATACAAATCGATTGAACCTTGTTCCAAAGGACAAAAATCACGTTTTTAAGTAGTGCAAATTGATTGCTCTGTACTGCAAATCGATTGCTTACTGAAACAGAAGAAAAATTCACCAAAATTGAACCGTGCAAATCGATTGCACCTGCACTGCAAATCGATTGCACCCTGTGAAAAACAGTCTTACGAATTCAGAAAAATAGCAGTGCGAAAACCCTTTTGGCTCAATTTTAAAACACGAACTTCACGAGATATTGCACAATCAAACCCAATCTAGACAAGTATATAACACAATAATACAACAATTCTTTGATAATGATCAAATCAATTATTAATAATGCTTATCACAACAAACACAAATCAACACAAATAAACGACAGTAATAATCCCACTTACAAAATATCATATGCCCCATTATAGGATAAGAAACCTCACTCTTACCTGGTTTGGTTTGAAGGCAACTCTATGGGTCTCCGATTGAATCTCCTCTTGTTCTTCTTCTCCTCTCAAAATCTTATTCCTCTTTCTCTTCTCTTTTTCCTGATAACACTATATTCTCCTCTAATTCTATTTCTAATAAAATACTCCTATTTTAATTAATCCTTAGTAAACTCAAATGGGCCTAAGTGACATACCCCCCCCCCCCCCCCCCCCTTAATACTTCACAACAACACAAGTTAAGTCCAATATCATATTTAAGCTTAATAATAAAAATAATATATCAACTTAATTCCACCAAATTAAATCCGATTATTTATCATGCCACTAAATTTTTTTTTTGACTTCGGCGATAAAAATTCAAATTAATATAAAATATTCAAAACAATATTTAATTAAATAAATAATTAAATATCAGGGTGTTACACCAAGCCCTAGGAGCTTGTTTGAGACCATACAAAACATGTTTTAACTTGTAAACATGATTAGGATACTCATAAAACCAAGAGGTTGAGCTACATACACTACCTCATTAATATATCCATTTAGGAAAGTACTCTTCACATCCATTTGAAATAACTTAAAATTCTTAGGGCATACTGCAAATTAATTTTAATTATTGCTCCAGGATTTTGGTCATTGCCTACTGTTTGAATTTCAAATTCAAAATATACAACACTTCATGATGGGGTGCACTGTATTATTATAAGTGAACCATTGCAACATATGTTGGAAATATGTTGTTTCATCAAGAGTTGCAAACTTATAAAATAACACATGCATAGCCTATAAATACATGATCTTGAATTCGAAAATCATTCACAAAAAATTGCACATCCTCTTCTTTATTCCAGACACACTTCCTTGCATTCGAGTTCTTCACCAGTCTTGTGCAAACTCGATTATAAAGCTGAATTATCCTGAGTATTCTTGTTTTCCAACTCTAAGACAATTAAGAGAGTGCTTGAAATACTTTTAAGGAAAGTGACTCAATTCATGATTCAGTCCTGGATCCATTTAATCTTACTGAAATATCTAACAGTTTATTCGCGGATTCATCCTTTTCAGTTTATACCGATTTTAAAATTGTATTATTCGATATATTCTATCAATTTGAATGAATGAATGTCATTTTTTTATCAAAAAAAGAAAGAAAAGAAGGGGGAAAATAGGAACTATTGGACTCGTTTGTTTTAGTTTTGTTAAAAATGATATTTATAGTGTAATATAAGTTTGTGTAAAAAAAATTATAAATTTTTTTTCATAAAAGTTTTAAATTTAATTTAATTTAAATAATTATTTTTAAAATGTTATTTTAAATATTTAACTATTTTATTGAAAAAAAATTGGATATCAAAAATTCAAAAAATTATTGACTATTTCAAATAAATTTTTATAAAAATTATTTTTGAAATACAAATTTTTAAAAATATTACGATTTTGACAATGTTTTTATCTTCAATAATATGTGTTTATGTTATGGGATGTTAAAATTTATCTTTCAATTTAAAAAAAATGAATATAAAAACTTGTAATATTTAAAAAAATAGTTTTATGAAAGTTATTGAATATAAAAAACTTATAATATTTTAGAAAATAGTTTCATAAAATTCATTTTTAAAAATATATAAAAAACATTTTTAAAACTAAAATAAACAAGCTCATTATCTATAAAAAAAATTCCTGTCGGCGACAAGAATGTGGCTTAATAATAAAGAAGAAGAACCAACGTGCATCACGTTAGAAGAAATTTCTAACTTAACCATAAAATATACATTTTAATTACGTTCACAAGGGCGTGGATAACTCTTAACTGTCTATTTTGAAAATATTTTAATATTTTTTATTAGCATTGCATGTTTATGGTATTTATTAAAGGGTACTTAATGAGGTTAATGTTATGAGAAAAATTAACGTAACAAACAAAGTCATTATATTAATAGGTACTTAATGAGGTTCATGATGAGGTTCATGTTGAGGAAAAAATTAGCGTAACAAACAAAGTCTTTAATATTATATTAATTAAAGGGTACTGAGGTTAATGTTGTGGAAAAAATTAGATTAAAAAACAAAGTCATTATATTAAAGGGTACTTAATGAGATTAATGTTGTGGAAAAAATTAGTTCAACAAACAAAGTCATTAAAACTCATTTATGCCTAGTGAGAGACTCTGATGGATGACATAAAGTTTCGCTTAAAGGGTGTTTGAAGAGCTAATATAAAGGCAGAGAAGCCACCTTAAAAATTTGAAATGGTTCTGCTAATGTCAATGTGTTACACACCACTTTAAGCAAATTCTTGCTTAAAATCAAGTTCTAAAGTTGACAATTAAATAAAACTCCTTTTATCACGAAATTTAACATGACATTTTATTAGTTTAAAGTTATATTAATGATATCATATTCAATGTTATTAATGAATCTTTGTATAAGGAGTTTTCTAAAATGATGCATAATAAATTCTAAATGTCAATTTCAATGATGGGGGAGTTTATATACTTTCTAGGACTTCAAATCTATCAAACAAAGGAAAGAATATTCATCAATCAAACTAAGTATTGCAAAGAATTACTAAACGGATTTGACATGAAGAAGTCCAAAGTAATAGCAATTCTAATGTCAACATCATGCAATCTCGACAAGGACGAAAAATAAAAAATCAGTTGAAGAAAGCAAATGCCCAGGTATGATAAACTCTCTTCTCTATCTCATTGTTTCTCGTCCTGATATCATGTTTGTTGTATGTCTTTGTGCTCGCTTTCAAGCATCCTCGAAAGAATCATATCTTAGTGCAATCTAATACATCATGAGATATCTCACTGCATACAATAAATGAGTCTATGGTACCCCGAGGGATAGGAATGAGACTTGGTTGGGTACACCGATTCTGATTTTGTTGGGTGTATATTAGATAGGAAAAATATTGACGGTATGTGTCACTTGCTTGGGAACTCGCTTGTCTCCTGACATAGCAAGAAACAAGCTAGTGTCGTGTTATTCACAATTGAGGAAGAGTACATTGCTACGGGTAGTTGTTATTCTCATATTTTCTAGATGAAACAATAACTCAGTGATTACTGAGTCAATCTTAAATATGTCCCAAATAAGATGTAATAACAATAATGATAGTTAACTCTCTTGCTAAACACATTGAGACTAGACATCACTTTATTAGATATCGTGTTGAAAAATGAGAATGCATACTTGAGTTTGTGACCTCATCTAATCAACTCGTAAATATTTTTTCAAAACCACTTCCTAAAGAAAACTTCTTCTTCATAAGTACAAAACTATGAATCTTAAATAAATCATGCATGGATTAGTATGCTTATGTTCTTCTTCTTCTTCTTCTTCTTCTGATGATGATGATGATGATGAGCTATATAATATGTTTGCATGTTAGACGATGAAAATTTATCTAGAGGGGGTGAATAGATATCGAAAGTAAACATTACCTTTTAAAATTCTGTTTTGAAAAACTAATAAAAAATTATGACAAGCGAAAGATTTAGCCTAGATCAAACAAGTCGTTTAAATCGAGCTAGTTGTTGAAAACTCGGATATGCATTAGAAACCAACTGGAATGTTAAACAATGATAGAATATTAATACAATATATTCTCAATTAATCTTTTTATTATGAACACTGTGTAAACTTATTTCCACTGAAATTATTGATAAAACGTAAACTAACAAATCATCTAACACTTGGTGTGCAATCGATTTTTCAGATTTTTCTTTGAACTTTATGTTAGATGACGACAACTTATCTAGAGGGGTTGAATATATCCCCAACAAAAATTTTACTTAAAAAGTATTTTGAAAAATTAAGCAAAAACTATGGCAAGCGAAAGTCGTATCCTAAATCACAAGTTATCCAAATCAAACCGATTATTGGAAACTTAGATATGCGCACAATCAATACTCAATTGATAATGTGTTAATACAATAAACTCTCAAGTAATTGTTTTACCAATAAAAGGCCAATCAATATCCAATGAAACAAATGATAAAACTAAGTGAAGCAATTTATCGAACATTTAGTGTGCGGTTTGCAAAACTAAGTGAAACAATTTATCAAACACTTGGTGTGCACCTAATTTTTTCAGATTTTCCTTTGAGCTTTGTTGGTATGAAAAACCTGCTACAATCTAATAGATTGTAAGGTAATCAACAAAGCACTTTTAAACAGCTAAAATATTTCTCTATACTAATTAATTTCACAATGAAAGAGTTTAACAAATTTGCTTAACAAAATGTAAATGACATATATATATATATATATATATATATATATATATCCCCCCAATTACAAGGTTAGGAAGTTCACGAATCATCCCTGCTATATATACGTCTCCCCCTAATTTCATTTGGAATTGAGATAAATTTCTTACTATATGTAGAAAGTTGTTTACAAGATAAATATAACAATTCAACCATATAAACCCTATGTTTGATGTTGATCCTATCAATTTTCTTCTCTTGATCTGAGTTTGATCAAGTCCTCAACAATACCAATTTGATCCACCATCTCGCGATACTCCTTTGCAAGAAACCACCATTCTTCAAAGTCCTTCACTCGGCTGAATCCAAATTGTGTAATTGTTGTATCCCAATATTCTCAAACTATTCACTGTCTCGCGCTACTCGTTTACAAGAATCTTCCATTCTTCAAAGCCTTTTACTCGGCCGAATTCAATATCTACAGAATCTTGTAAAACCCCCCAAATTCAAACTTTGATCTTGAGGTAAAAAATCTCAACGTTTTTCCGATGAAACCCCCTATGATTCTCAACTCAAACTTAGGTTACAACCAACCTAAATTTAATTTTATCAACACAAGTCTAGATGAAACCTAAATAATGAATGATTGTGTGTATGTTATTTGTGTATATGCATAGATGCAAGGTTGAAGATGATGAGCAATCGTAGTATGTGTTTATAATTTCATCTAGTTGAATGTGATGCATGTATGAAATATATATAGGTGTACAAGTTGGAGGAAAAAGGTAAACCTAAGTTTGAAAAGGAAAAATATTTTTGCAAAATTTCGACACATGTAATGACACGTGTCAACCTGTATGAGGTCTTTGTGTCCATATAATATTCCAGAGACTTTCATACTTTAAAACAACATCATATGTGTCGACATATACAGTAGATGTTATTGAGATTAAGCTATTTATTAACTTAACTCAGAAAAAACATGATTCACCACCGAGCTTTATTGCTTTGAAAAGGGAAAGGTCGAAAAAACCCACAAAAAGTTTTGAAACCAAAATAAAAGAGAGATTTATGTACGAGGTTGGTTATGCAAAGGGAAGGTATTATCATCCCTCACATCTATGGTATTCCATGAGAACTACTTGAATTTTTTTATGAAAAGAGCTTTTTTTTGTTGGTTGTTTTTAGGTGAAAGGATATTTTGTCATATTCGAGTGGAAAACTCAACTTACTACTCACAAGTATGAGGAAATAAGTATTTGCATCATCTTGATATGGATAATTTTACTTGAATTTACTCAACAAGAATATATCATCATTCAAGTGGAAAAAATGTCTATCAATTTCACAACATACTGTAGAAGTATAGGAATTTGCATCAGTTTAAGAATAGACTCATATCCTTGCTTTTAGAAAAAAAGTCTAGTTAGAAAAGGAAAAGTGCACTAAGGCACAAAAAGAAGTTTGATGAGGTTTGTCTTTTTTAGAAGAGTTTTGAAAGAGTTTGAATATGCTTAAGTATTTTAGCATTTATTAAGAAAAATATTTTCTGGTTCATTTGACAAAGTCAAGATTTGTTTAATAAAAGACGTGAAGTTTGAAAACAAAAAGTTTTGAAATAGGGAGAAGATTTTGAAAATTAAAGAAGGGGAGGAGATGAAGAGACTATACTAATGTATAAAGTAAAGGACAAGAAATAAATTGTCTCATTGTAAGGTAGCCCAAGAAAAAGCCTTTGTGTATGCATGTGAACTAACCATAAGAAGAACAAGCATTTGACATTTGTCAAAACCATCATTTCCTTTCCCTTTGAATTTAAGCCACAAGTTGATCAAGCATAATGAGCATATGAACATAACAAAGTCCAAATAAAGGTCACAAGGTCTCAGCACATGGTCAAATCTTAGATCAAACAAAAGGTCTAGATGCTTTTAAGTTTCAGGTACCACAAAGTATCAGATGAAATTAATGCCTTAGATGAACAAAGTTATTAGATGAACTCCAAGCTAAGGGAAAATGATCATGATCTCAAGTATAAAGTCCAAAACTCCATGAGAAATGGATAGTGTCAAAAGTCCTCAAGATCACATTACAAATTACAAGTTTTTTTAGGGTTTTGTATTTATTAATTTTTTAAGCCTTTGAAGGAAAACAAACAAAATAAAGCAAAAGATTTAAAATGACATGAAATGATAAATGAGTTGAATGATAAATGGAAAGAAATTAAATTGAACAAAATTAAAGGGAAAGAAATTAAATGACATTAATGTAAAAGTGCGTAAAAGTAAAGTTAATATAATAATATAGAGTTAATGTTAGTGTTAGTAGTTAATCAATTGATTCAAGACAATTTAGCACTATGCTAATAAATCGTAATTGGACTTATGTAGAAGTCACAACTATCCGAGGCCATTAAATATCAATGTGGGTATAGTGCATGTTAGAGAAATGATACAAAGTCATCCTCCAAAAACAATGCAACACCATAATTAAAACAAAGCAAAAAGGAAGAAGAAGAAAAATAAGGTGATCAAGCACAAACGAAAAGGGATTGTATCATTACTTCAATTTATCTTCTTCATGATACCTTGAGACAAACTTATCATCAATTCAAAGTACCAAAAATGATCAAATTATCATTAATGGTAGATTTTAAATGAAGAAATTTCATCAAGCATCAATCTAAAGTCCAATTGAACAATATGAGCTTCAATCAACCATAATTGATCAAGTCGACCAAAAGTCAGAAGTAGCAATCATCAATAGAAATCACATTAATATTTAAATGATTTTTAATGATTAAAAATAGAAACAAAAGATAAAGTATAAAAGATGCCTCAAAACGTCTAATGAAAAGCCACAAAAATTTGAGAAAGTCAAAAAACTCCAAAGATAAAGATCTCAAAAGTTGGACTTCAAAATATTTCAAAATAATGGAGCATTAAATGTTTAAAATTAATTAAAAATAAAATAAAGAGAAAATAATGAAAAATACTAAAATTCATTTTAAAAATATGAAAAAAAAACATACAAGGTAGAAAATATTTTTGTGAATTTATGAAAAAAAATTGGAATGAAAAATCATTTAAGAGCTATTTTTTAATGAATTTTGGAAGGAAAAGGAATTTAAATGAAATGAAATAGAAAAAATAAAATTAAAAAACATTGGCTAACTAGGTGTCAGCGTCTGATTGAACTCACTTCGTCTTCAACCTTCATCGATCGATTTATCAGGTTCATAAAATGGAATTTTAAGCTCAAACATGCATCCTGCAAACTTCGTATTCCTTCACCGTTCATGTCTCTCTTCATCAGAGCAATTTATTTGCCCTGAGAAGAGAGAATTTGTAGAGAAACTTAGAAACCCTAAGAGCTTCAAAGTAAAATTAAATGATAAACATGCAAGAAAAATCACAGTTAGGTGAGGGCTTTTGACCAGAAGATCAAGATGAAGAGTGTGGTAACTTGTTTGAGTGAAAAGGAAACTCGTAGCTACCTAGTCGAAGTGAGCTAAGAAGGTTTGAAATGGTGAAATGGTGTTGGTACTTAGATGTGTTATTTAACTTCTGTAATGCTTCAAGTAGCTTCAGATGATGCTGATGAAGGATTCTGGATGGAGAATTGAAGTTAAAACAAAGAGAAATGAGTTTAGGTTTTCTAGTTTTTGAGAGGTAGAGTTTCTTTGGATGTTTAAGCTTGAAAATGAAGGCAAAATGATGTTCTATTTATAGGAAAAGGTAATGAGCTTTTCATACGTGCCAATTTTAGATCGCAAACGTGTAAACTCATTATAGAATTTTCTGATTTTGGTAACCTTATAAGGCAAGGTGAAAAGCGTGATTCAGGACTTGGAATGAGTCATTTTGCACTTAGTGGGATGCACTTTATCATGATAAATAAGTTTTCACATGTGTTATGGTCTCCAAGTTGAGTTTTAGGTCATTTATAATTACGGGTCATGTACCAAAGATGCAGAGTTGAGTCACCATGTTAAAGCTTAGGCCAAATGAAATCTACTCGTGCGTTTATTGATTTTATTTTTGCAAAATAATCCTTTAATGGAGTAGAAAACAATGAAAAACCACTTAAAAAGTATGCTTGATGTCAAAATGGCATGAGTTTAAAGTTGGGGTCGTGGCAATGAAAATAGGTCTGACATTAGGTCAAATAGGTCATGACCTAGTTTTGTGCATATGTGGCCTCCAATATTTGGTGGACTTAGAGATTGAATTGATGTTTGACCTCTGAAGCAAATTTGTAGAGGATATCAAAAGGGACATTTGGCTCAAATAAGGTCTAAAAATTATAGAGAAATGAGAATGTTATGGTGTTTGGACCAAAAGCATGCCATACTTGGTTTTTAGGTCACCCATTCTTTTACCAACTTGTGATTTTTGACTGTCTCTTGCATTCCAAGGCACAATGATGATAATTCTAACACCACATTATTGAAGCTTGATTATTCTTTGAAACATATTGAGGATTGCTTGAGAAATTTGAATGAAAAGGGTTCCATGGAAATAAACACATGAACCCTAACTTGAAACCACTTGAAGAAATGCCTCAAACTTGAACTTCTTTTGATCAATTGGTGTTGAATGAAGTTTGACATTAATGTGACCTAAGATCACATGTCATGCCTTGAAGAATAAGTCTTGCTGACCACTCGTTAATCTTGACTTTGACTTAGGGAATCAAAACCCTAATTTAGAAACCCAACTTAATCTCTTGATGAAAAAGCCCTACCTTGCAAAAAAAAAATGAAACAGAGCATATTTTTGTATTCTAAATGGGGTTAGTAAAGCACAAAAGAAAGTAAACATAAATATACAAGAAAACACAAAAGGGTGCTTAATGATCTCCCACACAATAAACCCAAAGACCAAAGGGTTAAAAGGTTACTAAGTTTCTGATCTCGATGAAATATAATGATATGATATATATGTGTCGACACATATAAATTATTTTACGCAAAAATATATTTTTAATGACATATGTCAATCTATATGAGGTATTTGTGTCGACACATAGTTACAAAGCCTGCATACTTTATTATTGAACTACATGTGTTGATACATAGTATGGATGTGTCGACACATCCAACTGATTTTTATGAAGAAAATCATTTTTGATGCATGATACCTTTCGAAAACCTTTTCAAACATGTTCTAGATGCATTCTAAGATTCCTAATGCAAGGGTGCACATAATTACTAAGAGATACCATTCAACATACATAAAATATAAATCTATCCTAGTTTTGACATCATACAAAATATCTATTTAAGAAGCAAATGCATTCACATACATCCCCTTTTTGATGATGGCAAAACTTTAAAACTTGCGATGATGCTTTTCATGACTTTATGAAAGTTCCCCCTGAATTTGTACATACCAAACTTCATCTCGACATATGCTTCTCCCCCTTTGACAACGTCAAAAGAGAAAAAGCAAGCCATGAAAAGTATCATATATTACACATATACAAATATACCACACAAAGGCATTTGAAAAAGTAAGAGTGTGCACTCACATATACCCATTTATATGAAATGACGCAAGAGATAAAACATAAATAAGAATAAATGAATGGAAGATGATGGATGTAATGCACTATCAAACTCTTGAGTCACTTCAAAACGTCACAATTATGCAACACTTCACAATACTGCTCATGATGCTGCATACGCATGTGCCTAGCTTGGCGAAAACTAAATCATCACTAAAACCAAAAGTAAAGATGCCATTATGAAATGAGACATAACTTGATCAAGATATGCAATTGCACTAAACATGCTCAAATTACATGAATTTAAAGAAATAATAATAAGAGAAAACATGCTTGTACACCAAGACCATATACTTCAAATGTGAAAGAATCAATAACACAAAGTCACCATAAGATATAAATGGACACATATTACAGTTATCAACTGAAATTTTTGGAACTAACGTACATGAAATACCATATATTGAGCATATCAAGCATTTTAAACATAAACAACACTGCATTACGAAAAAGGATTACTTTCAAGGAGAAAAAGGAACTAAATTACCTCATAAGTGAATGGAACGGAGGATGCACTTATAATATGTGAAACTCTCAAAGGAAAGTTATATATATATATATATATATATATATATATATATATATATATATATATATATAATATATATATATATATATATATATATATATATATATATATATAATATATATATATATATATATATATATATATATATATATATATATATATTATATATATATAGTATATATATATATATATATATATATATATATATATATATATATATATATATTATATATATATATATATATATATATATATATATATGTGTGTGTGTGTGTGTGTGTTGCATGCAAGAAATATACTTAGGCTACATTTGAGATATCAAGAGTCCCCAATTGCCTTTGAATGTTAAAAAACAGTTCAATTGCAAGATGTTTTGTAAAAATGTCTGCAAGTTGATTTTTACTGTCAACGTGCTCAAATACATCATCCACTTTTTCAATATGGCCACGTAGGAAATGGTAATAAATCTCGATGGGCTTAGTGTGAGAATGTAAACGTGGATTTTTAGTAAGGTTAATCGCACTAGTGTTGTCGCACATGATAGGAATACGGGAAATTTTAATATCAAAGTCAAGTAATTGTTGTTTGAGCCACAAAATTTGGGCACAACAACTACCGGCTGCAACGTATTCCGCCTTGGCCGTTGACAAAGCCATGAAAACTTGTTTCTTGTTATGCCAACTAACTAAGGAGTTTGAAAACATGTGACAACTTCTACTAGTACTTTTCCTATCCGACTTGCAACCATCAAAGTCGGATTCAGAGTAACCAACCAAACTACAATCACTTCCTTTGGAATACCAAAGCTCATACTTAGATGAACCATGAAGCTATCTAAGCACACGCTTATTCGCATTTAAATGTGATTCCTTAAGAGCCGATTGATATTGGGCACATATACAAATGCTAAACATGACGTCGGGTCTAGATGCAGTAAGATATATAAGAGATCCAATCATATCTCTATATTTCTTCACATCCACATCCTTTCCGTTTATATCTTTATCCAAGTTACAATTTGTTATCATTAGAGTGTCAATTGGTTTAGCATCATCCATACCAAATCGTTTTAGTAATTCGTGACAATACTTCATTTGACACGCAAACGTTCCTTCATTGAGTTGTTTAATTTGAGGTCTGAGGAAGTAATTCAAATCTCTCATTAGACTCATTTTTAATCCCCTGCATAAGATTAGAAAACTCCTTGATTAAATGCATGTTAGTAGAACCAAATATGATATTGTCAACATAAACTTGAACTAGAAGTATGTGTTTTCCCTGACGTTCAATGAATAGTGTTGTGTCTACCTTACCTCTAGAGTATCTTTGGTCAAGTAAAAACTTGCTAAGTCACTCATACCAAGCCCTAGGAGCTTGTTTGAGACCGTACAAAGCACGTTTTAACTTGTAAACATGATTAGGATACTCATGATTTACAAAACTAAGAGGTTGAGAGACATACACTTCCTTATTAATGTGTCCATTTAGGAATGCACTCTTCACATCCATTTGAAATAACTTGAATTATGGCATGCATAGGCTAGTAAAAGGCGTATAGCCTCGAGTCAGGAAAATGGAGCATAAGTATCCTCATAATCTATGCCCTCCTCTTGGTTATGTCCTTGAGCCACTAGTGGGGCCTTATTTCTAGTTATCACTATGTGCTCATCTAGTTTATTTCTAAAAACCATTGGGTGCTATGACTTGATGATCTCATGGACGAGGGACAAGGTCCCATACGTCATTTCTTTCAAAGTGGTTTAACTCATCATTCATGGCCATAAGTAAATGCTCATCAAGTAAGGCATCTTTTTTCATTTTTAGGTTCAACCTCTGAAACGAAACTCAAGTGATAACAAAAATTACTTATCTTAGAGCGAGTAGTTACTTCTTTGGTGATGTCTCCAAGAATGTTGTCGATAGGGTGATCATTGGAAGTAATCCATTCTAATGGAAGTTCACACTCTTTAATTTGACTTTCATCTTCCTTCTTTCAATATTGTCATCTTCCTCCAACTCAGATTTCACCGATTCAGGTTGATCAATTCCTTCTTCGGTGTCCTTGAGTATGTATTCTGTTGTATCATGAAAAGAAATACATTTCCCGACATCTTTCGGGTAAGAATCATCAAAATAAACATGTACCAACTATTCAACTATAAGTAATCTCTTATTATACATTCTACAAGCTTTACTATATTAATAGTATCGAAGAAAGATACCTTCATCGGCTTTCGTGTTAAATTTCCCAAGGTTATCCTTACCATTGTCTAAAATAAAACACTTGCAACCGAAAACATGAAGATGTGATAACTTTGGATTTCCACCTTTCAAGAGTTCATATGGATTTTTGTCTAAGATAAGACGTATAAGTATCCTATTTAATACATAACATGTCGTGCCAAAAGCTTCGACCCAAAAATATTTAGGTAGAGAACTATCATTGAGCATTATTCTTGCAAACTCCTCTAAAACAATTTTTTTTGCACTCCACAACACCATTTTGTTGTGGAGTCCTGGGATCCAAAAAGTTATGTTCAATGCCATGTTTATCACAATATTCATCAAAGAGATGGTTTTCAAATTCACCTCCATGATCGCTTTGAACAACAACAATTTTCGAATTTTTTTTTGGGATAACCTAGAAAAATATGTCAATGCCACAAAGGTTTCATCTTTTCTCCTTAAGAAAATGGTCCAACAAAATCTAGAGTAATCGACCATGATAACAAAACCGTAATAGTTACCACCTAGGCTTTTGGTTCGTGAAGGACCAAAAAGGTCCAAGTGGAGAAGCTCAAGGGGTCTCGATGTTGAAAAACCATTTTTAAATTTAAATTACATCCTTGTTTGCTTTCCCAATTGGCACGCATCACATATGTGATCTCTTTAAAACTTTATTTTTGGAAGACCGATTATAAGATCTTTTGAAACCAATTTATTAAGTAAGTCAAAGTTGACATGTGCTAAACGCCTATGCCATAGCCATGAATCTTCATTCACGGTAATAAGACATTTAACATTGGTCAATGATACATCATTCAAGTTTATAATATAGATGTTGTTTACCCTCACACCATTAAACATGCAATTCTTTTTTCACTGTATACAATCATGCAACAATCTTTAGTAAAATAAACTTTATACCCATTTTCGCACAATTGACTAATGCTTAAAAGACTATGTTTAAGGCCTTCAACTAACATAAAATCAGAGATAATAGTATATGAGAGATTACCTACACTACCTTTTCCAAGTATTGCACCTTTTGTGTTATCTCCGTAGGACACAAAGCATTTATTCTTCGCCACAAAGTCGGAGAATAAGGAAATGTCTCCCGTCATATTCCTTGAGCACCTACTATCGAGAATCCATCTTCTCTCCATAGAGCCAAGGAATTAACCTAGAAGATCAAACAAAGGTGATAGGTACCCAACTTTCATTGGGTCCTTGATAGTGAGTGAAAACATGGTTGCATTTGGGCAACCATTTAAAAACACTTTTAGGAACTAAAAGACTCCTAAACTTTCATTTTTCAATAGTGTAACCTTTCTTGCAACAATAAAGACAAGTCAAATTATGAGGTGATTTGCGTTTTCTATTTGAATCATTTTTATTCCAACTATCCTTTTAATAGGATTTGTCCATACTCTTTTTAATCATAAAAGGATCAATAGCAAATGCAAGCTTTGGTTGTGATGTCTTTTCCAATTTGTCCTTAAGAGTGCTAGCCTCTTTTTGCAGAGTTTGATAAGTTTCACAATTGAACCTAGACGGTTCATCATCCTCCTTCTTGACTTTTATACTATCTACTATAAAATGCTTTAGAACTTCCATTTTATTTTAGATATTTAAAACCTTAGCTTTCAAAGTAGAGAAAATCTTTTGATGTAAAGCTAACTTTTTAAAAGCATATAAAGTTTCTCTTTGTATATTGTCAAAAGCAAATTGTAATTCAGAATAAGACAATTTATCAACATTTTCATATTTAGCATGACTTACATTATTTTTCTTCCTTTGACGATGATAGATGGAGAGACATAAATTTGCCTCTACTTCACTATCACTTGAGCTCTTACAACTTGAGGAATCACTATCGCTCTCCCAAGCTACATAAGATCTTCTAGATTTCCTAGACTTCATGTGTTTTCCATTTTCTTTGTATTTGTCAAGAGATGGACATTTCGACCTATAATGACCCAATTTTACACAAGTAGCATGCACTTCTTGACTTTCCTTTGTTGTTGTCATCTTCCTTTGAGGTTGATAATTGTATTCTAAATTTAATGAGTTTTTTTTGGAGTGCTTTACTCCATTCTTTCTAATGTACCTATTGTACCTTCTCACAAACAACCCCATTTCCTCATCATCCAAATTGTCATTGCCACTGTCATCACTATCACTTTGCTTACTTATTGAGGATCTTTAGCTAGAAGACTTTAGAGAAATAGACTTCTTTTCTACCTCCTTGTCCTTGATTTTCTCTTTCTTTACCTTCTTCTCATGATTTTTCTCATGTTTTTCTAAGCAAGTGAGTTCTTTCTCATGTTTTTCAAGCTTATCAAACAATGTGGCAAGGTCAAGTGTTGTGAGAATGTTGGCTTCCTTGATCGCGGTGACCTTTGGTTGCCAATACCTAACAAGACACCTTAAAAATTTGTTAGTAACAATTTCATTGGACACATGTTTTTAAGTGTGTTCAAATAATTAATGCGATGAGTGAACCTCTTTTGCATTTCGGAAATGGTTTCACCATGCTTCATGCGAAAGAGTTCAAACTCTTGATTTAGTGTATTAATTCTAGCTTGTTTGACTTCATTGGTTTTCTCATGGGCAACTTGCAATGCATCCCACATAGCTTTAGAGGTTTCACAATGGGAAACATGATAAAATTAATCAACACCAAGATAGGATATGAGAATGTTTCGTGCTTTCCAATCGTAACCCCACTTTTCATTATCATCATTATTCCATTCTGCTTTCAGTTTGAGTATGGTGAAATCATCTACGGTTATGTTAATTTCCGTTGGAACATTGACAATAACATCCCACACACCCTTACTATTTAAATTGATATGAATACTCATACAAGCTTTCCAATAACCATAGTTTTCGCCGATGAATACAGGAGCTCTATTGTACGCCTCTTTAGGTTCGTTTGCCATTTTCTAATAAGTGTTTTTTAAGCACACGAAATCAACCAGGATCTTGGTTCCACTTGTTAGACGATGACAACTTATCTAGAGGGGGGTGACTATATCCCTAACTAAAACTTTACTTAAAAACTGTTTTTAAAAATTAAGCAAAAACTATGGCAAGCAAAAGTCGTATCCTAGATCACAAGTCGTCCAAACCAAACAAGTTATTGGAGGCTCGGATATACGCATAATCAATACTCAATTGAATAAAGATAATAAGGTGTTAATAAAATAGAATATCAAGTAATTGTTTTATATTTACAAGTCCAACCAATATCCGATAAAACAAACGATAAAACTAAGTGAAAGAATTTATCCAACACTTAGTGTGCAGTTTGCAAAAACTAAGTGAAATAATTTATCAAACACTTGGTGTGGACCTAAATTTTCATATTTTACTTTGAGCTTTGTTGGTTCGAAAAACCTCGTACAATCTAATAGATTATAAGGTAATTAACAAAGCACTTAATCAAAGGATTTGTCTATACTAATTAATTACACAATCAAAAAGTTTAACAAATTTGCTTAATAAAATGTAAATAATATATATATATATATATATATATATATATATATATATATATATATATATATATATATATATATATATATATATATATATATATATATATATATATATGTGTGTGTGTGTGTGTGTGTGTGTGTGTGTGTGTGTGTGTGTGTGTGTGTGTGTGTGTGTGTGTGTGTGTGTGTGTGTACACACACACACACACACACACACACACACACACACACACACACACACACACATATATATATATATATATATATATATATATATATATATATATATATATATATATATATATATATATATATATATATATATATATATAGAGAGAGAGAGAGAGAGAGAGAGAGAGAGAGAGATAGCAACATTAGGATTTGTATAAGAAGTTCACCAATCATCCTCGCTATGGCTACATCTCCCCCCAATTCCGTTTGGAATTGAGATAAATTTCTTACTACATATAAAAAGTTATTTACAAGAGAAATGTAGAAATCTAACCCTACAAATACTATGTTTGATGTTTATCCTAACAATTTATCTTCCCTTAATATGAGTTTTATCAAGTCCCCAACAATACCAATTTGATCCATCGTATCGCACTACTCCTTTGCAAGAAACTATCATTCTTCAAAGATCTTCACTTGACTGAATCTAAATTGTGTAATTGTTGTATCCCATGAGTCCCAAATAATTCACAGTCTTGTGCTACTCCTTTTCAAGAATCTCCCTTTCTTCAAAGACTTTCACTCAGTCGAATCCAATATCTGCAGAGTCTTTTAAATACCCCCCAAATCCACACTGTAATCTAGAGGTAAAAACTCTCACCGTTTTTCCAATGAAACTCCCTATGATTGTCAACCCAACCTTAGGTTACAACCAACCTAAATTTAACATCATCAACACAAGTCTAGATGGCACCCCAACTATGAATTATCATGTGTACATTTTTTATGTGTATACATAGATGCAAGGTTGAAAATAATGAGCAATCATAGTATGTGTTTATAGTTTCATCAAGTTGAAAATGATGCATATATGAAGTATATATAGGTATGCAAGTTGGAGACAAAAGGGAAACTTAGAAGTTTGAAAAGGAAAAAGTTTTTGCAAAATTTCAACACATGTAATGACATGTGTTAACATGTATGAGGTCTTTGTGTCAACACAATATTCTAGAGACTTTTATTCTTTAAAAGAACAACACATGTTTTGACGCATATAATGGATGTTTCGGCACATACAAATGATTTTATGCAAAAACATATTTTTAATGATAGGCGTCGACCTATATGAGGTATTTATGTCGACACATAGTTATAAAGCCTACATGCTTTATTATTGAACTACATGTGTCGACACATAGTATGGATGGTTCGACACATCCAACTGATTTTTATGCAGAAAATCATTTTTGATGTATGGTACCTATCAAAAACCTTTTCAAACATGTTCTAGATGCATTCTAAGATCCCTAATGCAAGGGTGCATAAAATGACTCAGAGATACCGTCCAACATACAGAAAATCTAAATCTATCCTAGTTTTGACATCATGCAAAACATCTATTTAAGAGGAAAATGCATTCACACTTTGTTGATATGAAATACCATTTACAATCTAATTGATGGTAATGTAATTAACAAAGCACTTTTAAATATAGCTATCAAAGGATTTGTCTATACATATCAATTACACAATCAATGAATTTAACAATTTGTTATATAAAGTATATATATATGTTAATGAGAGAGAGAGAGAGAGAGAGAGAGAGAGAGAGAGAGAGAGAGAGAGAGAGAGAGAGAGAGAGAGAGAGAGAGAGAGAAGACATAAGGATTGTTTAGGTAGTTCACCAATCATCCTCACTATGGCTACGTCTTCCCCCAATTTTATTTGGAATTGAGATATCAGATTCTTACTTTGCAAAAACTTAATTAAAGAGAAATGTAGGAATGCAACCCTACAAACCCAATGTTTGATGTTGATTATAACCCTTTATCTTCCCTTGATCTTGAGCTCGACGAAGTAACAGGATAACACCAATTGATTCACCGTCTCACGCTACGCCTTTGCAATAACCCGAGTTCTTCAAAGCTTTCACTCAATCAAATCCAATTGTGAATTATCGTAACCCAATACTTTCAAACGACTCACTGTCTCACGCTACTCCTTCGACAAAACCCACTGTTATTCGAAGATTTCACTCGATCGAATCCAATATTTGCAAAATCTTGTACAAACCCTCAAATCAACACAATGATCTTTAAGGATAAACCTTAGATTTTTCTGGATAAAACCCCAAAAGATTCTCAACCCAATACAATGATTACACCAACCTAAATTGGACGTTATCAACACAAGTCTAGATGACACTCAAATAAAAAATGATTATGTACAATTTGTTTGCGTGTATGCATAAATGAGAGGTTGAAGATGGTGATCAATCTTTGTATGTGCTTATAGTTTCATTAAGTGGAAAATGATGCATGTATGAAGTATTTATATGTGTGTAAGTTGGAGGGAAAAAGGGAGACTTAGAAATTAAAGAGAAATGCAATTTTTCAGAAAATCTACAGTATGTTTCAACACATATAAGTCATGTATCGACACATGTAATGATATACGTCGACTTGTTCAAGGTCATGTGTTGACACAAAGAAACAGAAATTTTCAGGTATTAAAAATGGAGTACAGGTGTCAACCTCAACATCGTACGTGTCGACACATAGATGAAATTTTTTCAATATGTGTCTACGTGAAATGATGGATGTATCGACACATAGTTACAAAGACTACAAGATTTATTATTGATCCACATCTGTCGACTCATATACATCGTATGTATCGACACATAGACCTGTTTTTCATGTAAAACCTCATTTTTTTGCATGATACATTTTCCAAACATGTTTTAAATGAATTCTAAGTTACCTAATGTAAAGGCGCACATGATAACTTAGAGATATCGTCCAATATACAGAAATACTAAGGTTATCCTAGTCTTAACATCATGTAAAACATCTAATGGACAAGTGTGATCACATTGTTTTCCTTTTTATTTATTTTGATAAATAAAGAGAAATATACTCTTAGGGGAAGTAGAGTATACACTCTACTCATGTGAGGGGGAGCTTAACCACTCCAATGTTTATCCATCTGTCTTTTCTTCACGTCTTCCTAAAAAAATGGGATGATATGGATTTATGTTATTGCAGGAGAGTAACTCCTAAGATACTAAGGAAATTAACACACACAAATAGTTTCTAAAAACCTCATTTTAACTAACAAAACACGTAAAATGTTTTTAAACCTTAGCCAATTGATTAGGAGTCTGTCGACTTTATCAAAAGAAAATTTGTGAACTTCCTAATTGATTAGATCCTCAAGCTAATTGATTAGATGAAGCAAAATTAATTATATAATCGATTATGACAGTGTCTTAAAGATTGGTAATAAACTCTAATAAAAGTTGGAATCATCAACAATCAGGACCGGTCCTGGATTTTTAGAGGCCCTGGCCAAATGATAAAAATTGATCCCTAATAAAAAAATTGAACAACTAACCTTGACATTTTATTTTTCTTTTCCGGGTTCAATTTTCCCTTTTGTTTCAGAGAGAGAGAGAGAGAGAGAGAGAGAGAGAGAGAGAGAGAGAGAGAGAGAGAGAGAGAGAGAGAGAGAGAGAGAGAGAGAGAGAGAAATGAGGAGGTCATTGTATCAGACTAAAAAGGAAAGATGATGGTTGTGGTTGTCACCGAAGGTGGCAGTGGCAAAATGCAGTGGCTGGTGCGTGGAAGACAAAGATTCGACGGTGAAGAGTTTAAAGGGAGATAGATATGTGAAAATGTATTGAGGAAGGAGATGTGAATTTTATATTGGCTTCAATACAATCCAATCAAATCAATGTATTGAGTTAGAGAGTGTTGCACAAAAATAGTTGTTGAAGATCCACTTCGACAAATGATAATGAATTATATTTAATTATAAATTTTTTTATAATAAATAATATGATCGCATGATGAATTTTTAAATATTTAATTAAAATAGTATTAAAATTTATAAAAATAAAATAAAATAAAATATAAAAAATTATATTAAATAATCATCAAGAACAAAGTTTGATTTGATGGTTCATTATCAATTTCAAAAAATTATATAAAAAAATCATTTGTAATTAGAGATATAAAATGAAATTAATGTATTAAATTTTATAAAATTATAAAATGAAAAAATAATCAGTTAATAATAAAATTTGACTTGAGAGTCCATTATGAATTTTGAGGGTTTATTATGAATTTCAAAAAATTATTAAAAAGTTATTTGTAATTAAAATATAAAATAAATAAAAATTATATCTAATCTTATATTCTCTCTATTAATTTATCCAAATTTTAAATTTATGAAGCACACATACTAGGTTGATGCCCCCTTTATTTTTTTCCCATATGTTTATTTTATCATAGTGTAAGAAAACAATAATTCATTAAAATTTTGTAAAATTCTAAAATGATAAAAGTAATCAAGAGTTGAACTAGGAACTTTTTGTTCAAACAAAAATGCCATAACTACTAGTCTACAACATGCAGAGTATTAAATGTTTAGCTAATATTATATGTTATTTATTCTTTATTATGATTTTTTAAGTCTTCACCTGATTTTGAAATCTCTGGTTTCTTGATATCAAAGACAATACGTCTGGTTATCCTGACCCAAAAATTCAACCCTGTCAACAATAGATGATTCCAACCACATAAATAAAGGTTAACATACCAGCTATTTCAACATCAATTTTATGATGTAAATAACGGTGAAGATATGTAAGATCAACTAACTATATAAATCCAAACTAGGTCAGATTTTTTTAAATAGAAAATGTTTAAATTTTTTTATAAGTTTATTTAATTAAAAAATTAGACAATAAGTCATACAAAAATCTTTTAATTTACGAAATCAATTTATTTAAATAAATATAAATAAATTTATTATTATTATTATAATATTATTATTATTATTATATTATATTTTATATTTTAAATTAAAATATAAAATTAAAATTTAATTATGTTTAAAAATTTATGAAAATAAGTTAAAAAATCTTATGAACAATTGTCATAAATCTTTAAAGAAAATTGAAAATAAAGTTTAGTTATAACAATACTTTTGTTAATTGGTAAACTCGATTGAGTAAATAAATACACATATTTAGTCATATTAATTTTTTAATTTATTAATCTATTTAACATTAGTTGAATTTTTAATTTATAAATATTCAAATGAAATAGATTTTTAAATAGGCTTGTAAGTTAATTAAGTCTTCGAAAAAACTGAACACAGACCTAAAAATAAATTTATAATATATTACATATCAATTTTAAATTTTAAATTTTTTAACGGATCAAATTTAGTAAAATCTAATTCAAATCACCTTAGACTCACTCCAGATACAAGTAAAATGTGATAGTTGAAAGTTACACATAAAAGAATTTATCAATAGTCATACTCCATGTAATACTATATTTATACTCCTTATATCCCTAATGAATGACAAAATTACAAAATTAAAGTATTTCGAAATGAATGATTTTTTCAATTTTTAATATAATATTAATTATTTTTTCCAATTCTATTATTTAATTAATACTATCATCATTCTCAATATTTGATAAAAGATTACTTAAAAAAAAACAATAGTATTCTCTTTCTTTTATTTATATATATTTTTTAATATGTGAGAAATGGTTATCTAAATTATTCATTGAAGGATAGAGATAGTATTGAAATGGAATTTCATCATTCTCGTGAGAAATGCATTGCAGCTAAAAATGGACACTGAAAATTGATTGCGGAAACGCATAACAAGCTTTTTCCTCATTCCAAAACCGTGCAATCATCGTGAAGTTGTTCTCGTACATGGTGACAAAAGGATATCCATGCGTAATGGCACCACTACTACCGCCTCAATTTCTTGAACGAATAAACAAAAGTGTAATTCAATCTACACATTGAGTGAAAATAAATAGAGGTTATTGTTAGAAGGATAATTTTTGTTGTCTTAATGTATGTCTGGTATATGTTAAATAGTTTATTGTATATGTTATAAATTGTATTTGATAGAGTCGAGTATCGTAGATATTGTAGTATGTCGAAATCATGTTTTAGACTTTAGTGTGTTTTGTCTAATTGAGTCTGGATATTGTTTGTATATATAAATGGCTGTTGAGTTTGTAATCAAATGTGTATTCAATAACAGATTTTACAATTAAGTTAAAATCATAACAATACTTAAATTCTCTCTTCTCTCTTCTTCTTCTTCTCTTTCATAAATCATTTTTCTTGAAAATTCTTTGTTCTAACAAATTGGTATAACAGAGCTCGGATGCGATTCAGAGAGAATCTAATGGCAAACAGAACAACACCGTCAATGCAGTTTCCAGCGAATTTGTCGGTTTTCAAAGGTGAAAACTATCAGCGGTGGGTTGCGCAGATGGAGGTTATTTTCAGATTTCAAGATGTTGTTGAAATCTTGAATGATGGAGTATCAAAGCTGGAAGCAAATGCGACGGAAGCCCAGAAAACTGCGCACAAAGATTAGAGGAAGAAAGATGATAAAACAGTGTTCTTGATTCACTAGTGTGTGGATTCTGATGTATTTGAGAAGATAATTGAAGAAGAAACAACAAACAGAGCTTGGGAAAAGCTATAGAACTTGTATAGTGGAGATGAGAAATTGAAGAAGGTGAAGTTGCAGACGCTAAGGAAGCAATACAAAATGCTTCAAATGAAAGAAGATGAATCAATTGCTACATATTTTTCAAGAATTGTGACGCTAACAAACCAAATGAAGGTATGTGGTGAATCGGTTACGGATCTGCATAAGATAGAAAAGATGTTAAGATCTTTGACTGCAAATTTTGACTACATTGTTGTGACAATTGAAGAGGCCAAGACTCTATATGAGATGAAGTTGGAAGAACTTCAAGCTTCATTGGAGGCTCATGAAATGAGGTTAAAGCAGAGAAACTCGGAAAGAGAGAAGATGGTTGAACATGCATTGCAATCAAGATTCAGCAAGAAAGATGGAAAAGAAAAGTCGAAGAAGCGAAAGAATATTTCTAGTGATGAGAAGTCAAGCAAGAATACTGATTCGATCAAGAAATGTGTAGGAAACAAGTATTTTATGAAGAAAGTTGACACGAAAGAGGTGCAATGTTACAATTGTCAAGGTTTTGGTCACTATGCTAGAGACTGTCGAAGAAAGAAAGCTGCGAGGGTGAAAGACAGTGATGAAGCTCAATATGCACGAGATGGAGATAGTAATTCAGATGATGTGTTGTTGATGGTGAACACTCATTCGAACACTGAGAAAAACAACATGTGGTATCTGGATTCAGGATGCAGAAATCACATAACTGATGATAAAAACTGGTTTACCAAGTTAGATGAGTCAGACAAAAAGGTCATAAAATTTGCAGATGGTAGGCACATCAAATCAAGTGGTAAATGAGATATTTCGATTGTCAGGGAGGATTGTCGGAAAGCTACTATCACAAAAGTACTATATGTACCTTCTATGACAAGTAACTTGATATGTGTAGGTCAATTACTTGTAAAAGACTTCAATATGAAGCTGGAGAAAAATCAGATGAAGGTATATAGGGCTGATGGGAGGCTAATAATGAAAGCACCATCGGTGAAGAAAAAAATATTCAAAGTTGAACTCAACACATCAGATCACAAATGTCTTGCTTCAACTACAGAAGAAGACAAAAACTGGTTATGGTATCACAAGTATGGACATCTAAACTTCAGAAGTTTATGCTTGCTCAATCAGAAAAGGATGGTGTTTGGGTTGCGTATGTAAAGGAACCAAAGAAGGTATGCGAGGAATGATGCAAAGAAAAATAGGCTAGGAAGACATTCAAACATGACTTGCCCTTTGTACTACGGTGGGAGAACTGACTTGGTTGTTTTGCGTTTGATTGCAATTGTTGCGGATAGCAAGAGTCGCCACCGACTTTTCTTTTATCTAATAAGGAAATGGTGACAAAATTCCTCACTGACAAAGGATACAGGAAATGAGGGTTGGATAAAACTCTCTTTGTCAAAAATGAAGGAGGAAAGATAATGGTAGCTCAAATTTATGTTGATGACATAGTGTTTGGAGGAATGTCAGATAAAATGGTTAAACATTTTGCTGACCAGATGCAAGCTGAATTTGAAATGAGCCTCGTGGGAGAATTGACCTACTTTCTTGGACTGCAAGTCACACAAATGGAAGACTAAATTTTTCTGTCTCAAAGCAAGTATGCAAAGAATATTGTCAAGAAGTTTGGAATGGAGAATACCAGTCACAAAAGAACTCCTGCACCTACTCATTTAAAGTTGTCCAAAGACGCAAGCGAGGCAAATGTGGATCAAAGCTTGTACATAAGCATGATAGGAAGTCTGCTATACTTAACAACCAGCAGACCTGACATTGCTTTTGCAGTTGGAGTATGTGCAAGATACTAGGCTGAACCCAAAGTAAGTCACATCAACCAGGTGAAAATAATTCTTAAGCATGTGAGTGGAACTTACAACTATGGCATGCTGTACTCTCATGGATGTGAACCAATTCTATCTGGTTATTGTGATGCTAATTGGGCTGGTAGTGCTGATGATAGAAAGAGCACCTCTTGAGGATGCTTCTTTTTGGGAAATAATCTTGTCTCTTGGTTCAGCAAGAAACATAACTGTGTGTCTCTATCTACTGCTGAAGCTGAATACATAGCAATTGGTAGAAGCTGTTCTCAAATGATCTGGATGAAACAGATGCTGACTGAGTATAATGTCACACAAGATGTCATGACATTGTACTGTAACAATCTGAGTACTATTAACATTTCCAAGAATCCTATACAACACAGTAGGACTAAGCATATTGATATTAGACATCACTTCATCAGAGATCTTGTGGAGGAAAAGGTGATTAAGCTGGAACATGTTGCCACTGAACTACAACTGGCTGACATTTTTACCAAGGCACTTGATGCTAGTCAGTTTGAAAATTTAAGGGGCAAGCTGGGTATTTACCAATATGAAGAGATGTAGCAATTAATTTTGCTTAAAACAAGGGATGAAAGAGATATTTTAGTCAAGTCTATTCTGATTGGGCTAATCATTTGTTTCCCCCTTTCTTTCCAAAATTTTAAGAAGTGGAATAAACATTCATATATCTCCCTCTTCTCGCATTTCTGCAACAATCTCCTTTCCCTCAAACGAAGATTTCACACTCGCTGTTACTTGTTCTCTAAGTCTCTCGAGATGTCTCAACAATCCATGTCATCATCTTCATCAAAGGCGACTGCTTCTTCCTCACCTTCTGACACCGAACTTAGGGCAATCGTAAACTGCATGGATGCTGATGTTCTTGCGATCACTCCTCTTCGTGAAATGGCAGCTGATCCTACTAAGGTCAAGAAGCTGCGAACCAGACATGCAAGAAGATCACAAGCTTCTCCATCTGGTAAACCTTCTCAACCATCATCTTCTGTTCCTCCAGAAATAGCTAATAGGGAAGGTTCTGCTTATGTACATCAAGCTATTGCCAAACTAGTCACTAGGATTCTTAATGAGAATCACTCTATTCCTGGCATATATGTTCCTTTGAACCAAGAAACTGCTAGCCCTAATGTAGAAAGGGATCCAGATGTCACTCAGAATGTTGAGACACCTGATGACAACATTAGGAAATCTCCAGAAAAACCTGATGATCACCAGAACCCTACTGACAAGGCTGTTGAACCTCCTGTTATTGATGTTAATGAAGACTTTTCTGACAATGATTTAATTGCGAATATCAACCCTAGCATAGCTAGAAGGATGATGAGTAGAAAAGGAAAGCAGAATGCTGCCCAAAGTCCCTCCAAAGACAAGGCTACTGAAGTTGTTCATAAGAAAACTAGGCCTAAGAACAAGGCTAGAGTAGAAGCTGAGAAGGATCAAAAAGCTGGAACGTCTAAAGGGAAGGGGAAGGTAAAAGCTAGAGTACCTGTTGGTAGTCTCTCAAAACCTTTGAGACAACCTATAGCCAAGAAAAGAAAGGATCCTGAACCATCTGAATCTGATGAGGAATCAGACTTTGATTTTGATGTTGAGAGCAATGTTCCAGACATTCCTCTCAGGAAGAAACCATCTTCTAGCAAACTGCCTAAGGTTCCTGAAGTTGCCATTGACAACATCTCCTTTCACCATCCAGAAAATGCAAGCAGGTGGAAGTATGTGTTTCTGAAAAGGATTTCCTTGGAGAGAGAGCTGAACAGCAGTGCTATTGAGTGTAAGGAAGTCATGGATCTAATCAAAGTTGCTGGCCTAATGAAAATTGTGGTCAAGTTTTCCAACTGCTATGAGATTCTTGTCAAAGAATTCATAGTAAATCTGTTTGATGGTTATGCTGATGGAAAGTGAGCTGATTTTAAGAGTGTTTATGTGAGAGGAAGGAAGGTCAATTTCTCACCTACTGTGATAAACAAGTTCCTAGGAAGACCTGATGATGCTCAACATGAGCTTGAAGTTTATGACAACCAGGTTTGTCAAACCATCACTGCCAAGCAAGTCAAGCACTGGCCCTTGAAAGGGAAGCTAACTGCAAGCAAGCTGAGCATGAAGTTTTCCATACTGCACAAAATTGGTGCATCTAACTGGGTTCCCACCAACCACAAATCCACCATTTCCACAGGTTTGGGAAGATTTATCTATGCTGTTGGAACCAGAACAAACTTTGATTATGGCAAGTACATCTTTGATCAAACATTGAAACATGCTGGAAGTTGTGCTATTAAAGGCCCTATTGCTTTTCCCTCTCTCTTGTGTGGTATAATCATTGATCAGTATCCTGATATTCTGGTTGAAAAAGACTCTGTATGCAAAAGAGCCCCTGCACTTGGTTTTCACTATAAGCTGTTTCAGGGAACACATGTCCCTAACATTGTTATGACATCTGCTGAGACATCAAATGTCAAAACTCATTCCAAGAAAACTGATGTTATAGTTGTGCTAAAAGAAACCAGTAGAGAGCTTGATACAAGAAAAAGGACTCTTGAAGAGCTAATTGCTAGACTAGAACAGGAGGAGAATGAAGAACAAATAAGGGAAGAGGATGCTGATGAAGACCAGCATAATGCTAAAAATAGTGCTTCCTCAGGGGATGACAGTGCCTGAAGGTCAGTGTTGCTGAAAAGATTGTTGTTGGAACTTGTTGCTGCCAAATGACTTCTTATTATTTATGTGTTTCCTTTTGGATGACTGTATAACTTAAAAGTACAAGTATCTTTGGCCTCTTTATGACTAAAAAGGGGGAGAAGAAATTGTGATAATTGTGATAATTTTGGTAGATTTAGATATTGGTAGCTATTATTAAAAATTCTGCTGCTTTCTAATCTCTGATTGTTTAGGGGTTTTAGCCAAAAATTTGCCAAAGGGGGAGTTTGTAAGTGTTTGTTTGTTGGCATTTTTTTTGGTAAAACCAGATTTGCGAATGTCATGACTGATGTCATAACATTCTGGGATAAAGGTACATTCTGCAGAAAAGAATGTTCTACAGGAACTACTCAGTATGAGTGATTATCATGATCATTAAACTATGATCATACATATTGAATTCTACCAAAATCAGTGAGCAAGATACATGATGTCATAACCAATGTTAAGACATCCTGTACTGATCAAGTTGTTGTGCAGATTTATTATTCTTGAGATTTTTCAGGAAACTGGTGTGCCGCTCTGAGTTGAAGAAGTATTGTCCAGATCAGCTGCTCATGTGGATATTAGGTTAACCTTGCTTAACCCTAATCTGTTATGAAAAAGCCCTAGACCAAGTATTTAGGTTAACTTTAGTTAACCCTAGATATTTTCATGGAAGCCCTAAATGAGGAATAGTTTGCTTATATATTTCTCACGAAGCCTAATGGACTGAGATACTTTTTGACAGAAGATCAATAAGGGATTGTATAGTTGTAACTACTATGAGCCAAGATATTATCGTTTTGATAAGTAACTTGGAGTAGGATTTGATTGTAAGGGTTATTTATCACTCAAAGCTTTGAAGCACGAGTGTTTGTGTCTCTTGATCAAAGCTTTGAAGCAAAATCAAGTTAGGGTTGTTTATCACTCAAAGCTTTGAAGCACGAGTGATTGTGTCTCTTTATTAAAGCTTTGAAGCAAAATCAAGTGTGTGTATTGAAGAATGTCTTCATAATCTCATTAATCAATAGTTTAGTATCACTGTGTGATTGAGGGGGAGTGAGTAGGAACTCAGGTTTAAGTTGAACTTAGATTGAAATTGCATTGGGTAGGTCTTAAGTGAAGGAGATAAACTGGTTGGTTTATTCCTAAATTAATATCTCTTATAGTGAATTTCCTCCCTGGCTTGGTAGCCCCCAGAGTAGGTGTCGTTACACACTGAACTGGGTTAACAATTGATTGTGTTCTTTACTGTTTTTAAATTATTGTCTTGAAGTGTGTACAAGTTTGTCAGATACGGTGTCATAACATTCACTGTGACATTAAGTATCTGTTGCCAGAATTTCAGATTGTAGGGAGGTTGAACCCTTTAAACATGTTACTTCTGAGCATACATGTTGAGTGTGTGCAGAGGGAGCAAGTGTGAAGCTCAATGCATTGACTTTGTGAAAAAGCTTGTTTTACAAGAATGGAAATGCAACTTTTCTCCCTAAAATGGCAAAATGATTTGGATAATGCTTAAACTAAATGGAAAAAGGCTCAAAGGTTTGTGAAAACAATTAATTATAGAGTGATAAACAAGTTTGAGGTCTGAAAAGTGAAGATTATGCAGCATGGCTATGAGATTTTCTCAAGTGTTCATCAAGAAAATGACTTATAATTCAGGTTTATGGGGCCATCTTCATCTCTTCGAAACTTCTAGCTCAAGCATGATCTAAATGAGTTATGGGACTTTTTAGAAATCTTGTAACATGCTCTAAAACTTTTATGTTGGACATTTTTGAAAATTCAATTTGGAACTATATGAAATTTGGCCAAGAAATTAGGTCAAAAATCTGCCTAACTAGGGCAAAATTTCACTAAGTGTTTTAGGTTTCATGTATATGTATTCATGAATTTATAACTTAAAATCCAAGCATTTTTAGAACTTGATTCCTTCTACAAATATTTAGATCTCATTAAGATCTACGACTTTCATGTTGGAAGTTTTTCTTGAATCATCCTGCATCATGGTGAAAATTTGGCACAAAGTCATGAAAAAAAGTAAAATTTCCAATACTTACAAAAATTTCTAAGTCTTGGAAATTTTGACTTTTCAAAGTGAATTTTGAATTTTTGATTTCTTGATGAACAAAATTCATATTTTGACATGTCTTGATGAAATTTGATTTTTGAAACTTGATTTTGATCAAAAAGTCAAAATTTGACTTTTCAATGTATAAGTTGACTTTTCATTAGTTGACTGAATTGCAACTATCAATCAATTGATCTTTGGAAGTGTTTTGAACTATACCATTAGGTCAAAATGACACATTTGAACCCTTGATATCCTGTCTCAAACCAATAAGTCATGTATTTGGTCAACAATTAAAAATTAAGCCTCTTCAGTAAAAACCCTAGTTTTGACCATTTTGCCCTTTTGATGATGTGATCAAATTTATTGAGGAATTGTGACCCAAACTTAATAAATTAACATATATGAGTTCATAATGTTGATGTGGATAAAAATCATGAAGTTTGACTGTAAATTGACCACAAATGACTTTTCCCTAATACATTTGATTTTGGGTCAACTGATCAATTGACTGAGCAAAAATGTGATACAAAGCTTGAAACTTGACTTGAGCAATCTTGAGAGTCCAGAATGATCCATGAAAGTCATATGAAGCATTAAAAGTCCAATTGTCCTTGTATAAACTCAGACCCTAATTTCGAGTCAAAAATGTTTGAGGAGGTGTCTTGAGCTGATCAAACCTTGTACAATCTTAAATCAATGGAGATCTTGTGAGAGAGCTCTTGAGAGGATAAATTTTGGGGTACAACACCCGTGAAATCAAAGCAAAAACTGGAGCTGGTTCATTCTGATGTGTGTGAACCCTTTGAAGTAAAGTCAAATGGAGGTAACATGTTTTTCCTTACTTTCATTGACGAATTCACCAGACATATGTGGATTTACCTAATTGAAAGGAAGAGTGAGGTATTCACACAATTCAAGAAGTTAAAGTTACAAGCTGAGAAACAAAGTGGCTGAAAATTGAAGAAGTTAAGAACTGATGGTGGTAGTGAATATACTTCTGCTGAACTTGCTAGATTTTGCAATGAGGAAGGTATAAAGCATGAGGTTATTGCACCCTATACGCCTTAGCATAATGTCATAGCTGAGAGAAAGAATAGAAGTATACTGAACATGATGAGAAGTATGTTGGAAGCTAAAGATGTGCCTAAGAGATTTTAGGCTGAAGCAGCTTCGACAACAATATATATTCTAAATAGATGCCCAACAAAGAAGATGGTTGAAAAGACACCGCGTGAGGCTTGGACAGGGTCGAAGCCAAATGTGAGTCATCTTAGAGTTTTTGGATCAATGTGCTTTTGGCATGTACCTGAACAATTGAGAATGAAGCTGGATGATCAAAGTGAAGGCACGGTGCTCATAGGTTATCACTTGACTAGTGCATACACGTTGTATTCACCAAACAAAGATAAACTAGTGATCAGTCGAGATGTTCTTATAGACGAAAGAAAAGGGTGGGTCTGGATTCAAATTTCAGTTCGACAAGAATCATATACAATCACAACTATGTGCAAAGAAGATCAACATAACGAAGCTTCAACGAGTCAAAATGAACAAGGTGATGCTTTAACCAGTTAAAATGAAGAACCACCTGTGCATAATGAAATAAGGTCGATAAGAACAAGAATTTAGTCGACCAGGCTAACTGAATATGAAAGGTTTCCAGATCAAGTAGTTGATGCAGATGGTGACTTAATCGAAGAAGCCATGATAATGGCTGAAGAAGAACCAATTGATTTGGGTGAAGCCATGAGCAATTCGAATTAGTGTGAAGCCATGAAAGAAGAACTCAGAGCTATTAAGAAGAATATGACCTGGGAGCTTGTCGAAAGAACCAACAAGAAACCAATTGTTGTAAAGTGGATTTACAAGGTGAAACGAAGGCCAAATGGTGAGATTGTGAAGTATAGAGCAAGATTGGTGGCGTGAGGTTTTCTATAAAAACCTGGTATTGACTTTGACAAAGTATATGCACCTGTTGCGAGGTTAGAAAAAGTCATAATTATTGTTTCGAAGCAACATATAGAGGATGGAAGATGCATCAGTTGGATGTAAAGTCAGGAATTTTGAATGGTCCATTGGAAGAAGAAGTTTATGTTACTCAACCACCAGGATTCGACGTCAAAGGGCAGGATTCAAAGGTATATAGATTAAGGAAGGCTCTCTATGGTTTGAAGCAAGCTCCTAGATCTTGGAATAAGAGGATAAATAGCTTCCTGATTAGAGTAGGTTTCACAAAGTGTGTTTCTGAACATGGAGTGTATGTAAATGATATCAACAGTGTCAGTCAAATCATTTTATGCCTCTATGTTGATGATTTACTCATAACATGAGTAGACGAAGCTGAGATAATGATGGTAAAGTCGAAATTAATGCATGAATTTGAAATGTCCGACTTAGGGAATCTCTCATATTTCATAGGGATGGAAATCAAAGATACTGAAGAAGGAGTATTCTTGCATCAAACGAAGTATGCTCAAGATATTTTAAAGAGGTTTAAAATGAGCAACTGTAATGAAGTTGTCAGTCTATTAGAAACTGGAGTAAAGTTGAAAAAGGAAACGAATGATGAGTTTGTAAGTTCGACCATTTACAAAAAAATCAATGGATCCTTGAGATATCTTTGCAATACTAGACTAGATATCTGCCAAAGTGTAGGATTGTTGAGTAGATTTATGGAGAAACCACAAGAATTTCATCTCATCACAGTAAAGAGGATGTTGGGATACATAAAGGGAACAATTGATCATGGTGTGTTGTTACCAAAGAAGTCGAAGAACAACACAAATGTCAAAGTTCATAGATACACTGACTCAGATTTCAGTGGAGATCATGACGAAAAGAAAAGTACTCCAGGCTACATTTTCATGATCAAAGGTGCTCCAATATCTTGGAGTTCGAGTAAGCAAAGCATTGTGGCTTTGTCATCATGCGAAGCCGAATATGTGGTTGCATCGTATGATGCATGCCAAATAGAATGTATCTAAATGTTACTTGAAGAACTCAGGATAATGGAACCTAAGAAGATGGAGTTTTTTTCGATAACAAGTCAGTTATTAACTTGGCGAATCACCCATTGTGTCATGGTCGAAGTAAGCACATAGAAAGAAGGAATCATTTTTTGAGAGATCAAGTCAACAAAGGGAAGATAGGGATAAAGCATTGCAAGAGAGAAGTGCAATTAGCTCACATATTTACCAAATCTCTGAAAAAAGTCAGATTCGACGAGTTAAAGAGAAGCATCGGGATGAGAAGTCTCAAGAAGATGAATTGGGTGTGTGTGTTAGAAGTATAATTCTTATTCTGTTGAAATGCATGTGGGGTGTATGTAGAATAGCTTATTGTATAGGTTATAAGCTGTATTCCACAAAGATGAATACAACAAATATTGTAGTATGTCAAAATCATGTTTTGGGATTTAGCGTGTTTTGCTTAATTGAGCCTGGACATTTTTTACCTATATAAAGGGTTGCTGAGTTTGTAATCAAGTGTGTATTCAATAACAGGTTTTACAATTCAGTTAAAATCATAACAATGCTTAAATTCTCTCTTCTCTCTTTTTCTTCTTCTTCTTCTTCTTCTTCTTCTTCTTCTTCTTCTTCTTCTTCTTCTTCTCTTTCATAAATCATTTTTCTTGAAAACCCCTTGTTCCAACAGTTATTGCATTCAATTTCTAGTGATATCTATCACCATAAATGGAATAAAATCATTTTGCCCAATAATTACAATAGTTGATTATACCCCAACAACAACAACAAAAATATTGAAAATTTCAAGGACAAATGCCTAAAAATCAGTATGGAGTATCTAGCAACCTCCAAGTTATCCAAACACATCAGGTTGCCTATAATTTTAACATAATATTTTTAAATCCAATAAAATTTTTAGATTTTTTCAAAAAGCTTAGATTTATATCGACAATTTTAAAATAGGACGTTGTACCATACCAACAATTTAGAAATATCTAATAAAATTTAAAATTTTGTTTTCATTTTTAAAATTTTTAAAAAATTTGATATGTTTATTTTATCAGTAATTTCAAAATTAAGCATATATACATACTGGCAATATTGAAGTTGTCGATAAAAATGCAAACACATTTTTTTTTGGATTTTATCGGACATTTCTAAATTATTGGTATGGTATTGAAGTGTTAGCCTGTGATTTTCGACTCAAAACATATTAAACAAGAGTGGGGATGGGAGATGAATACACATGCTAAGCACATGTAGCTAAATCATTCTTTCGATGCCGGAATTGCAAAGATTCGACAAGAAACAAATTGATTCTCGACAGAGGCAGTTAACAAACCTGAAGTTGTTTCTCGATAGTAATAGTGGTTTTACAGCTGTTAAAGAGCTGAAGACACCTGGAATCAAAATAGAAGACAAAAGCCTGCGTAATAGTTTACATGCCGAGTGCTGGAGAGTTGATCATTGTCGACAGTTATTGATGTACATAGTATATAAATAGATTTCGTCTTTGTGACAGGGGTTCATAATTTCAATTATGTTCTGTTTATAATTCACATATCCAAGTTACAATGATCTATAATTTTTGAGAAATGTATGAACTTGCGTCCCTCTTTTAATTCCAGTATTTTATCCAGTTTCTTTACCAATTTGTCTTCATTTACTTTTCCTTTTTCAAGCAATTTTGCGTTTTACTTCTTGAAATTTTTACTCAATTCTTCTACATTTAAACGCTAAGTTATCAAGCATGAATACATTTTCTCAAACTGTTTTGTACAAATTATTCTTAGGATTCTTTCGAGTTTAATTCCTTAAGTAAACTCAAACTTGTGATTGTTTACTAAGAAAACCAGTAAACAAATTAGCACACCTAATGGGACCCTTTTGTGCAAGAAATTTAAACTTTTTTTGTAGAAAAGTGTGTGTTTTTATTATTTGGTTTGTTCTTCACACATGCAATGTTCTCAATGTCACAGTGTTTATGCATCTGAGGACTGGTAAAATTCTAAAGATGACTACTCAATCGTTGAAAAAATATTCTCTTCCCTAGAACGATGCTCCAAATGCAGAATGACAACTAGTCGAAGCGATCCTTGATGGTGCAAGTACTTCAACGTCTGTTGGAGTAACTGCTCCTTTTATAAGTCAAATTCCAGTTTCATTGACATTATAAGAATTGGTCGTTCCCCCACCATAATCAACATGTTTTCCAACTACTTCTAGGTCTACACAAACTAATATAGGGGACCATAGGCCTTCGTTCCTGCTAAGCTTTACACTACCCCATAGTAGTAGAGAATATTCATATGGCATGCCAACTACAATGATGGAAGGCTTATAGACTAATGCATCTATGCATGTAGATAATGAAATTGCTATTGCATCTCCTCTTAATCAATACTTAGCACCAGGATCTTCTATCAGTAATCTTATTCGAGTTACATAACCCCAAGGAGGATTATGATATGTCCTTTAGGTTATGCCACCATTAACTACTAGTTCTCTCTTGGCTGTGAGGAAAGAGATGGATGATAGTAACCATGATATAGTCAATATGTGTACGCAACAAATTGGTATTGTGTTGAATCCTTTAATCTAAAACACAAACCATACTTACCAATAGTTGGCACATTAAATGGGTTGAATTGATGATTTCTTTGGTACTCCCTAAGCGGCTATTTAACCAATCCCTCAAATTCAAGAAGTTAGGGCAATTTAAAATCCAAAAGTTGCAAATAATAAAGGTTTTTCCTAATAATCAAGTGCAACAACAGGTTATGTCCCAACCGATCGATCAACCCATACCCAAAGTAGTTGAAAGTGACATAGGTCGAAATAAACTAGAGGTAATATTGGTCAATAGGGATCAGGATGCAGACCAAGTGGTTAAGAGAGTCCAACCAAATAATTTTGGAGGACAAAATAACATAACCAATATCGTTGAACACATATTAGACCAAATGGTCTTAACATTGGTCTTCATAGACCAAATTTCGTTTCTGTCTTATTTGAGTATGTATTGTAGAATGAACTCCCAAGGGGTTGGAAAATCCCTAAGTTTACCAAGTTTGCAGGCGACGGGAATATACAATCGATTATATTGATCGATATCAATCACATGAGGGTGATTTGGCCAATAATGAAAACTTAAAAATGAAATATTTCCCTAATTCCTCAACTAAGAGCGCTCTCATATGGTTCACCAACCTTCCTCTAAACTCCATATACAATTGGAATCAACTAGAAAAACTATTCCATGAGAAATTATATATTAGTAAAAAATTAGCATGAAAGAATTAGCCAACGTGAAGAGAAAATTCTATGAATTAATAGATGATTATCTCAATAGGTTTAGGTTAATGAAGTCAAGATGTTTAACTCAAGTGCCTGAACATGAGTTAGTCGAGATGGCTGCAGGTGGCTTACTGTATTCAATTAGGAGTGAGTTAGATACCCAATACCTAAGGAATATGACCTAATTAGCAAACAGGGTTCGATAAGCCGAGAAGTTGAATGCTAAAAAGGCTAGATCAAATCGACACCCTAGGAAGAAAAAAGTTGCTTATGTAGAAACAGACGAAAATGATCAAGAAATTGACATAATTTTTGAGTGTGTTGAAGATAATGGGGTTAATTTGGAAGAATTAAAGTTATGGCTTTCATATGTTTGTAATATTTTAAGACATTCGAATGGAAAAAATCCTGTCAAACCAAGTAAAAACAAGAAATTTGTTACAAAAACTTATACATTTGATGTAACCAAATGTGAAGAAATTTTTTATCTTCTAGTTTCTGATGGTCAAATCATAGTGCCGAAAGGCCTAAAGACACCACCATTGGAACAAAGGAAGAAAAATGGTTTTTTTAAATATCATAATTTTCTAGGTCATAAAACCTCTTAATATGTTATTTGGTGCAAAATGCTTTGAAATATGGCAAGATAAAGTTTAGGGACAAACATAAGCCAAAAATGGAAATTGATTCAAATACTAAGTGTTGCACCCCAAAATTTACCCTCTTGTTTTTGGAACTTTAAAGTTTTATGTTTCATCATATGCAATCATACATTGTGATAAGACCAAGGTATTTTGGTTCCCAAGTTCCTCTGCAAGCTATGAAATATGGTTGTGTCATAAATCAGTGTAAGAAGGGTATCATTCCCTTAATATTTGATTATTTAAGTCCCAAGGGTTTCTCATACCTTAAGACATCTCAATTGTCTCTTTGATTCATTAGAAGTTTGAAATCGCAAGTGTTGATTTTTTAATCACTGTTCTTTTATTCATCTCTTGAGATTATAGTTTTGGTCGAATGAAGTGTCTGATACTTGTGCGGGCCAAATTCGTGAAGCAATATCCTATCATTGTCATATGATACATCTTTGTTCAAGAAATTTCTCAACATGTCCAGAGGAATAAGGGTTTGGAGCTTTGATCATCACCTCTTAACACAGAGGGCCAAAACTATGGTTTTGGATTTCATCAGAATAAATTTGAATTTTTGGGAAATACTTGATTCCATACTTCTCTACATGTTCATAAGTACAAATGATTGAAGGATTGAACATCAATTTTTATTGGAAGAGATTCAATTGATCAATTGGGGGTAAATAGTCATCTGAGCAAAAGTCAACTGATGACCAAGGGGACTTTTAGTCAACACTCAATTCAACATCCACATTTTTATGTTAAATGGTCATTGATGAAAGAAAATCAATAGAATTGTTGAAATTGGAGATAACTTGTCAATGAAGTTATTTGAACATTTGAAATTCTCTAAGTGATCATAGTACTAAACCTTGAATGATCATAACTTATTCTATTTTACTGAAAAATTGCAAACTTTACATGCTTGGAAAGAGGAGAAAAATTTCTTTAACTTTGTCCTTGTGAGACCAATTCCAAAAATTGAAAGAAAAAAAGTTATTTATCTTGGAATATTCTTGACACTTAACAAAATTTTCAAATTTGTGCATAAGGTCTAATTTCTTCGTGACCAGTTTTGAGGTGTCAAATGAATTCAATTTTAAAAAGTGTCAACTAGAGAATTTAAGTTTGAACCCTCCTCTTCAATTTCGGTTCAAGAATAATTTTATTTGGTTCAGTATTGAGAGAGATATGATGTTTAGGATTTGAGGCCTTGAGATGGCAAGATTGCCTAGCATAAGAAGCCCGCGCGTGCATTAGGCCAGGAATTCCATCAAACACCTTGTGGGCACATGTTCATCATCTTTTTTCTTATTGAATCAATTCTCATTTTGAAAAGTGATCAACATCAAAGTTGAAATTTGAGACTTCCCCTTCAAATTTTTCTTCTTCAAATTTTATCTCAATTGATGCGTTGTAGAGAAAGTTATAGTGTTTTGGGTTTAAGGACATGATTTTTCAATTTCTGGCTAAGCATGGCATGGTGTGTGCATGCGAGAAGCCTGGCAGTCCAAGTTACTTCTTTTTCGTACCAGGTTTTCAAGTCCTTGCAAGCTACATTTTGAATTGTCATCAACATCAACATTGGAGCTCATTTCTTCATCTTTCTAATGATCCAAAAATAATGGAAAACACACAAGGAAAATGAGAGATATTGCGTTTTGGCTGGATCTGATTAAATGGACATGCAAGGCAAGAAGGCAGATACGAATTCTTAGGCATGTGGGAAGATTTGCTGCATGATTTTTGTCGTCCACCTCATGCACATGCATTGTATCATAATCACATCGTATTTCTTTCCAAATAAAGACAAACACCCCATATAATGTGTATGCTCACGTATTTCTCTTTCTTTTCCAAAATAAGTAACTTTCCTCCACTCACTATTTGCACCCATGTGATGAGGATTTCCAACTCACGTTCACGCTTTGCTCACTACTTCACACTCTTAATTCACTCCTCAAAATGCAACAAGAATGACACCAACTCCACACAAAATGCAAGTTGCACTCTCCTTTCTTATTTTTGACAGATTTTCCCATCTAGCCCTCCAACGATTATGCACCTCAATTATCCATCTTACTCTGACTCTCCTCAACTCTTTATAAGGATGTTATGCTCTTCATTCAAACTGACACACTCTTAATTACTCTAAAGTCAGAACCCTCTCATAACTCTTCAAATTTTTTCTTCAAATTTCTCTCAATCTCCTCGTTCAGATCTCAATCTGTGTGCAATTATGCTAATTTGAAGTTGAAAGAAGAAGATTCACTGGGTTTCTTACTTCAAAACCAGATTCATTTGTGAATTTATTTTTCTTAACTTGAGGTAAGCTTCCATGAGCTTCAAATTTCTCATTTCATCATGAGTTATTGTTTGTAGATCTTATTCATGAGCATATAGCTGGCCAAACAATAGGTTTGATGTGGTTTGTGTGTTGCATTTGATGTGAATTGGTGAATTTAACATTCCTGTGAATTTCTTGAATCTCATATTTCAGTGACTTCTGATCTAACTTTTTCTTTGATCTCGCCTCAATTGTGAAAATTATTGGTCCTATGATGTTCTCTGTTATGAGATCTTGAACTTTGCTTTTTGTATCGCGTGATTTCATTGAGATTTGAGCAAGATATCTGGATTTGAAGTATGTGTGATAGATTTGCTTTAACATGCTTGATTTTCTTGTGATCTGTGATGTTCGTTCTAATTTTTCTCTATGATTGCTTGATAATTTGATGAAATTTAAGGTGCTATGATGATTTACATTTTGTGTACTCCAATTTTGGTCTTTGTAATTTCTGATTTCATGGAGAAATAAGATAAATATGTTGCTATGAAACTTAGCATGTAAATTGTTTGATAGGAAGAGTTAGGGTTTCTCATGGACATGGGTGATGAGGTGGCGCGCTTTGATTGTGCATGTTTAAGAGCTTTTTGTGGCGCTTTCTGATTAGATTAGGTGTTATATATTTGTTCACATTTTGAATTTTATTTCAATTTAATTGTTTTGTTAATTTTATTTTAAATAGTTTCACTTACTTAAATAATTCACAAAAAATATTTTAGACATTATTTTTAGCGTACTTTCTAATTTTGAATTTTATTTCATCTTTTATCATTTTTGAATGATTAAAAAATTCATGGAGTTTAATTAGGTATTTTAATTACTTTTTGGAATTTTTGATTTTATTTTCTATTTTCCCCTTGATCTAAAAAATCACCAAAAATATTTTCTTCTTCCCTATGTTGATAGGTTGATTTAGAGATTTTCATATCATTTTTTAATAATTGTTTGCATTTAACTCTAAAATTGACAAGTTTGAGTATTATTTTGTTAAATTCACTTGCTTAAGCTAGATGTTAGATTTAATTCTGAATATTCCATTGACATAAAAAATGTGAAAAAATATGTTTAACATACTTATGTGTATTGTAAATATATTTATATTTTTTACTCAATTTTATTTTTTGTTTTGGTATTTTCATCTATTTTCATGGTGCAGTGTGTCTAATTTGGCTTTGTTCATATTTAGTCTTGTTATTTGATTTTTGTTGTCAACTTTTCCACGACACAAAAAATATGAAAAAAATATGTTGATGTTCAGGGATGCCTTGAGATGCTTTTATAATTTTCCCCCATTTTTATTGATCAATTTTCTAGAATTTGAAAATGATTTGTTAAGTGTGTTTGTATGGTTTCCTTGTGGAGCTAGTTTCCAACTTTCAATTTCATTTTCTATTTTTGTGCAACTTTGAATGTGTGGTAATAATTGATTATGACTTCTGATAGTCTTGAAATGCTTGAAATATTTTTTTCTTGAATATATTGATCTTTTTCCTATTCTCCTTTGATTTAATCATTGTATGTGATTATTGTTTCTCTTGGTTAACATTTGGGGCCACATTGTTGAATTCCTTGTGAATTGATCCATGATTGGGGAAGGATAAGTTCAAGGATAAACCCTTTGAGATTTGAGAATCAACTAACCTCATTAGATCAATCTTTATCCATATTGAACTTTTGCCTTACTATTTTGAACTTGTTGCTTAGTTGCTTGAGATACAAGGTGTGCACTTGTGCAACCTATAAGGAACCAAGTTCTTATTCTTTATATTATTATAATTAGAAAGCTTAGAGCCTTGAGTTCATGTAAATGAACTATTCAAGTTCTCTAACATCCCACCTTTGTTTAGAGGTCATTTACCTATCATTTGCGATCATGGTTTTGGAGAATGTGTTTGTACATTTCCAATTGAGTATCATTGATCCAAGAAGATTGAAAACCATTTGCTTGTACTTCTGAATTCATGACCCATAAACCAATTATTCTTTGATTCTTTGATTGACATTTCATTGTCAAGTCATCATGATAACATGTTATGAGCCATATCTTGCTTATTTTGACCTAGTTTTGTAAATGATATATGTTAATGTTGCTTAAGGACTATGAGTCCAACATTTTTGTGTTTAAGTTTTTACTTTAAACTTCTCTTCTTATCTGCATTATCTATTCTCTTATGATACTTTTAGTTGACAATCATTTGTCAACTAATATGGTGACACTCTAGGAGCTACATTTGCTTGCTTACTTGTGGTTTGAGAATCATTGGCTAATGATTGTCTCACGAGCTTTTGTGCCATGTCAAATGAATGTATCTTGATGTTGGCTACTGCACATAACATCCAAGAGCATTGACTTTTATTTATTTAGATCATTTTGCTTTCATGCATCAAGGGAACTATACTTTGCCATATATCATGACACTTAAGCATGTTATCTTGTTGACATTTCTTGAGTCTTTAAGTTTATGATTGATATCTTGATAGGGTTTCATCATCACCATATTATATACAAGGTTTCATTTCACTCTTACTTGATCTTTATCAACCTAATTTGATTTAAGACAAGTATTATCCATCATTAGGTGATTTTGTTCATTAACTATGTGACTTTTCTTGTGTAAGAAGTTTAATCTTCCTACTTATTTACTCTTGAGTATCATTTTGAGTTAACTTATTATACAAGTCACACATTGCATAATTATTAAATTATTCTCTCTCTTCTTTTGATCTTTAGTTGTTAAATTGAACATTGCTTGCTTGTCTCCTTTGGCTATTTCCTTTACGTGCTTTGTATGCATTCTTTTCCCCATGCTTTTTATGTTTAAATATGTGATCTTAGAGATCAATTTCTACTTACTTGTGTGTTTCATCACCTTCTAAATACGTTCCCTCTTTATCTATCCCTTTCTTGTGCTTCACTCACTTTTAGGGACATGTCAGGGTTTATTTTTGACCTAGTCTTGCCTTAACTTTTGATATGCTTAAGTAATGATCCTTTAGGGTTATTAGAGGTCTCTTATGTGTGTTATACTTGAGTTTGTGCTTCTTACTTCACTCTTACTTTACATGTCTTTCCAAGTTCACTTGATCACACACTTGTGCTCACTTCACTACACCATGTTGATGGATGCTAGTTTGATTGCTTTGGTGTTTGTACCATGATCTTATTGACTAATTGAGTTTTATATTGATTATTTGGTATGTTTTGAGTGTATAACATGTCCATGTTTGCCTTTTCTTCTTCACATTACCTCTTTCATTTCACATGATTGCTTGCTAGCATTGTATGAGGACATAAGTCCAATTAGGGTTCTTCAACCAACTTTCCTTGAATTATTTGATTGTGAATCTTTCTCAAAATTGTTTATGTGAATATGATGAGTTATTTATGTTTTCACTTCTGACTTATACACTTGTTCATCTCTTTCACTTCATTTCACCTTCTTATACCATGTTTGGTTAGGCACGTGACACATGAGTGCTCTTATGCTAATGTACTTGCATTGATACCTTATCTTGTAACCTTTAGATATTTGCCTCTTATGCATGACCCTAAGAAATGCATCTACATATTTCATGTCTTCTTTATGCCATAATGTTTCCTATCCATGATCTATCACTGGCTTGTAGCACAAGTCTTATCTTGTCACTTGTTTGAGTTTTATCTCTTTTCATCATGTATGCTTGTCTTAATTAGGTGATGTTTGTTAAAATTTATTTCCTTAATGATAGTTTATGATGTATTAAACCATGTTTATACTTAGGTATCCACCTCTTGTCTCATCCTCGCTTGCATGTTTTATCATGATGTGAATTTTTGTCTTCTAATTGCACACTTGCATTTCTACTTGCTTAGTTAGGTAATTTCTTCTTCCTCTTGACCTTTGTTACCATGCTTAGGATAGTCTAAGGTGTCTAACATGATAGGGTCAGAACTTAGATGACCTCTTGATATGTTTTTATGCCATCCATTTTAATTTCTCATCATTGCCTTCATGCTTCTTCTTCCCTTCTTTAAGTTTGTTTGTGAGATTTCCATCTCTTTTATTTTTCCATCCATGATTGATGTTTTGCCATCCCCTTATTTATGTGATGTTTTATCATCTCTTCTCTTATGTGTTTTGTCACATGGTTGTATGTGCTTGATGTTTTGTCATCTTCTTTCTTGATGTTCTATCATCAATGTGTGATGTTTTATCATCTTCCCTCTTATTTGATGTTTTGTCATCCCTTTCTTATCTTGATGTGTTATCATCCCTCTCCCATCTTTTCTTGCCTCTCCTTTTTATGCTATTCATAGGATCTTTAGTTCACTCTTCTCTAAATTTAACTAAATATACCTTATGATCTTTATCCATGCATGACAATTTTAGGTAGATGCTTCCCTCCTATCCCAACTATAGGATCAATATTGCATGATAACTTTTAGGGCTATTTTACTAGTCTCCCTTAGAATTTTTCTTTCCCCTTTTGCATCCCATTAAAACTAAAACTTCTTTTCTTTTCAAACTTATCAAAACACTTAATAATAAATGATTAGAATCACACTTTTACTAAGTATGGGAAATTATAAGCGAGTTTCTTCTCGATCTTATCGTTCTTTCTTTCTTAGTCTTTTGTGTGGTTGAAATCTTAAATCTTTTTTAAGGTAAAAAATATCAACCAATGCAAACCTTTTTGTATTCATACTTTTTCTTTAAAAACTTTTCAAAAAGGACATGCTTCGCTAGCATCGTCTATAAAAAACACACAACAAATGGAAACTATTGAGCCAAACTACGACACTCTGATTCCTTAAAAGGGATACATTGACATCTGATCGTGGGGCTTAGCTGAGCGAAACTTTGTAAATATTTCTTTCTTTTCCCCGTGTTTTCTTTTGCATGCATTCCCTCTTCGCGTTTTCCCTTTTAGCATTAAGCTTTAGGCTAAACACAACCTTAGATTAGAACAAACTCAAGTGGATCCTGTGGTGTACCACAAACGTTAGGGGTGCTAATACCTTTGCCTCGCGTAACCGACTTCCTTACCCTTTCTATTTGTCGTGAGACCATGACTTTTCCTTCCCTCAGGTTTACTCAGTGTTTCCTTTCCCTATCTTGGGATAAAAAACATTGATGGCAACTATTTTGTCTTTTCTCCTACATTCGCGCTTCAATGAAAATATTAGACGCGACAACTGACGACTCTGCTGGGGAGAGATTGACCAATTGCTGATCCATCCTATGCAAGTCAGTCCTAGCTTATATTTGTTTTCTATTCTTTGGGTGTTTTTTATTTATTGCTTTATCGCTTCATTTGTTTATTTGCTTTCACGCATTACATCTTATGGTTTCCTATACTCTGGATATTGTCGTTGTGTTGTTTCTTTGTTGGGATGGGATGATACTCTTAAGGTAAAAGGCCCAGTACCCAAGTCAAATTTGTAAACCATTAGGAACCCTAGGATTAGAGTGGGGATATTTTGTTGACATTCCAGAGGTGTTTGATCTTGAAGCCATTGCTAAGGATCTTTATTTGAGCTTGAGCAATATGAAAGAGAATTGGAAGCCCAATAGTGGTGTCTTTGGATTTTCTTCAAACTTTCTGAAGATGAAAGCTAAAGAGTTTGCGAGTAAAGGAAACATGTTGGCCTTCAATGTTGTATTGGCTATCTTGATTTTTATGGGATAGTTATGTTCCCAAATGTCAGAAGCTTTATAAATTACACTGCCGTTTATCTCTTCATAGATAAGAGACTTGTGCCGACTATCTTTACTGATACTTACCACTCCACTTACTCTCAGTATTGAACAAAGGGAACCATTATTTGTTGTTTTCCATTAGTGTATAAGTGGTTCATGTCTCATGTACCCGTAAGCAGACCATTTGTAGACGTCCGAGACACTTACTCATTTTGTCAAAGGATCATAACTCTCACTCATCATGATATAAAGTGGCATAACCCTGAGATGGATAACTCTAAGATCATTACGAGCTGTGGGGATTTTCTAACGTCCCTCTCATTAGAAGAAAGGGTTGCATCAACTACAAACCTATGCTCACACTTCTTCAATTAGGGTATGCAATGGATGGTGAACCTTTAGACAAGGATACATAAGATTCTATTTTCTTTGATAAGGCGGAAAATCCTGGAATGTTGAAGAAATTATAACTAGCTTGGGCCAAGATTCATATGAAATACGAAGCTCTCCTTGTAGGAAGGATGATAGTGCTGGGATTCCTTATACCACATGGGTCATAAAGAGAGTTGAAACTATGGTATTGCCTTACCTCCGAGAAGAATAATTCCATTAACAGATTTTGCATCGAGCGATGAAGACATTTGTACTATGTTAGCATGAAGTAGCTTTTGTCTATATGTTGTTAATTGTTGCATGATCACCACCAGAATTTTTGGATGGTATCTTGATGGTGTATTTTGCTACCGTTGGTGTAAAATAAGTTGATTTTGGATCTCTTATGATGTAATATTGTCTCGTCTGTACGAACTCATCTGATTTGCAACTTTTTTATGAATGAAAATAGTGTTTGCTATGATATCTCGTCTTGAATATTTCTTATATCTGTTATCTTGTTGTTTAGTCTTTCTTGATGGTTGACAAAACTCTTGAATACCTGGGAAATGACAAAACATAGCATGCATAATCATGCATTTCAAGTTTTTTCAGACCAGACTTCTTATCTCTCGGTTCTGTTTCTTCACCAACAGATTTCTTCAAGACAATTACTCGTCAGCATTCAACCTAAGACGATCGGCTACGTCAAATGGAACAACTACAAGTTGAGTTGACTGAGATGAAGGATGAAATAAGGGCCCAGATGGGGCTGTTTATGGTAGACATACATAGTTTGGTATGTGTTCAGGAACTTCTGAGAGAGGAGAACACTTAATTGAAAACCCAACTGAGTTTGATTATGGACATATTGAGAATGGTGCTAAAGGAAAAGGACAATCATACGCTGTCTTGCAACTGGAGTTTCCATCCTTCCCCATACTTTGGGGGATATTTCAAGCCATGGTGTAATTCATGGACCTCCTCCATACTCTCGTGTTTCGAGGTCTTCTCGTCTATAGTGAGTTCCTCTTCCCCAAGGCAATCCAAAGGGTAAATCCCATCAGCAAAGGCAGAAGTAGTCAGAGAAGCATGTGGATCCTATTCTGATGCCCTATACCCAATTACTTCCTTGATTACTTGAACATCAGTTGGTTGAGATACATACTATAGACATTCCTCCTGCAAAGCTTCCACTAGACTATGATGAGAATGCTAGGTGTGAGTTTCATTCTGGGGCACCTGGTCATTATGTTGAGAAATGTAAGGTGTTGAAACACAAAGTCCAAGATTTACTCGATGCATAGATAATTCTGGTTACTCTTAAAGGTTTGAGTATACAAATCAAGCCAACCCCAACTGTTGTAGAAAATATGGTAAAGACTTCTCGCCTTCAAGGCTCTACCTCGCATCCTAGGATACACCATCCACAACCTAAACTCCCAAAGTTTCCTCTATAGCAGTCACCTCCTTCGCTAAGACATGAGAATAAGATAATTTGTCGAAATCAGTATCATCCTTATGCTCAGCCAGTTTTGTGTGCTCAACAGCCACAAACTTATCAACATAGACGTCAACAACAGGAAAAACAAAAGGACAGGAAGCCAGAAAGAATATATGACACAATTCCCATACCGCATGGTCATTTTTTCTCGCATTTAATCAAGCTTTCTTTGGTGGAAATTCAATAGTTAGATCTCGTTGTTTCTCCTTATCCAGATGGATTTGACCCCAACGTCAAATGTGTTTACCATGATGGGGTACCTGGTCATTCAATAGAAGATTGTGTGTCATTTAGAGATAAAATTCAAGACTTGATTGATTCAGGATGGTAACATTCACGCCGGGGAAGAACGGGAATCATGTGCCCGAATGAGCATCAATTCTGCTAAAGGTCTTCTGAAGCAATAAGTCCATACAAAGTCATGCCTCCTCAATATGGAAATTTTCTATTTTCATTTGCATTCTCATTTGTAATCTTTCTTGTTTGGTTCAGTACTTTCTTGTATGCAAAATTGTTTGTTTTTTAATATTAAAGCATAAATGTATTGAATATGATTGTCTTAAATTAATCCATTTTCTATCACTCTTATTTGTTTTTTTACTTTTTCTTCCAAAACTCAACTATTGTTTGATAAAGTAATACCTCTGGATGGAGGATGATGAGAAATATACCAAGAATCTCAGACGGTATATGTTAGAACATAATTTGGTTCTACATCTTAGTAATAGTTTTAATGATAATAAATACATGATATATATAAAGAACAAATATGCTCTCTAATAAATTATTTAAATATGCAGAGAAGTTCTAAAAAAAGAGCATATAAGATGATGAGAGTATTTGTGTTTTAAAGTTCTGATTAGACGAAGCGTACATACTTAGAAGCAAATTCGTGTAACACACTCAATAGAAGAAGTTCTGATGTAATAACTTCTGAAGCACCAAAGCTGCAAACTAAATTATGATACTCTGATAAGTGAAGTTCTGGAAGAACAAAAGAAGTCTCAATGTACTCATATATTATGAAGTTCTAAAGACTCAACACTTAAGCTCAAGCTGTACTCTAATAAGTGAATATTCTGAAAGTACAAAGAAGCTTCAACGTGTCTGTCTCATCCAAGTTCTGATCATATGAATCTCGAGAAACTCTGAGGATCTAAAGTCTCAATGTTAATATTCTTGTTCTAATCATATTTCAAAGAACAAAGTTCTAATGTGTTACAATTCATTTATTACAAATCAAGGAGTAACGACTGGAACAAGACAAGATCTGTATTTTTGGAAAGTGCATTAACAACATTTTATCGACCTTCCAAAGATAATTTCTTATGTCTCCAATGATTCAATTCACTTCCTCTATATAAAGAAGACTATGAATAGGAATAAACATTACTCATACATACCAACAAGAGCAATAAAAACATTCTATATTATTTTCTCTTAAATTATCACCGTGCTTTAATCTTTGTGTAAATATCACAGTTGTGATATAACTTTTTAGAAGCATTTGTTAAACACATTATTTCTATTAGAGAAGTTGTAATTACTTGAGAAACCAAGTTGTGGTTTGATCTCAAGAAGACGTTGACAGTTGTCTTCGTAAATTATAATTAAGTTTTTATTAGTGGATTAAGACCTCGATTGAGAGAGGCGAAATCACCTTGGCGGATGGACTGGAGTAGTTTGAGTTCAAACGAACCAGGATAACCAAATATATCATACTTTTTTTATTTTTTGAAAACCCTAATTCAAACCCCCTTTCTTGTGTTTTTCTATCCTTCAATTGGAATCAGAGCTCCTGGTTATGGGTGCTAACACTTAACCGTGTTAGAAAAAGATGCTAAGAAAGAAAAAACTATGGTGGAACCTAGTCATAATAACAACAACGACAACCATGATGAGAAGGACAGAATCAGCGACATACCTCCAATCGTTGATGAAGAAAACTTCGATTACTGGAAAGATAGAATCGAGAGTTTTTTTTCTAGCTCATGACACTGATCTTTGGGATATGGTAACTGGTTACATTCATCCAGTCGATGAAAAAGGCATAAAGATTGATAAAAAGAAGATAACTGATGAACATAAGAAAGAATTCAGAAACCATCACAAAGCCAGAACAATCCTCTTGAGTGCTATCTCATATATTGAGTATGAGAAAATCATAAACATAGATTCTGCTAAAAACATGTTTGAATTTCTTAAAATGACGCATGAAGGCAACACACAAGTCAAAGAGACCAAAGCTCTTGCACTTATTCAAAAGTACGAAGCTTTCAAAATGGAAGAAGAAGAAACTATCGAGACAATGTTCTCAAGGTTTCAAATTCTGGTAGCTGGATTGAAAGTTCTGGACAATGGGTTTTCCATAGAAGATCATGTAAAGAAATTAATCAGAAGCTTACCAAAGAAATGGAGACCCATGGTCACAACCTTAAAGCTTGCCAAAGATCTGAACAATATACCTCTTGAAGAAATTATCATCTCTCTAAGAAGTCACGAGATAGAACTAGAAAAAGATGAGCCCCAGAAGAAAGGTAAGTCTCTTGCTCTTAAATATAATAAAAAAAAATGAAATAAAGCTTTTCAGGAAGAAGAAGATGAATTATCTCTTCTCTCCAGAAGAGTCCATCAACTATGGAAGCATAGATAGAGGAAATTCTGAAACCCCAGAAGAACGAGTAATCACTCTAAATCATCCTACAGATACATAAAGTCTAGCAACAAAGATGTCATTTGCTATGAATACAAAGAGCCAGGTCACTACAAAAGCGACTGCCCCAAACTTCAGAAAGAAAAGCCTAATAAGAAGTTCTTCAGGGAAAAGAAGAAAAGTATTATGGTAATGTGGGATGACTCAAAATATTCTAAAGCAGAATCAACATCAGAAGATGAATGTGCCAATATCGCCTTAATGTCCAACATATCATATGACACTAGTTCATCTGAATCAGAATCAGACTCAGAAGCAGAAGAGGTATTCTCTAAATTTTCTAGATATCAATTAGAAGATAGTATGTCTGAAATTCTTGAAAGATATCAACAACTTCGAGTCAAAAACAAGAACCTGAAACACGTTCTAGTATCTGACTCTGAAGAAACTAGGAAACTAAAAGCATAAAATTTTGAGCTAAAAGAAACTGTAATACTGTGGGAGAACTGACTTGTTTCGCATTTTATACAAATGTACGGATAGCTACAGTCGCCACTGACTTTTCTTTTATCCAATAAGGAAAGGGTGAAAATAACAGGAAAGACCTCTAAATATTTTGAGTTCAGGGGGTAGGTTATGAAAAGGGAAGGTGTTAGCACCCTTTTCATCCATAGTTATCTACGGGCTCTTAATCGCTTAGCTCACTTTGAAAATTTGCTATTTTTATGTAAGTGTTTGAAAGTATTTTGAAAAAATGCCATAGTGAGGCAGAATTTGTAATGATTCTTGTATCAGTCCTCAAGAATGCGTACAAAGTGTTTTGAAAATATTTGTTTGTGAAAAATGTTTGTGAGAAATGTTTTGTTTTTGAAGAGTTTACGAGCAAGCGATTAACAATATTATACCCACTCGAGGTCATTATTGTACTTTTTCCTTCTCCTTTAGAGACAATGTTATCCATACCATTAGTTAGTAGGAAGCCCTATCATTGGATGTGAAGGGATAGGCGTAGGGTCATTGTACGTTCATCGAAGACAACTTGTAAGGACGCTTTAGAAATTTTCGTAAGGGATAAGATCATTTATTGAAAGGAAACATTGAAAGTGTCATCGAGGGACTATGATATTTTTTAGAGGGACTTTGCTAAAGCGTCCCTACTTTTAGGGACCTGGCCATTTTGTTCTGAAGGCAACAAGAGAGGTTACTCTAGAGGTGCGAGTGTGCAAGTGTGTTGTATTCAGTTATTTATCTTTGAATTTAGGTTATCCATCAATTGGATTTTTATCTTGCCATACAACCCTAATTACTAAGCAGTAGTATAGTGAATATAAAATAGTAAAGTGCAGAAATAAAGTTCCTACGCTATTACATGGCTTTCAGGCAATTACATAATAGTAAAGTGCAGAAAATAAAAACCCTAAACTATTACATCCAGAAACAGTTACATGATAATAAAAATGCGGGAAGATAAAAGCTACACTATTACACCCACGATAACATCCTATATAATTTATCTAAGAAAATAAAATAAGATGAAGGAAAGAGGAAAACAAAATATTTTTTTGAAGATTTTGACGAAAAAGGTTTTTTGATGATAATTAAAATAAACCTAAAAGAAGCTAATTAATTTTAATTAATAATAGAGTTAATTAATTAAATTAATTAAAAAACCTAAAACCTAATTTAATTAGGGTTTGTTAAAAAGGGTTTTATTGTTAATGGTTAAATAAAATATTAGGTTAAAAAGATTAGGGTTAACCAAAACTAGGGTTAAGAAAATAAAAGTTAGAAACAAAATCAAGCAAAATGCCAAGGGTGAGTGTTGAACCCACGCCCTTAGCCTTTTCCACTGCGTGCCTTGCCAGTATTCTAGGCACGTGACTGTGTTAGGAGAATGGGATCAACGTGCTACATATCAAAATCTGCAAAATATAAAAAAAAATGAAAAAAACCGTCAAAAGGCAGGGATCGAACCCACACCCTTGTACATCAAAGCCTTACCATGCGTGCACTTGCTATTGGGGTGGCTATTTCATCCGGTACATAAGTGAAAACAAATAATTATATAATAAAACAAAATTACTAGGTCAGAGAAGCGTCAGAGCCCTAGCTTCGGTCGTCTTCTCCAGCGAGCTCATTCTTCATTCCTGCAAAATAGTAGAAGTCAGTAATTCAGTGGTACTTTACCCCCTAATTTGGGCCCTGCAAATTCAATGGAAGCATTAGTTTTGACCAAATCGTGTTGTATTGTGAGATACGAAGAATAAAAATTAAAACGATGTTATGATATGGTGGTAGAACCGATTGTTTGATGCTGGTTTGCATTTTGCGTTTTGTGTTCGCAAAATGTCGCGGTAAGCCAGAGTTGCCACTGACTTTTATTTCATCCAACCGGAAAGGAAAAAAGTACAGAAAAAAATCCTTTTTCGAGATATTTTGAGTACGGGGGGTAGATTATAGAAAGGGAAGGTGTTAGCACCCTTTCTATCCATAGTTTTCCATGGGCTCTTAGTTACTTGCTCATCTTTTTAAAATTGTTTGTGTATGTGCTTTGTTTTGAAAAGTTTGACTTCGTGATAACCCTTGTATCAGTCCTCAAAGGTGTGACGAAGTTGTTTTGTAAATTGTTTTGAAATATGTAAGTGTGAAGAGTTTTGATCTGAGCAAGTACCTACTAGCATCTACCTACTCGAAAAAAGATTGTTTCTATTCTTGTTCCTTTAGACAACGCTATCCTACTATTGAGAAATAGGTAGCACCGTCGTTCGAGTTGTAAGGGTCAATTCGAAAGGGACGTACGATCACTGGAGCAATGTTAGGACGTCTTAGTAGTAACCCTAGAGTCTTAAGATCATATTCGAGGCAACATTTCCGAGGCAACATTTGATCTTTTTAGAAAGGAGGGTAACCACGAAGACACCCTATGCTTAATGACCGTTTACCGAAGGCAACCGAAGTGAGAGTATACCCTAAGTGTGATATATGTGAGTGATTTGTTTCAGTTATTTATCTTTGCATATTATGGTTTTCTAACCGTATTAATTTGTCATGCATTCTTGTCATAGAATCCTATTAGCATACATCTAAACAGCTAAATATTTGCAGAAATTAAAAATGCGAGGAAATAAAACTACGCTATTACAAGGCTTTGTGGAGGGGGATTAATTACATAGCCAAAAACTCGATAATTTAAACAGTAAATAAAAACCCTAAGTTAAACTATTACAAACCATGAACAGTTACAAAATATTGGCAAAAATAATTAACAAGCGCATGGAGAATTAAATGCGAGGCGATTAGGGTTTTGACCCTTTGACTAATCCTATTTGCGATTGATTAAAGAAAAATACTTTTTGTCATGTTTTTTTTTAATTTGAGAAAATAGTGAAATAATTGAATTGAAAAAAGAAAATCCTAAGTTCTAATTAATTTTAAATTAAGAAAAATAAATTAATTCTAAAAACCTATTTTTGTATTTTTATTTTATTTGAGAAAGAAAGAAGAATTAAATAAAGAGTTAACCTAATTTTCTAATTGAATTTTAATTGTGAAAGAAATTAAAATTGCCCTAAATTAATTAAACTAATTAATTAAAAAAAACATTTATTAAGAAGATAAAACTTTTTTTTTTTGAATTTTGACTGGTTAATTTAAAATAAAATAATTTTTGCATTGATTAAAAATAAACAAAATAAGAAACTAAAGAAAAATAGAAGAAATAACCAAATGGGCCTGCTGTCAGCGGATCTGGTGGCGGTGGATCCAGAAGATGATGACCTTCAAAAGATAAGGTGCGCTGGATCTGATCCTGGCTGATGGATCCAGAAGATGATGGTCCTCAGAAGGTGAGATGCGCTGGATCTGGCTCTGGATGACGGATCCAGATGATGATGACCCTCAGAAGATGAGGTGCCCTGGATCTGGTCCTGGCTTGAGGGATCCAGAAGATGATGACCAGAGGATGCTTGATCTGGTCCTGGCTTAAGGGATCCAGAAGATGATGACCAGAGGACGCTTGATCTGGTTCTGGATGATGACCCTCAGAAGGTGTACGTGCTGGCTCTGGTGAAACCAAAGGAGAAAATGCCAAAAGGCTCACGCCTGGGATTGAACCCAGAACAATGAGCTTCTGACTTCCTTCCTCTGACCGACTGCGCTGGATGTTAACATGTTAATACAGTAAAAACAAATAACATATCAGAAAAATAAGTTTCTGGCCAAAATAACGCGCCATAATTTAAACTAGCCAATCAGGCTGTGACACGCTGTTGTCTTCTTCCCTAGAACCGTCGTTTTTGGCTCTGAACTTTTACCTATAGACACAAGTCTGTTGCTGAAACCTGTGTCATTCAAGAATCAAGCATATGCAATATAAATTCAATTGGGGACCATGGATCAGCTGGGTTTGAAATTCTGATCATCATGGTACCCATTATCCGACCTAATTTCGCTTGAAACCCAGAACCCCAAATTGGAGAACGAAACCCTTACAATGCCAAAAGCTTGTTCCTACATTGTAACTCAAATCAAACTATCCATAAACATTGCAAACATGCCGATGGATACAAATATGTAATTTAAACATGCTAAATATGCAAGAATTTTAGTAATCAAATTTGGATAATGTGCAAACCGTGAGCGTGAGAGGGAGTGATTCTAGATGTTCTGGCGCCTGCAAATGATTGGGAATGCTTCCCGAGATGCCCAGGAATTGATTTCTGGCTTCGAAACTCCTTGATTAGCCCTTTATTCCAGAATTTGGACCTCTCTTTTTATCAAAAATTCTAAGTTTTTCTTTTGGCCGTTTCACGCTTCCCACCCCTGCCTTGCCTTGGATACCTTCTGTATTTGTAATGCAACATATTAGGTCAACAAAAACGAATTGAATCTTGCCCATTATAAAGATTTGATTTGGTCTTTCATTGCATATGATATCTTTCCAAATTTGCTTCAATCCAATCTTTTTCATCCCAAATCAATCTTGCACGAATTGGTCATCTTGCTAGCTGTACATAGACTCAAAAGATGCACAAAAAATCCAAGATTTGATTTGATTTTATTATTTTACCATTTAATTTGATTTATTTTGATCTAAATGAATAAAAAATAAAAATAAATGATAAAAATAATAAAATAATAGGTGGAAAACCTCAGGGGTTGTGGGTCCTATTAGAAACATGTTTCAAACAAGAAAACATGGACCCCTTTGGAAAAAATGCAAATTTGATCAATGTTGACTTTTGACAATTTCCAAAAAATTGCCAACTTTGACAATGCATATATCTCTCAATTTTGACCCTAGGAGGGTGTTCTTGGACTTCTTAGAAAGCTTAAGATGTCCTCTAAGCAACCCTTTTAGTCTCATCTCAATTAAGTCTTCCATGTTCATGTATGAAGCTTTGACCCAAAAGGTGTTTTTGTTGACTTTTCATAATGACCTATAATGTTAAAATTCATATCTTTTTGTGAGTGCATATTTTGAACTTGGGAGATGAATATGAATTGTATGGAATTGAATCCTCTTAAAAATGAGCTTTGGATGGGCCATTTATGGTAAAGTATGGAAAAGTTATGCTTGGTCAAAGTTGAGTTGACTTTTCCTACAAAACCCTAATTTAGCAACTTTTGGGTTTTGATGAATGGTGAGCAATCCTTGATGAATCATGATCAACCCTTGATAAAATGATGAATGATACTTCAAAATGAGGATGTTGACCAAAAAGCTTGAAGTTTGACTGTATGTGAGCCACAATTGACTTTTGACCTAGCACAGTCGATTTTCAGGCCTTTGAGCCATTGACTAAGCAAACTTCTTCTGCAAGGCTTGAAACATGACGTGGATAATCTGGAGAACATATTAGCACAATGTTCAGCATTTGGGATCATTTGGACTCAAGGATCTTGATGAAAATGAAACCCTAATTTGAGGTAGACTGCCTTAGGAGAGAGTTTGTCTGGTCAACTCTTGGACTTCTTTGAGCAATTTGAGGACCTCACTTGACATGTGTTGAGAAATATGGGAGGGAATATTTTGGGGTACAACAGCTGCCCCTGTTCAATCTTCTTAAACCTGAGGATGTAGATTGGCTTGTCTTCCTTTCGTGATCTGAAGGTAGAAGATGATTGAACACTAGAGTGCCCAGAAATTTGCACTCGTATGAAGTGATTGGTGATATCGGGAATGGGCTTATAGATGCCATTTGGTAGCTTCTAGAGAATTGTCAGAGATGGGCTTAAAGATGCCATCCGAAGAGATGTCGATCACACAAGAGATTCCTTTGCGAGAACCCGTATACCTGCTATTGAGGAGGACTTCGCTGGGGAATGCTGGTCTCTGTCTTGGGAGAAATAGCGTTTTAGGAGCTTCAATTATCCGTTACTCTACTGGGGGATAACTCCGGTTTGGGGACCGAAAGTGAACTGCATATTTGGTCGGGGTATATGCTGCAACGCGACTTTCTGGGGAAATATGAAACCAATCGTGTTTGATCGGGTCCCGGTCTTACAGTGTTGTGGACTGCTGAGAGAGGCAGAACCCGAGTATTAAGGTTATGAGGAGGAATCTGGATAGTAAGATTACTTCGAAATGAAAACCTGAGTAATAGGGCTGCAAGAAGGAACCTGGATAGTAGGGTTACTTCGATATGACAGCCTGGATAGTAGGGCTGTGAGAAGGAACCTGGATAGTAGGGTTACTTCGATATGAAAGCCTGGATAGTAGGGCTATGAGAAGGAACCTAGATAGTAGGGTTACTTTGATATGAAAGCCTGGATAGTAGGGCTGTTAGAAGGAATATGGATAGTAGGGTTACTTCGATATGAAAGCCTGGATAGTAGGGCTGTGAGAAGGAACCTGGATAGTAGGGTTACTTCGATATAAAAGCCTAGATAGTAAGGCTATGAGAAGGAACCTGGATAGTAGGGTTACTTCAATATGAAAGCCTGGATAGTAGGGCTGTGAGAAGGAACCTGGATAGTAGGGTTACTTAGATATGAAAGTCTAGATAGTAGGGCTATGAGAAGGAACTTGGATAGTAGGGTTACTTCGACATGAAAGCCTGGATAGTAGGGCTGTGAGAAGGAACCTGGATAGTAGGGTTACTTCGATATGAAAGCCTGGATAGTAGGGCTGTAAGAAGGAACCTGGATAGTAGGGTTGCTTCAATATGAAAGTCTGGATAGTAGGGCTGTGAGAAGGAACCTTGATAGTGGGGTTACTTTGATATGAAAGCCTGGATAGTAGGGCTGTGAGAAGGAACCTGGATAGTAGGGTTACTTCGATATGAAAGCCTGTATAGTAGGGTTATGAGAAGGAACCTGGATAGTAGGGTTACTTCGGTATGAAAGCTTGGATAGTAGGGCTGTGAGAAGGAACCTGGATAGTAGGGTTACTTTGATACGAAAGCCTGGATAATAGGGCTGTAAGAAGGAACCTGGATGGTAGGGTTACTTTGATACGAAAGCCTGGATAGTAGGGCTGTGAGAAGAAACCTGGATGGTAGGGTTACTTCGATATGAAAGCCTGGATAATAGGGCTGTGAGAAGGAACCGGGATAGTAGGGTTACTTCGATATGAAAGCCTGGGTAGTAGGGCTGTGAGAAGGAACCTGGATAGTAGGGTTACTTTGATACAAAAGCCTGGATAATAGGGCTGTGAGAAGGAACCTGGATGAAGTTGCATTTGTTGCCGATGATTACTCTATTTAGCTTCGAGTGTTGATCATGTACCTACTGGAAGTTGTTGATAATAATTGTCTTTCCTGAAAGAAATGCAGGGTTAGTTATGTGCGATGCATGAGATGCATTGTGATGAGGTTCTCAAAATAACTGAGATTATGTTATATGTAATGTCATGCACATATCATGATGTATGAACATGAAATGCTGGCGTGATAATCTGAGTCCGGGAAAATAAATCCCTGACTGCTGTTTGGAGAGTATGAGAAATGGTATTCTTGACTGCTGTAAGAACCACAATTCCTCTACTTTTGTTAGGGATGGTGAACAGAGATGACAATGCTGGGGATTTTCCCCTTGTTTATGGATAACTCTGTGGAGAATGACTCTGTTGGAGAGGAGATACCCTGTTGATAGATCGCTAATTTGGAGAAATAAACTCAGTTGGGGATGAATTTCCGTTGCTGGTGGTAATGAATTCCATTGGAGATTGAATTTAAACTCTGCTTGGGGAACAATTTGCCGACTCACTCGCGATTGTGAACCTCAGTTGGGGAGAGTCATGTCCTGCTCGGGGAAGCTGACATCACTGTCTTTGGATATTTCTTACTATATGGGGAGTGTATATACCATTACTCATGTTCTCAAGCTAACCCTATCCCAATACCTGATGGGCAGAATAACTGTAAGGTTTGGGCACTTCTTGTTTTCCCTGTTCCTGGAATTACGAGTAATTGTCTTTTTTTTCTTCATATAAATATTTATGAGCAACAAACTATTTTCAAATGCATATATAAAAAATGAACCATTGGACGTTCTTGCAAAATAAAACAGGGAAAAGAAAAATAAATCAAATCTTTGTGAAAACGACTTGTATTGATTTTGATGTTGGCCTGTAATAGGCGTTTTCGTACAAAGAGGCTGACGCTCTAGTAAGAGAACGCCTCCGAAAGATTTACAATTTGTATTAAAGAAAGAAAAACAGCTATGTGAAATGACCCCATTGGGTTCCAACTCTGCTATTGCCTTTATATCTTCAAACATCTCATCACTTTGCTTCTTGGTAGAAGGTGGATCAAATTGATTGGCGTCGTCCGAGCTTGATAGCTGATACCGAGGTCTGGTTGCAAGATGATCCAATGAGACATAGTGTTACACTTTGATCCCTAATTTTTGTTGGACCGCTCTTTCGGGTTTTCAGTCCACCGGGATAACCTTTTTTGCCCAAGCCACCTTTTCAGGTTTTCGACTTGTCGGGTGTACAATTTTTTTTACTTTCATCCCTTACTTTTGCCTGAATCCTTTTGGTTCGCCAGGAAGCCCTTATTTCTGCCTAGGCCAGTCAACCTAGCGGGTCTTTGATTATGCATAGTATCTTTTCACTATGTCTGCATTGATGAGGTGAGGAAGGTCGTCACCATCCATGGTGGTTCGAATCATAGCTTCGCCCGAGAAAATATTCTTAACCACAAATGGCCCTTCGTATGTGGGGGTCCATTTGCCCCTGGGATCACCTTGCGGTAGTATGACGCGTTTGATCAATAGGTCCCCGACTTGATATTCTCGACGTTTGACTTTCTTGTTAAAAGCCTTGATCATTTGCTTTTGATACGTCTGACCATGACAGATAGCAGTAAGGCTCTTTTCATCGATTAGATTCAGCTGATCAAGTCGGGTTTGGATCTAGTCATCCTTGTTCAAACCCGCATCCTTCATAATCCTGAGAGAGGGTATCTGGACTTCGATGGGTCGGACTGCCTCCATGCCATACACCAAAGAGTAGGGTGTTGCCTCCTGTCGACGTCCGTGCTGAGGTACGGTACCCATGAAGAGCGAATGGTAACATCTCGTGCCAGTCTTTGTATGTCACTGTCATCTTCTGCGCAATCTTTTTAATGTTCTTGTTAGCCGCCTCAACAGCCCCATTCATCTTCGGCCGATAGGGAGAAGAGTTATGATGCTGAATCTTGAACTATTTACAGAGCTCGGTGATCATTGTGTTATTGAGATTTGTACCATTGTCAGTAATAATCCTCTCTGGGACACCGTATCGACAGATCATATTGTGTCGGATGAACCATGCCACGACGTTCTTGGTTCCTGTAGCAAAGGAAGCTGCCTCAACCCACTTTGTAAAGTAATCAATGGCTACCAGAATGAAACGATGCCCGTTAGAAACGGTAGGTCTGATCTCGCCGATCATGTCAATGCCCCACATTGCAAAGGGCTAAGGAGCTGTCAAAATATTCAGGGGAACTGGAGGTACATGCACCTTATCAGCATAGACTTGGCATTTATGACAGTTTCGAGAGTGCTGATAATAATCGGCTTCCATGGTGGACCAATAATATCCTGCCCATAGGATTTTCTTCGCCATGGTATGTCCACTGGAATGAGTTCCGAAAGTACCTTCATGTAACTCTGTCATGATCCTTTATGCCTCGCTCTTGTCTATGCACCGCAGTAAGGTTGAATCATGGTTGCGCTTATAGAGGATTCCATTACTGATGAAGAACTTGGCAGCGAACCTTCTCAGAAACTTCTTGTCATTAACAGATGCCCCCTCGGGGTACTCTTGAGCCTCAAGATACCTCTTTACCACGTGAAACCAAGGTTTGTCTGCTACCTCTTCAGTCTCAATGTCGCAGCAATGTGCGGGTTCATCCAGCCTCTCAATGGTAATCTGGGGAGCCTCATTGTCCCACCTGACTTTGAACATATAAGATATGGTAGCTAGCGTGTCCGCTAACTGATTCTCCTCTCTTGGGAAATGTTCGAAGGTTATATCCTCAAAGTGCGGGAGCAATGTTAGAACATACTCTTTGTAAGGAATAAGATTCGGGTGCTTCGTATCCCACTCGCCTTTGACCTGACTGACCACCAGAGTGGAATCTCCGAATACACTCAAGAACTTAATCCTCAGGTCAATAGCAGCTCGAAGACCCATGATACACGCTTCATACTCCGCCATATTGTTGGTGCAGTTAAAACATAATCGGGCGGTGAACGGAGTATGACAGCCCTCATGAGATATAATTACAGCGCCAATGCAATTACCCAATACGTTCGAGGCTCCATCAAAATACATTGTCCATCGGGATCCCTCCTCGGGTCCTTCATCCAGTCCAGGTTCTTTGCAGTCGGTTACCAACATGATATTCTCATCCGGGAACTCAAAATTGTAATCTCAAGCCTCAACTCAACTTTAGTTTTGATGAAAGACAAACAAGCTAGTTTTGATGAAAGACAAACAAGCACTATGGCAAGAAGGAAAAGAAGTGGAATTAGCTTAAAGCATCATTCACTCAAAGCTTCAAGGATCATGGCAAGCAATCAAGTATATCAATTCTCTTTTGAACTACATTGATTAGAAATGCTCAAAAATGATATACACACTTGCCACAAAACTTCACTTAAAGTTTAAAACAAATTCTAAGTTTTTCACTGGTGTAAATCGATTAACATATCATGTAAATCGATTTACACATGTTTTTTCAAAAACTGATTACCCCTGGCAGCAATCGATTTACATGGAGTGTAAATCGATTGATTACTGAACTGAATTAATTTTTTAACACTTGTAAATCGATTTACACATCATGCTAATCGATTTACACTTCAAATTTTTTGAAAACAAGAACGTTACAAACTCGTGCAATTGATTTACATCTAATGCTAATCGATTTACACGTTGTAATTTTTGAAAAATCTGAACTGGTTTCAAGATATCCTTCACACCTTTTCTCCAATAGATGCATGGTCATACAATGCATCTTCTCAAGTTTTACAAACAGAAAAGTATCCTTTTGGAAAGGTATCTTGATTACTTTAAATACAAAATCTTTCTAATTATAAAACAACTCTTCTCTTATGCAATAATTCTGAACTTTGTAAAATATTCAAACTTCATATTTCTTAAGTTTTAAGAACAAAGATTTTCTGCACTTTCACACATATAAGAACAGAAATCTTTGAGCATTGTCTAACCATTGTGTTACAGTTTGAATTGCTTACAAGAGAAGAAAGAAGAAACTTCATTGAAGTCACTCTATGTGAATCAACATCTTTCAAGAAATCATATTTCACAGAATTATACAAAGTGTAACTTGTTAGAACAAAGTTTGAATCTACTACCCTATATTTGAGTTTTGATGATAACAAAGTGAAAAGATATAGTATTTATAAGTTTCATGTATGAACTATCTACTGCCTAAAATTATTATGTTCTGACTTGCAGATACTCTGATTGATATAAGCAAGATCACATCTATTCAGCATCAGAACTTGATTTCAGACACCAGCATCAGAAGTTGCTACATCAGAACGTCAAAATCAGATGATCAACTCACGTACATGCTGAAGCCTGATGAACAAGACTGCGCTCAACACTCTGATATAGAAACACAATAGTTCATCAGCAGCGAAGCAGAGTCAGAATGAGCCAAGCCAGAACTTGCGTTAAGTGAGCAACGGTACTGTGCATTGAAAGCAAATTAATTCCAACGGCCTCATTCCAGACAAGATCTGCTCAATAAGGAAAGTTTGTTATTAGCATTGAATCAAGAATATTGCATCCAACGTTCATCATCTCAGTGCTATATAAACAAAGCTTTGAAGATTGAAATGGTTAATGCTCTCCAAATCTCTACACGCACAAAAAGCTAAACCATAATCTTCATTCTCTCAGTTTTGCTAAACCACACACTCTGATATTCCATTACTGTTTAGCAATCTAGTTTCTAAGCTTCATATTGTGTATACATCACAGTTGTGATACAGTTTTGTAGAAAACATCCACACACATAGTTTTATCTCTTTGTAAGAAAGTGTTACCTTGACAAACCGGGTTGTGGTTTGAATCAAGAAGGCTTTAGCAGTTGTTAAAGCAGTCTGTAATATTCAGTTGAATATAGTGGATTAAGACCTCGTTGGAGAGAGGCGAAATCACCTTGACGGGTGGACTGGAGTAGTTTGAGATCAAACGAACCAGGATAAAAATATCTTGTCAATTGCTTTAGATTTCAGTTTTACAATTCAACCCCCCCTTCTTGTGTTTTTCACCACTTCAATTGGCATCAGAGCGCCTGGTTCTGAGCTAAAACACTTAACCGTGTCAGTACAAGATCCAGCGTCAGAAAAACACAATGGCAGGAAACAATTCTCACATCAGCAATGACAACAATGAGGACAGAGACAGATTCAGTGGCAAACCTCCAGTCTTTGATGGAGAAAACTTTGATTACTGGAAAGACAGAATTGAAAGCTTCTTTCTAGCACATGATGCTGATCTGTGGGATATGGTGACAGATGGATACACGCACCCTGTGAATGCAAGTGGTCAGAAGATTGATAGAAAATCAATGTCTGATCAACAAAAGCGTGACTTCAAGAATCACCACAAGGCCAGAACCATCCTCCTCAGTGCCATCTCCTATACTGAGTATGAAAAGATCTCCAACAGAGACACAGCAAAGAATATTTTTGATTCTCTCAGAATGACGCATGAGGGCAACGTTCAGGTCAAAGAAACAAAAGCTCTGGCGCTCATTCAGAAATATGAGGCATTCAAAATGGAAGAATCTGAATCCATTGAAACTATGTTCTCTAGATTCCAGATTCTGGTAGCTGGTCTCAAAGTTCTGGACAAAGGATACTCTACTGCTGACCATGTCAAGAAAATCGTCAGAAGTTTACCCAAGCAGTGGAGGCCTATGGTTACTGCTCTGAAGCTAGCTAAAGATCTCAACAAAATCACTCTGGAGGAACTTATCAGCTCCCTCAGAAGTCCTGAGATAGAGCTAGAAGCTGATGAGCCTCAGAAGCAAGGTAAGCCTTTAGCATTAAAATCTAACAGAAAATTTGAGTCTAAAGTTTTGCAGGCAGTTGAAGAAACATCTGATGGATCCTCATCAGAAGAAGACGAACTTTCCCTTCTCTCCAGAAGAGTAAATCAACTGTGGAAGCAAAGACAAAGGAAGTTCAGGAATCCCAGAAGATCTGATCAGAACGAGTCTTCTTCCAGATACAGAAGGATAGATTCTTCCTCTGGATACAGAAGATCTGAAGGCTCCTCCAGTAGCAAGAAGCCAAACACCAAAGACATCATCTGCTATGAGTGCAATGAGCAAGGACACTACAAGAGTGACTGCCCAAAGCTTCAGAGGGAAAAGCCCAAAAAGAAGTTTGGAAGAGAGAAGAAGAAAAGTCTCATGGCCACATGGGATGACTCTGACTCGTCTGAAGCTGACTCAGAATCGGATGATGAAAGGGCAAACATAGCTCTCATGGCTAACATTTCAGAAGATAGTGAAGCTTCTGAATCAGACTCAGAATCAGACACTGAAGAGGTATTTCCTAACTTCGCTGTTAACTTTACAAAGGCTGAACTTGCTGAAAGCCTTAATGAGATTCTGGAACGTTATCAGCAAATTAGAGCTAAATTCAGAGACCTGAAAAGGAATCTTGAATCTGACTCTAATAAGTCTGAGAGTCTCAAATTGGAAAATTCTGAGCTGAGAAATAAGATTTCAAAATTAGAAAACACTTTACAAAACTCTCAGAAGGAACCAATTTCTGAAACTCCCAGCAACGCTGATGAGATCATCAAGGAGTATGATCACAGTTTCCAGAAGTTCCTAGCTAAAAGCATAGATAGAAGCATAATGGCTTCAATGATCTATGGAGTTAGCAGAAACGGCAGGAAAGGAATAGGATACCAAGGTAAGGTTCCTACACCAAAGAATGTCATGGACTTAACCATTAAACACACTCCTCTGAATTCACACTTTGTGTATGGTCACACACATGATATCAAATATACTAGCAGTAAGCACTCTGTGAAACCAAAATTCAACCAGAGTTTTGGTAAAACTAACAAATCAGGACCCAAGAAAATCTGGGTACCTAAGGATAAAATAATACATGTTGCAGATATCTTTAGCAGCAAGTCAGAAACACCAGTCATGGTACCTGGACTCTGGCTGCTCACGACACATGACGGGAAGAAGGCATATGTTCCAAAGCCTGGAACTTAAGCCTGGAGGCCACGTTGGCTTTGGAAGCAATCAGAGGGGAAAGATAATTGGCTCTGGAACTGTAGGTAATGGAAATCTTCCCTCTATTAATAATGTTCTACTAGTAGATGGATTGATGCATAATCTGTTATCCATAAGTCAATTAAGTGATAACGGTTATGATATAATCTTTAATCAAAAATCATGTAAAGCTGTTAGTCAGAAAGATGGGACTATCATGTTTAATGGTAAGAGGAAAAACAACATTTACAAAATCAAACTTTCTGAACTAAAGAGTTAGAATGTAAAATGTCTTCTGTCTGTTAACAACGAGCAGTGGATCTGGCACAGAAGATTGGGGCATGTTAGTATGAGAAGAATATCTCAGATTAACAAACTCAATCTGGTCAGAGGACTTCCTAATTTGAAGTTCAATTCAAATGCTCTGTGTGAAGCATGTCAGAAAGGCAAATTTGCAAAACCTTCTTTTAAATCCAAAAATGTTGTTTCCACCTCTAAGCCATTAGAACTTCTGCACATTGACTTATTTGGACCAGTTAAAACTGCTTCAGTCAGTGGTAAGAAGTATGGGTTAGTAATCGTAGATGACTATAGCAGATGGACATGGGTAAAGTTCTTAAGACACAAGGACGAGTCACACTCTGTGTTTGTTACCTTCTGTAACCAAGTTCAGAATGAAAAGGATCTTAGAGTCGTTAAAGTCAGAAGTGATCATGGTGGAGAATTTGAAAATAAAGATTTTGAGTCATTCTTTAATGACAGAGGCATTCTGCATGATTTCTCTTGTCCTAGAACTCCCCAACAAAATGGAGTTGTAGAACGAAAGAACAGAACATTGCAAGAAATGGCCAGAACCATGATCAATGAGACAAACGTTGCTAAGACCTTCTGGGCAGAGGCAATAAACACAGTGTGCTACATTCAGAATAGAATCTCAATAAGACCTATTCTGGAAAAGACTCCATATGAATTGTGGAAGAACAGAAAGCCCAACATTTCATATTTTCATCCATTTGGATGTACTTGCTTTATATTAAATACAAAGAATTATTTGAACAAGTTTGACTCTAAAGCACAGAAGTGTATTATGTTAGGATACTCTGAACGCTCAAGAGGGTACAGAGTATACAATACAGAAACACAGATTGTGGAAGAATCAATCAGTGTTCGTTTTGATGACAAGCTTGACTCTGAAAAGTCAAAGCAGAATGAAGTTTTTGCAGGTATAGAAATTGAATTTGCAGGTTCTGAAGACAAGTCATCAGAAGCTCTCAACACAGACATTCCTTCAACGTCTGAAAGGAGCACTGCTAGAAATCCTACAACAGCTGCTGATCAACCTCAGAAGAGATTACCCAGAAGCAGCTTGGATCACCCAGAAGAGACTATCCTAGGAAGAAAGGAAGATCCAATCAGAACAAGAGCAAGCTTCAGAAACTCTGAAGAAACACTTATGGGACTGGTGTCTCTGATTGAACCTTCTTCTATTGATGAAGCACTTCTGGATAATGACTGGATTCTGGCAATGCAAGAAGAGCTGAATCAATTCACCAGAAACGACGTATGGGATCTCGTTCCCAGACCAAAAGGATTCAACGTCATTGGAACAAGATGGGTGTTCAGAAACAAGCTAAATGAACAAGGTGAAGTCATCAGAAACAAGGCACGACTGGTTGCACAAGGTTATAGTCAGCAAGAGGGGATAGACTATACAGAAACCTTTGCCCCAGTCGCCAGGTTAGAATCTATCAGACTTTTAATTTCATTTGCTGTTAATAGAGGCATCACTCTGTATCAGATGGATGTCAAAAGTGCATTCTTAAATGGTTATATAGAAGAAGAAGTTTATGTACACCAACCCCCAGGTTTTGAAAATACAAAACATCCAGAACATGTTTTCAAACTAAAGAAGTCACTGTATGGTCTGAAACAAGCTCCCAGAGCTTGGTATGAAAGGCTAAGTAACTTTCTGCTTGAAAATGAATTCACCAGAGGGAAAGTGGACACTACTCTATTCTGTAAATCAGTTAAGAGTGACATCTTAGTCTGTCAAATTTATGTTGATGATATTATTTTTGGTTCTACTAATCCTTCTCTTGGAAGAAAATTTGCTAAGTGTATGCAGGCAGAATTTGAGATGAGCCTCATGGGGGAACTGAAATTCTTTATGGGAATTCAGATCAATCAAACTCCAGAAGGAACTTACATTCATCAGAGCAAATACATCAGAGATCTTCTGAAGAAATTTGACCTGTCAGAATGTAAGCCATCAAAGATTCCAATGCATCCCACGTGCATCCTGGAAAGAGAAGAGGTAAGCAAAAATGTAGAACAGAAAGTCTACAGAGGTATGATTGGTTCTCTCCTCTATCTGAATGCTTCAAGACCTGACATACTATTCAGTGTTTGTATCTGTGCTAGATTCCAATCAGATCCTAGAGAATCTCACTTAACAGCTGTTAAGCGAATTTTCAAGTATCTGAAAGGTACTACTAATCTGGGTTTGTTTTATAGAAAATCTAGTGATTACAGCTTAGTAGGCTACTGTGATGCTGATTTTGCTGGAGACAGAGTGGAACGTAAAAGTACTTCTGGAAGCTGCCAGTTTCTGGGAGAAAATCTGATCTCTTGGTCCAGCAAAAGACAATCAACAATTGCCCTGTCAACAGCAGAAGCTGAGTACATAGCAGCAGCAGGATGTAGCACACAAATGCTCTGGATGAAAAGTCAGCTTGAAGACTTCCAGATTTTTGAGAGTAACATTCCTATACTTTGTGATAATACTTCTGCTATTTGCTTAAGTAAGAATCCCATTTTACATTCTAGAGCTAAGCATATAGAAATAAAACATCACTTCATTAGGGACTATATTCAGAAAGGTATTTTGAACTTAAAATTTATAGATACAGACCATCAATGGGCTGATATCTTTACTAAACCCCTTTCAGAAGATAGGTTTAATTTCATTCTGAAACATCTCAACATGAAAGTATGCCCAGAATGAAAATGTTTTAATTCCATATATTTACCTTCAGAATGTAATTATTTTACTATGAACTTCTGATCAATCTCCTTTCAGAAAGATAGAACATGCAGATTGTATCAGATGCAAGTCTAAAGATCTGACGTGCTGATCACTACATCAAACAAGTGTCATCCAATCATCAGCATATCTCTGAAGCAGAACGCGTGCACGCTTCTGAGAAGGCAAAGCGCTGATTGGGTGCATTGAGACACATGTCTGGTAACCGTTTTTAAGTATCTTTCTCAAATCCCCCAAAATCAGCAAGCATTTAATGAAAAGTAATCATGCTTTTAAATGGCAATCATGATTTTTCTCTCTCTTAAAAACGTTTATCTTTTCAAAATAGTTTTGAAAACTCTATTTAAGCACATTAATCTCTCATTCTTATTCCTTACGCTTTCTCACTAATACTCAAGCATTTTCTGCATATTTAAGAGTTCATCTCTTGCAAACCTTTTTTTTCTCAGTTCATTCTCAAAACCCTTTTAGTGTGAACATGGCAACCTCCAGTAGCGTTTCTGCAGGTAATCAGAAGAAAGCATCATCTGAGCAATATCAAGTGCCACTCAGAACTCTCCTCACTCCGGTGAAGAATCTAGAAGTGCTTTCTGAATTAATCATTGACTTTGAAAGCTTGAAGGAGAATGGTTTTGACCTAACTGAAGAAGTTAGGGCTCAAAAGTGGGAAAGGTATTTCGATAGGTTGGTTGGACCAACATTCCCAGCGCTGGTCAAGGAATTTTGGATTCACGCCAAGGTTTCAACACATCTAGTCATCTCCTCTGTTATGGGGAAGAAGATTGTGATTACTGAAGATCTCATTGCAAGGCTAATCGGTCAAAGTGGTGGTGGCGTCCGTTGTATGGACATGGCTGAAAGATGTGCTGATATAGGTGTGGTAGCTAACAGGATTTTCACTCTTGGGTTGCCCAACAGTAAGATTAAGGATCTGAAGGATCATTTCAGAGTATGGGCTAAGATAATTCTGGGATGCTTCAACCACAGGAAACCAACAAGTTCTCCTGATTACATAAATGTGGATCAGCAGTTTCTGATCTACTTTATTGATCAGAAGATAAAGATCAATCTGGCTCACTTCCTGTTCAACCATCTCAGAACCAGTGTGAAAGAAACAAGGGAAGAAGAAAGAACCAAGAGGGATTGGATACCTTTTGGAAGGTTGATATCAGATATTCTGACAGAGAATAGGCTGATTGAGCATCTGATAGAAGCTCAAGAGCTGAGCACTATTGAACCAACAATTGGGAAACCTCTGAACGCAAAGAACCTGAAAAAGATGAAGTTGATAGAGAATATTCAGAAGGAACCCAGAGCTACTTCCACTGCTGATATCTCCAGCAGAAGAGTGCCTCTGAGTGATTTTCCGTTATTTTCTGAAATTGAATCCAAACCAGAGGTGATTCTCAGGTACTTGGATGCGTACAAGGCAGATGGTACAGATCCAAAGCTGAATATCAGAGATCTGCATCAACCCCAACCAGAAGTGACTCTGAAGAAGACAAAGAAGAGGAAGGCGCCATCAGAAGGATCATCTCAGCAGACTCCAAAGAAAAGAGGTATTTCATCTGCTGCCCCTGTTTCAAATTCTTTTACTATTCCAGCATCTATCCCTCCTCAAACCTCTCATAGAATATCAATTCCCATCCCTACCATTGATGAAACCGTACAAGAAGAAGACCCTTCTGAGGCATTAAAACTCAGAAGACCTAGAACCAAACACCCCAAACAACCAACAATTTCAACAACATCAGCACTTGACCAAGTGCTGTCTGATATTGATCAACATGCCTCTGATCAACCAAACTCTGAACCACAAAATGTTCCTCCTCCACAACCAGAACCAGAACCAGAACAACAACAACAACCACTCTCAAAAGAACCTCTGATCCCTGAGCAATCAGAGATTCCATCTCCCTCTCCCCAACCAGAAATAAATCCACCTTCACCACAAACAGAGTTTCACCACTCTGAAACTCCTTCCCCTCATCAATCTGAACCTCATTCACCTCAACCATCACCGCTGGCAATTCAGTTGCCATGTGGAACAACTGTTGTCATGCCCCAGTTACCATCCTCATCAGAATCGACACCTCCAAATACTCCCAAAACACCACCCAGTCCAATCGTAATCTCTGATTCGGATACCCCTTCTCCAAAACAAACAGCCTCTCAGAAAACCTCTGAAAACCCCAGCAGGACTTTCATTGACTTAACCAGTCTTGACCGTCTTGCTGATCTGAAACACAAAATTGCCATCCCAAAACCAAAGCAACCAGATGTTGGCTCTGGTATTTTGAATTTTGAAACAGGTGTGCTGCAGTGGATTGCTTCTTTGAAGCAAGTCTGTCCGGGAATGATTGACCCAGCTGCTTCTGATCAGCTCTGGTCACAATTCAGACTTTGGGTACGTGCTGAAGCCCTCAAGTTGCAGGATATCAACTATGAGCAGGCACAACAAAATTTCAGCAAGCTTCTGAATGAAGTTGGAAGTATGCTTCTGAAAGAGGACGTGCTCCCTCTGGACAGTGAACCTTGGTCTGAGAAACAGCAAGCTGCAAAGGTACAGGACAAGACCACTCAATCAGAAGAAGACAAGACCATTCAAGCTGAAGAAAGTCAAGCAGAGGATGTCGCTGAAAGTTCTCAGAAGCCTCCCGCTTCTGATGCTTCTCAAGCTGCCTTGGACAGGCAGACTCTGGAAGAACTAAGGCTGAATGACATGCGTCTACAGCAGCGAATGGATGAAAACGATCAAAAGATGAAAGAGAGAATGGATGTGCAGGACAGCAAGATTGACACTGTTGTCAGCATGGTGCATAAGCAGAATGAGACTTCTGAAAAGATTCAAGCCATGCTGGAGAACCTGTTCACACGCTTGCCTCCTCAACCTTAATCTTTTCTTTCATGCATGACCTTTTTCATGTTTTCCTTGATTTTCTGATGTACTGTTTGATTATGTTTTGTAATATTTTCTTGTTTTGATTCTGAACTATGTTAATATGATTAGTTTTTCTGATCTTAATTATTTTAGCACATCACCAACACTTTTTGATTGCTGACATTTAAATCAATAACGGCTAACTAGACAGAAACTCTCAAACATTCTAACTCTATTACTTGAAATGTTTTTTTTCTGTTTTGCTTAAAGTCTACAGGCACAAGGAAGCTCCTGGACACTCTGAAGACTAGAAGCTCTGATCACTATGAAGTTCTGATCCGCTCTAATATTCTGATCCAAAGCAAAGCTCTGACAAGAAAAGCTCTGAAGCTCTGCTCTGACATAAAGCTTCTGATAAGTCAAAGACTCTGATAATCTGATGTTCAAAGAAAGAAAAAGATCTGATCCTGAAGAACACGTATAATCAAAGGGAAGTAATCAACTCAGGGGGAGTATCTCTCAACTCTGACATCTCCTTACTCCTTATCCTTTTACTTCTTATTCTGATACATATTCCAGATACCTTTTCACGTTATTTTCATTTAAAATATCTAGTTTTTGTCATCATCAAAAAGGGGGAGATTGTTAGAACAAAGTTTGAATCTACTACCCTATATTTGAGTTTTGATGATAACAAAGTGAAAAGATTTAGTATTTATAAGTTTCATGTATGAACTATCTACTGCCTAAAATTATTATTTTATGACTTGCAGATACTCTGATTGATATAAGCAAGATCACATCTATTCAGCATCAGAACTTGATTTCAGACACCAGCATCAGAAGTTGCTACATCAGAACGTCAAAATCAGATGATCAACTCACGTACATGCTGAAGCCTGATGAACAAGACTGCGCTCAACACTCTGATATAGAAACACAATAGTTCATCAGCAGCGAAGCAGAGTCAGAATGAGCCAAGCCAGAACTTGCGTTAAGTGAGCAACGGTACTGTGCATTGAAAGCAAATTAATTCCAATGGCATCATTCCAGACAAGATCTGCTCAATAAGGAAAGTTTGTTATTAGCATTGAATCAAGAATATTGCATCCAACGTTCATCATCTCAGTGCTATATAAACAAAGCTTTGAAGATTGAAATGGTTAATGCTCTCCAAATCTCTACACGCACAAAAAGCTAAACCATAATCTTCATTCTCTCAGTTTTGCTAAACCACACACTCTGATATTCCATTACAGTTTAGCAATCTAGTTTCTAAGCTTCATATTGTGTATACATCACAGTTGTGATACAGTTTTGTAGAAAACATCCACACACATAGTTTTATCTCTTTGTAAGAAAGTGTTACCTTGACAAACCGGGTTGTGGTTTGAATCAAGAAGGCTTTAGCAGTTGTTAAAGAAGTCTGTAATATTCAGTTGAATATAGTGGATTAAGACCTCGTTGGAGAGAGGCGAAATCACCTTGACGGGTGGACTGGAGTAGTTTGAGATCAAACGAACCAGGATAAAAATATCTTGTCAATTGCTTTAGATTTCAGTTTTACAATTCAACCCCCCCTTCTTGTGTTTTTCACCACTTCATAACTTATTTCCAGGATTGTTGGAATTAAGATTTAGAATACTTTTGTACCTTATTGTCCATTGTTGGAAACAAGAGGTATATTTTGAGAGGATTGTTCTCAAGAGACTTATTGGAAATCCAAGAGGGTGTTCTTGGTATTTGTTAGTGTCTTTAGTTGATAAGACTAGTAAGAGTCTTGTAAAAGTTCTAACAAAATAGTGAAATCTCTTGCGTGTTTGCAAGGGGACTGGACGTACTTCCGGGGTGTGGAAGGAACCAGGATAAATCTCCGTGTCTCTTTACTTTCTACACTTTACCATTTTCCAAAGCACTAAAACAAAACCAGAAAGTGTAAAATAAGTCAAAAATCGACCACCACCTAATTCACCCCCCTCTTAGGCGCAATCTTAAACTTACAATTGGTATCAGAGCAGGTTATAGGTAACCTGCTCCTAGAGATCCAGAATGGCCGCAAATCATCAACCCGTTTTCAGAGATGGTGGTAGTAACAACAAGCCTCCTCTATTCTGTGGTGAATATTTTGACTTCTGGAAAATACGCATGAAGGCACATCTAGAAGCGCAAGGAGAGGAAATATGGGACGCCGTTGAAAATGGTCCATTTATCCCGGTAACGGTAATCAATGGCGTTGGCTCTTCAAAGCCTAAAACTGCATGGGATGACGATGATAAAAAGAAAGTTCTCTATGACAAAAAGGCAATAAACCTTCTTCAAGGTGCACTTAGTATGGACGAATTTTTCCATGTCTTGACATGCAAAACAACAAAGGAAATATGGGATACTTTGGTACAAACTCATGAAGGAATGACTGAAGTAAAAAGATCAAGGCTAAATACCCTAAGTCAAGAATACGAACTATTTTGAATGCAGCCCGGAGAATCCATTCTTGACTTACAAAAGAGATTTGTGCACTTGACAAATCACTTAAGTGCTCTTGGTAAAACCTTGACAAATGATGAACTCAACTTGAAAGTCCTTAGATCATTGACTAGGGAATGGCAACCAAAGGTAACGACAATCTCGGAAAAGAAGAGTCTCTCTGCAATGACTTCCGCTACATTATTTGGAAAACTTCAAGAATACGAAACGAAACTCGGTAGACTTGAAAAACATGAGAATCTATAAAAGAAATCCAAAAACATTGCCTTAAAAACAGATTCAAAGGAAGTAGTAAAAGAAGACAATCCGGAAGAAGATGAAAATTTCATGCTTCTTGTTAAAAGACTTGGGAAGTTTTTTGGCAGAAATGACAAGGGCGGATCTCATGAAAATAAGAGAAATCACTTCAAGAAAAGAGAAGCCTCCACATCAATACAAGATGTCTCATGTTATGAATGTGGAAAGCAAGGACATATCAAGCCAAACTGTCCAAATCTCCCAAAGAAAAACGGATTCAAAGGAAAGGACTCAAAACACAAGAAAGCCTACATAGCATGGGAAGATAATGATATGAGTAGTACATCGGAATCGGAAAGCGACGAATGTGCAAATTTAGCCTTAATGGCATCGCATCACTCCGACAATGAAGAAGAGGTATGCTTGAAATCCACATCAAACCTTTGGTATCTTGACAGTGGATGTTCAAAGCATATGACAGGAGATGTACACCAATTTTCATATCTAGTACATAAAGCCAAAGGGTATGTCACCTATGGAGACAACACCAAAGGAAAGATTCTTGGCGTTGGAATAGTTGGCACACCTCCATCCATTCAAATTGAGGATGTTTTATATGTTAAAGGATTAAAGCACAACCTTCTTAGCATAAGTCAACTTTGCGATAGAGGGTTCAAAAATCAAATTCAACAAAGAAGAATGCCTAATTATGGATGAGGCAACCAATGAGGTAAATCTCAAAGGTATAAGATCTAACAATATTTTTATGATTACTCTAGATGATTTGTCTATGAAGGTACAATGTCTTATGGTAAAAAACAATGACGCTTGGTTATGGCACAAGAGGATTGCTCACATTCACATGGAGCACTTGAACAAATTAGTTAAGCATGACTTAGTTATTGGTCTACCAAAGTTGAAATTCATCAAAGACAAATTATGTAGTGCATGCCAAAAGGGCAAACAAACAAAATCAACTTTCAAACCAAAGAATGTGGTTCCAACAACAAGACCACTTCAATTGTTGCACATGGATCTTTTTGGTCCATCTAGAACAAGAAGCTTCGGAGGTAACATTTATGCTTTAGTTATTGTAGATGATTTTTCCCGTTTTACTTGGACTTTGTTTTTAGTGCACAAAAATGACGCATTCAAGGCATTCAAGAGATATGCAAAACAAGTTCAAAATGAGAAGTCATTAAAGATAACATCAATCCGAAGTGATCATGGTGGAGAGTTCCAAAACAGTCTGTTTGAAGAATTTTGTGAAGAAAATGGGATCTTCCACAATTTTTCAGCACCAAGGACTCCACAACAAAATGGAGCAGTTGAAAGGAAAAATAGGTCTTTGGTAGAGCTTGCAAGAACCATGCTAAGTGACTCAAGTTTGCCTAAATATTTTTGGGCGGATGCGGTAAGCATGGCATGTTACGTAAGCAATCGCGTGATCATAAGACCTATACTAAAGAAAGCTCCATATGAGATCTTCAAAGGAAGAAAACCAAATATCTCTCACTTTCACATTTTCGGGTGCAAATGTTTTGTCCTTAACAACGACAAAGACAATCTCGGTAAGTTCGATGAAAAATCGGATGAAGGTATTTTTCTTGGTTACTCCCTTTCTAGCAAAGCTTTTAGAATTTACAATAAAAGAACTTTAACTATAGAAGAATCAATGCATGTTTCTTTTGATGAATCTAACACCTCCAAGGAGGAAGTTGTTATTTGTGATGATGATGATTCTATAGATTTACCTCATGAGAATTCTTGCGAAGGTGGCAAAATTGTCAACCCGGAACAAACACATGAACTTTCACATCAAAATGAAAATAATGATGGTCTTCCTCAAGAATGGAGAACTCATCGTGATTATCCAATTGACAACATAATTGGAGATATTAGCAAAGGGGTATCTACACGACTAAATCTTAAAGATGCATGCTTAAATATGGCTTTTGTATCTCAAGTTGAACCTACCAAAGTGGCTCAAGCACTAGAAGATGATCAATGGATCCTTGCCATGGAAGAGGAGCTAAACCAATTCGAGCGGAACGAAGTTTGGGAACTTGTTCCTAATCCAGGAAATAAATGTATCATTGGAACCAAATGGGTATTCAAAAACAAGATGGATGAAAATGGTATAATCACTCAAAACAAGGCAAGGCTAGTTGCTCAAGGATATAACCAAGAGGAAGGAATTGATTTTGAAGAAACTTTTGCTCCGGTAGGACGCTTGGAAGCAATAAGACTATTACTTGCACATGCATGCTCATTGGACTTTGAACTTTTTCAAATGGATGTAAAAAGCGCATTTCTCAACGGATTCATAAATGAAGAAGTCTATGTAAAGCAAACTCCCGGATTTGAAGACTTCAAACATCCTAATCATGTCTTCAAATTGAAGAAAGCTCTCTATGGGCTGAAGCAAGCACCAAGGGAATGGTATGATAGACTAAGCTCATTCCTATGTGAAAAAGGGTTTGTAAAGGGTAAAGTTGATACCACTCTCTTCATAAAAAATGTTAATCATCATACTTTACTTGTACAAATCTATGTAGATGATATTGTTTTCGGTTCAACTAACCAAAATACGTGCAAGGAATTTTCATCTATGATGCAAGGAGAGTTTGAGATGTCTATGATGGGAAGATTGAATTTCTTTCTCAGTCTTCAAATTAAGCAACTCAAACACGGTATCTTCATAAGCCAATCAAAATATTGCAAAGACCTTATAAAGAAGTTTGAGATGGAAAGTAGCAAAGAAAGTGCAATTCCTATGGGATCCAACACCTATCTTGATCCAGATGATTCAGGGAATTCTATTGACATAACTAAGTATCATGGAATGATTGGCTCTCTTCTCTATTTAAAAGCAAGTAGACCTGACATCATGTTCAGCGTTTGCCTATGTGCAAGATATCAAGCCAATCCTAAAGAATCTCACCTTGTAGCAGTCAAGCGCATAATAAAATATCTCCAAGGAACAACCAACGTCGGATTATGGTATCCAAAAGGTAGTATCTGCAATCTAGTTGGTTATTCTGATGCTTACTATGCAGGTTGTAAGACTGATCGCAAAAGTATAAGTGGAACATGTCACATTCTCGGAAATGCCTTAGTTTCATGGTCATGCAAAAAGCAAGCAAGCGTCGCTCTCAGCACTGCCGAAGCAGAATACATTGCGGCTGGAAGTGGATGTGCTCAAATTCTTTGGCTAAAACAACAATTACTTGACTATGGAGTAAACCTTGGATGCATTCCACTTTGATGTGATAACACAAGCGCGATCAATATTACAAAAAATCCAATTATGCATTCCCGGACAAAACACATTGACATCAGACACCATTTCATCAGAGATCACGTACTCAAAGGAGATGTCGAGATTACTTTTGTGGATACTCAAAATCAACTCGCGGACATCTTCACAAAACCACTTGCAAAGGATGCATTCTTCAAAATTCGTCGTGAACTCGGAATCCTATATGAACAAGATATATAAGGTGCACTCTATCCTTAACTATACATAAATGTACATATATATGGGCTTAGAACATGTTTCAAATGCTAAAAATACTGTTTTAAAATTTTTTTTCTTTTAAGTAAATAGATTTACTTAATGTGTAAATCGATTTACCACTGAAGCAAAAATCAATTTTAATAAAATTTCTTGTGTAAATCGATTTACCAAGTATGTAAATCGATTTACCACTGAAACTGAAGCGTTTTTATTAAATTTTTCACTGTGCAAATCGATTGATCCTTCACTTCAATCGATTTACACCTGTTCAGCATGTGATATTTTTTACGAGTCTTTAATATATTGGTCAACCTTACCTTGCCTTTCAACCTCCCACCTTCTTTTTGACCAATCATGGAATCTTGACCAACTCCACTCAATTAAGTCTCATAAAGACCTCACTTACTCTCTCTACTATTTAATCTCACCAAAACTCCCTCACTATCTCATAACATCAAAACTCACTCACTATCTCATAACAACACCAAAAAATTCTCTATCTTCCTTACTCAAAACCCTAACCATCTCCATGGCTCCCAAAAGAAAAGCAACATCCTCAGAAAAAGGAAAGAAGAAAACTGTTGCAGCCTCTGAAAACTCATTGCTCGAGTCCCTCTCGGATACACAACGTGAAAGATTCATCAAGCATTTTCAAAAGAAAATTATCTCAGCTCCAAAATTCGGTATGTTATCTACCTTTCCCGATGAATGCTTCACTTTTCAAAAGGATTTGATTGCTTATGGGCTAGAACCGTTAATATCATCACGTGGTTACTATTATCCGGATCTAGTTCGAGTATTCTACAACAACATGCATTATGATAACAACAAATGCTATACCTATGTGCTCGGAACAAGAATTCCTCTGCATTCAAAAACAATAGGCAGAATTTTTAACATCCCATATACTGGAAGTACCCTCTATGACCCAGAGGATGCTGACTGGGAAAATTATAAGAAGCGAGAATTCTTCTACAGCATTGGCCGATTGTCAGAAGCAGAATACCGTGCAAAGCGGATTCGTAGTCTTGGCGGTGTTATTCCGGCTCGGGACACTTGGAGTGCTGGTAATTTTCATTGTTCCATTATTTTCTGGTATACATTTTATTTCCTAGAGCAGGAAATCATTGTACTGTGACCGACCTAGAATTGCAAATACTCTATGCGAGGAAAAATGGCATTTCGGTAAACTGGGCTAAACTGATTGTGGTGCATATGTTAAAAGTTGACACAAGGGCTACTTTTCTGCCATATGCATACTTCATCACAAGGATCTTGGAAGCATTTGATATAGATTTTACTGGGTTTGAGAGAGTTGAAATGGATCCAATCAGCAATAGGATCTCCATCAAAAATGTTGATTCTCGGATGGGTGTTCATTTCAATTCTGAAGCAAAAACCATCACATATATTGGAGAGGATGTTATAGGTGATGAAGGAAATAATGCGGATGAAGAAGAAAATGAAGTTCCTCCTCCTGCTGCCTCTTTTGGTCCAACCAACCAAGATGTTATGGATTATATGACTCAACAGTTTGCATCTCTCAACACTAACATCAATGCTTGATGGACCGCGATAAATGACTCTACCTCCTCCCGCATCAATGCTTTTCAGAACGATGTGAACCAACAGTTTTCATACCTCTACTCACATCTCCATATTCCTCCATATGATCCAAACAATCCAGCACCTCCGCCTCCTCAATACACCAAACCACCTCTACAACAACAATTTCCATATCAAGGACCCTTCTAATGTTTTCCTGACCAATATTATTAAATTCTTGTTATTTATCATTATGTTTTTGTTTTGTATTATTTCAAGTGTTAGTTTTTGTATTATGTATTTGAACTTTGTTCGCTATTTTTAGAAATTTTCATTTTCGTTTATGTTCATATCTGTTTCAACTTGTTATAAGTATCATCTTATGTTGCATCTTTCCCTTCTTTTTGATAATGTCAAAGGGGGAGAAGGATGTGATAGCACTTTATGGTTGTTTCTTTCAATTTTCTTTACAGGGCAAGCTTTCAAAACTTTTTCTCCATAGGGGGAGAAATCTATCTTAGGGGGAGAAAACTTCTTTTGCTCCAATTCTGAACAACTCATAAAGAAAGATGGTTTGTCATCATCAAAAAGGGGGAGAATGTAATCTCAAGCCTCAACTCAACTTTAGTTTTGATGAAAGACAAACAAGCTAGTTTTGATGAAAGACAAAAAGTACTATAGCAAGAAGGAAAAGAAGTGGAATTAGCTTAAAGCATCATTCACTCAAAGCTTCAAGGATCATGGCAAGCAATCAAGTATATCAATTCTCTTTTGAACTACATTGATTAGAAATGCTCAAAAATGATATACACACTTGCCACAACACTTCACTTAAAGTTTAAAACAAATTCTAAGTTTTTCACTGATGTAAATCGATTAACATATCATGTAAATCGATTTACACATGTTTTTTCAAAAACTGATTGCCCCTGGCAGCAATCGATTTACATGGAGTGTAAATCGATTGATTACTGAACTGAATTAATTTTTTAACACTTGTAAATCGATTTACACATCATGCTAATCGATTTACACTTCAAATTTTTTGAAAACAAGAACGTTACAAACTCGTGAAATCGATTTACATCTAATGCTAATCGATTTACACGTTGTAATTTTTGAAAAATCTGAACTGGTTTCAAGATATCCTTCACACCTTTTCTCCAATAGATGCATGGTCATACAATGCATCTTCTCAAGTTTTACAAACAGAAAAGTATCCTTTTGGAAAGGTATCTTGATTACTTTAAATACAAAATCTTTCAAATTATAAAACAACTCTTCTCTTATGCAATAATTCTGAACTTTGTAAAATATTCAAGCTTCATATTTCTTAAGTTTTAAGAACAAAGATTTTCTGCACTTTCACACATATAAGAACAGAAATCTTTGAGCATTGTCTAACCATTGTGTTACAGTTTGAATTGCTTACAAGAGAAGAAAGAAGAAACTTCATTGAAGTCACTCTATGTGAATCAAAATCTTTCAAGAAATCATATTTCACAGAATTATACAAAGTGTAACTTATTTCCAAGATTGTTGGAATTAAGATTTAGAATACTTTTGTACCTTGTTGTCCATTGTTGGAAACAGCTGGGCCTTATCTATCAGGAACTTGGTGAGAAAACCCTTGACTCCGCTTCTTGTTTCCCAATTAGATACCACGTCGGCCCATCTCAGATGCAAAGTTGAGGAAATGACTTCTGGCTTAGGAACTTCTTCCAGACCTGTGAAGGGCAACTATTCAAGAATGGGTATATCCAACAGCTGAGAGAATTCTTCCATGGTAGGCACCAACTGATAGTCATGTCTCTTAGTGAACGTAGAAGTTTCAGAAACCTTTGATACTAGCTCTTTGAGTTGAGAAGGTATCTTCATAAAGCTGATTCAGATAGTGTTTCTACGAACGAAAGCCATGATCTGCAAAATAGAACAAAGATAAATTCCCTTGGTCCTTGAAATGGTTAGTGCAATAAGAATGGATGCTATGTTATGATGCATGATGTCATGATAAACCACAGGTATAGCAAACACAGACAAAACACACCAAGTCCGTAGGTTTAAGGCTTGCATGAGGTTAAAGGTCATACCCTCTTGAAGTTTAGTTTGTTTCAAACCTGTCTTAAAAAGTAACCGGGTTCATAAACTTCTCAATATCACTGACCATCCTTTATCGGACATTGTTTCAGCTCAAGCAATCTTTTCTTGCGGCCGAAAAATCCCAAAAGTTTGATCTCAATGAGTGTAGCATCGAGTATCAACCAATCTCGGCTCTATGCCGAGGACGGCTATCTCACTACTTTCTAATGGCCAAGTTTGTTCAACTAAGGATCTAAGGTCCGTTGGTGCTTCACGACACCACGCGGCAGCCCCGTATTCTCCTCTTTTCCCCATGAAGGATACCAGTAACAACCAAAGTGCCACACCAACACAGCCATCGCTTAAACCATATCGGTCTATGCTGTACAGTCTCCATGATCTATTGTTGTTTACCTAAAAAGTGCCCCCAGATCCGAGTGTAGGATCTATAGTAACCCAAGCAAAACCCTTTAAGAATAAAGCAAATAAACAAGAAAGCAAATTTGAAAATGACCAAGATCCTAAGCTAAACCCCCCTTTATTTTTTTACTCCCCAACAGAGTCGCCAGTTCTATGATATGGTGGCAGAACCGACTGTTATACTGGTTTGCATTTTGCGTTTTTTGTTTGCAAAATGTCGCGGTAAGCAAGAGTCGCCATCGACTTTTATTTTATCCAATCAGGAAAAGGAAAAAGAACAGAAAAAACCTTTTTTCGAGATGCTTCTGAGTACGGGGGGTAGATTATAGAAAGGGAAGGTGTTAGCACCCTTTCTATCCATGGTTTTCTATGGCCTCTTAGGTACTTGCTCATTTTTAAAATTGCTTGTGTGTGTGCTTGTTTTGAAAAAAGTTTACTTCGTGATAACCCTTGTATCAGTCCTCAAGGGTGTGACAAAGTTGTTTTGAAAATTGTTTTGAAAAAGTGTTTGTGTGAAAAGTTTTGTTTGATTGATTGAGCAAGTACTTAAGAGTTTTCTACCTACTCGAAAAAAGTCTGTTCATTTTCCTTTTGACAGTGCTATCCCATCATTAAGGAATAGGTAGCACCGTCGTTGGAGTTTTTAGGAACATTCGAAGGGACAGATACGGTCACAAAAGCAATGTTAGGGAAATTTAGCAACCCTCCTAAAGCCTTAAAGATATTTTCCGAGGCAACATCCGAATGGGTCATTTTTAGATCTTTCAGGGCTAGAGGATGGCCGCTAACAAACCCTATACTTCATGACCATTTAACCGAAGGCAACCGAAGTGGAGTAAACCCTAGGAGTGAGCATGTGCGAGTGAATTTTTTTCAGTTAATTTGTCTTTGCATATTTAGGGGTTTCTACTGTTTTAATTTTCAAATATTCTTTCCATACAATCCTATTAGCATACATCTAAAAGTTTATAATTGCGGAAATTAAAATGTGGAAATAGAAATCCTAACTATTACATGGCTTTCACAGATACAAAATTATTTTGACTGAAAATAAAATGCGGAATTAAAACCTAGTTAAAGCTATTACAAACTCATAACAATTACAAAAATAATAAAAAAAGTAATTAAAAATGTGCGCGACGAATTAAATGCGATGATAAACATAAAACCTAAAAATCTAATCGAGAAAAATATTTAAGTTATTTTTGAAGAAAAAATTAATTATATACAAAAATGAAACCCTAATTTCTTATTGATTTTAATTTACAAAAAAAACAAGATTTAATTGCCCTAATTTTGAATTAAATTAATTAATTAAAGAAAATACATATTTAATGAAAAAAATGATTTTTGGTATTTTTTGTGATTTCATGATTTAATAATAAAAATAATAATTGTGATGTTATTTTAAAAGAAAATAATTGAAAGTAATTAAAAAGAATTAAAATAAAAAAGAAAAGAATGGGCCTGTTTGAGCAATTGGAGGGGGGTGTATTTTTGAAAATCTCCAGGCCCATGAAGCCAAAAGCCCAGTCAACGCTGGATCCTACGTGGTGCTGACCTGAGAGCGCACCATGCTCCTTCAGTGATGAGCACTGGATCTAGAGAGGCTATGATCCATTGGTTGGATGGTGATGGCATATGGTAGGCGTTTGGTCAAGAGAAGCACCGGATCTGCAAAGGAATTAAAATAAAGAAAAGTTGTTGGGACCTGGGATCGAACCTAGGTCCTCTACCCTTTCCCACACACGTCCTTTCCAACTGCACTACAGGTTTTGTTTGTTAATATAACAAGAACAAAATATAATATATAAATGAAGTGTTTGGATATAAAAAGAAGCGCGAAATTCAAATCATCCAATGATTATCAGCCACGTTATTATCTTCTTCCTGGAACCATCATTTTAGTTAATGACCTTTTACCTACGGACAATATCCGTAGCTACAAACCTGTATCATTCGAAGATCAAATATAAGAAATATGAATTCCCATGGAGACCATGAATCGACTGGGCTTGAAGCCCTGAACATCATGGTGCCCTTATACAACCCTAATTTCGTCTGTGCTAGAAGACCTTAAAACAGAGCTTGAAACCCTAGTAATTACAGTCATACATATATGCCTCGAAAACTCAATTAAATAATCCATACATGTTAGAAATACATCAATGATCACAAATATATCATTAAATTATGCTAATGATGCAAGAATGACTAATCAATTTTTGAAAAAGCAAGCAAACCGTATGAGGTCTAGGGAGTGATTCTGGGCGCGATAGTGCTTGCTACTGGTTGTGTTAGCTTCTGGGAAGGTCCAGGAATTGTTTAGGAATGTTGGAAGGCCTTGAATCGTTCTCTAGGGTAGAGATCAGATCACAATTTTTTGCCAAAATTTTGAGTTTTGTATTGTGCTTTCCACCACTGCTAACCCTTGTTTTCGTGCATGGCCTTGTTCATTATATATATATCCCTAAGTGAATTAGGGTTATAAAAACGGTTGGTATCTTTGAAGTTTTTGAAGATTTGATTTGGTTTTCATCTTGTATGATATCTTTGCAAATTAGGCCTAATCATTCCATTCTTGCTCCAATCAACTTTGATTCAATTTGATCTTGATAAGCCAGCATAATTAGCTTGTGATTTTGTCCAAAAATCTAATCAAAATAAATCTTTGCTATTATTTATCATTTATTTGATTTAGTTCAATTTTTAATTAATAAAAAATCAAAATAAAATTAAAAATGAAGAAAATAATGTGTGGGTGAATATTTGGGTCGTGGACCATGTTATGAGTGAGGTGCAAGCATAAAACGTTAGGCCCATTTGGCAAAAAAATGCATTTTTGAGCATATTTGACTTTTGGCAATTTTGCAAAAATGGTCAAGTTTGACAAGGCATATCTCTTCCAATTTTAACCCTAGAGAGGTGTTCTTTGACTTTTTAGAAATATTAGGATGTCCCCTAAGCAAACCTTTTGGTGTCATCTCAATTGGGTCTTCCATGTTCATGTAAGAAGCTTTGGCCCAAAAAGTGTTTTTGTTGACTTTTCAAAAGGACCTATAATGTGGAAATTCATATATTTTTGTGAGTGCATATTTTGAACTTGAGGGCTGAATATGAATTGTATGGAATTGCATCCTCTTCAAAATGAGCCTTGGATGTAAAATTTTTGATAAAGTATGAGGAAGTTATGCTTGGTCAAAGTTTGGTTGACTTTTCCTAAGAAACCCTAATTTAGCAACTTTTGGGTTTTGATAAATTTGGGGCATTCCTCGAGGAATCATGATCAATACTTGATAAAATAATGGATATAACTTCAAAATGTTGATGTTGACCAAAAATCTTGAAGTTTGACTGTATGTGGGCCACAGTTAATGTTTGACCTAATATAGTCGATTTTCAAGCATCTGGGCAGTTGACTGAGCAAACTTCTTGTGCAAGGCTTTAAATTTGACATGAAGGGTATTGAGAACATATTAGGAACATGTAGAGCATATGATGTCTTTGGAGTTCACCCATCTTGATGAAAATGGAAACCCTATTTTGAGGCACATTTCCTTAGGAGAGAGTTTTGTCTGGTTAACTCTTGGGCATCCTTGAGCAGGTTGAGGATCTCAATGGGCATGTGTTGAGTAAAATGAGAGAGCAAGTTTTGGGGTAAAACACAAGGGTTTTGTGTCTTGTCATGTCTGAGATGATGAGAATATATAGATCTTGAATTAGGTCAAAAGGGATTGGGCTTGGACCTTTGTAAGAAAGACTTGACTTTATCTAATTTAATTTTAACTTTAAATAAATAAAAATAAAAAATAAATAGAATAAAAAATACAAGGGGTGTATGAATAAGTTCTGAGGTTCACATTGAGGCCTTATGCATGTTTGGACTTTGAAAGATCAGCCCATTAGCCCAAAATTCCAAGTTTGATCACTTTGAATTTCATGCATTTTCTCAAAATTGACCAAATTGAACCAATCATAACTCTCTCAATTTTAATCATCTGAAGGTGATATGTAACTTTTTGGAAATATCAAGATGTCCCCTACAATATATATGTTGGTCATTTTTTCATTTTAAGAAAATATCTTGATGTAAGTTGCGTTGACAAAAAATGTCTTTTTGTTGACTTTTGAAATGACCTATAATGTTTTGGCCCATATCTCTCAAATGAAGCATTTTTTGGACTTGAGCTTAGAGAGACAAAGTTGTAGAGAATAGAACTTCCTTCACAATGAGCTTTGTTTGAGAAAAAATTGATGAAGCATGTGAATGTTGTGCTTGGTCAAAGTTTAGTTGACTTCTCCTTAAGAAAACCCTAATTTAGTAACTATTGACTTTTGATGAATCTTGAGTTTCTTGATGAATCATGATCAACCCTTGATCAAATGATGAATGTGACTTCAAAATATTAATTTTGACCAAAAATCTTGAAGTTTGACTGTATGTTGACCATAATTGACTTTTGTTCAATACAATTAATTTTTAGTCATCTGAGCAATTGACTGAGCAAACTTGTGATGCAAGGCTTGAAACTTGGAATGAGAATTACTTGGGACATATGAGAAACCATGGAACCCACTTGAGGAATTATAAGCTTAATTTTACTTGAGGAAATTAAAACCCTAGTTGTAGGTCAATTGCTTAGGAGGAGAATTTGTCTGATCAATTCTTGAGTAACATTGAGCAAATGAGAACCATAGGAGCATGTCTTGAATAAAAAATGGGAAAGAAAATTTTAGGGTACAACAACTTCCCCTGTTAAATCTTCTTAAACTTGAAGAGTTAGATTGCTCTGTCCTTCATTCATGATCTGAAGGTAGAAGATGATTGAACACTCAAGTGCCCAGAAATCTGCACTCGCATGTGCATGAAGTAACATTGTTGGTTGATAATATTGTTTGAATGGGATTAAAGATGCCATTCATAGAGATGACAGAGTGTTATCGGAGGTGGGATTTATAGATGCCATCCAAAATAACTGTTTATAGGAGTATCAAAATGAGTCTACGCTTGGCTGTATCTGAAGAATGCTTTTCAGAATAAATCTATGAGGAAAATGCTTATCAGATTTAGTCTATGAGGAAAATGCTTATCAGATTTAGTCTATGAGGAAAATGCTTATCAGATTTAGTCTCTGAGGGGAATGCTTAGCCATGTAGATAGTTGCCCCGTCCTACTTCAGGAATTGATCTGCAATCTGCTTTTGTTAGTAAACATGTCTTGTTTGGGGAAATTCATACCACCTGGTCATATAGATAGTTGCCCCTTCCTATTTCGGGATTTATTCTTTTCCTGGTCATATAGATAGTTACCCTATCCTGTTTCGGGAATTAATCTTTGCATAGTCATATAGATAGTTATCTCGTCCTGTTTCGGGAATTAATCTTTGACCTTCCTTTTGTTGGTAAATCCATCTTGTTTCGAGAATTCATACCACCTAGTCATATAGATAGTTTCCCCGTCTTGTTTCAGGAATTAATCCTTGACCTGTTTGAAATTTGCTGGTGATATTCGTCCGTTTTCTAATTTTACCTGAAAAGATGAAAGTTAGTTTTATGCAATGTCATTGTGTAATGATGTTCTCCAAGTAACTGAGAGTGTTATATGCATTTCGTATGCATATGCTATGATATTCTGTGAATGATGTATGGATGTAAGATGTCACTGACGATAACAATAGCTTCGTATAACATCTTTGGTTGGGGAAAATAAATATTTGAATGTTGCTGGGGATGAAGGATATGAATCTTCCATATCTTTTAGAATGTCTACGCTGGGGATTCCCACTTTCCGTTTGACGATACTCCACTGGGGATATTCGACTTCAGCTTAGGGATAGAAGAATTTCAGGAACATTGGTCGTTCATCGTTGGATTCGTACGTACCATGGCTAGGGGACAAAAATATGGATAATCCTCTAATGCGTGGACGTCAACTCTTATGGGGAGGATAAAGTTGAATGACGTCTGGTCCTGGAAGAGAATCCTGTCAGGGAATCGCGATGATCGGAGAAATAACCTCGGTTTGGGAAATAAACCCTGTTGGGGAAATAAACCCTGTTGGGGAAATAAACCCTGTTGGGGAAATAAATCCTGCTGGGGTAATAAACCTTGCTGGAGAAGAGAATTCTGCAGGGGATTTTACAGTGTTAGAGAAATAAACTCCGTCGGGGAATTAAATTCCTATACAATGTGCTGAGGGAATAATTTCTGATGGGAATTGGAATTTCATAGGTTGTGTGAAGGAAGTTTCCATCGTATGCTGGGGAAATGATCAGACTTCCTTACACGCTAGGGGACCTACTGGGGGAGATGATCATGTGAACTGCTGGAAGATGCCCGATTTTCTGTCTGAAGGCATATTAGACTCGATGGGGAATATATCTCTACCGAGGATGAGTTTGTGAAGGTAGCTCTTATAGAGATAGTTCCATGGAGATTGTTCTGTGGGGATTTGTGGATGACTTGAGCATTATCAAAATTCCTAGGGTCTTTAGTAAATTCTAACCCTATTTTTATTCACATATTTTTGAATAGTAATTATACTCATATGCATATGTTCACTCAATTTAGTCACTGGACGTTTTCATAAGAAAAATAGAGAAAGTAAACAAATTTGAATTTTGAATTTGACTTGTATTAAAAGTTTTCCTATAAACAGACAGTTTTGTACAAAGAGACAGAGGTCCTAGTAAGAAGAAATCACCATAAAATCTAAAAATTACAAAGTGGTAAACAAAGAAAAAACAGATATATGGAAACGATTCCATCGAGTTTCAACTTTGCTATTGCCTTTATGTATTCAAGCATCTCATTCCTTGCTATCGGAAGAAGTTGACTGAATTGATCTATACCATTTGAACTTGACATTGATGACAAAGCTTACTGTAAGTAGATGATCCAACGGGACATAGTCATATTCTTTAATCCTTAACTTTTGCCTGGACCGCCCTTTCGGGTTTTCAGTCCACCGGGATACCCTTATTTGCCCAAGCCTCCTTTTCAGGTTTTCGACTTGCCGGGTGTATGATCTTTATATATATATATATATATATATATATCCCTAATTTTTTCCCGAACCTTTTAGTTCGCCGGGATGCCCTTATTTTTTGCCTAGGTTTGTCAACCTAGCGGGTCTCTTTTATGCATAGTATTTTTTGACTATGACCGTGTTCACAGGGTATGGAAAATATTCACCGTCCATGGTAGTAAGTATCATAGAACCACAAGAAAATATCTTTTTGATCACAAATGGCCCTTCGTATGTGAGAGTCCATTTACCCATGGGATCACCTTGTGGTAAGACGATGCTTTTTATTACCAAGTCACTAGCCTGATATACTTGATGTTTGACTTTCTTGTTGAAGGATTTGATCACGCGCTTCTTATACATCTAACCATGACAAATAGCCAAAAGCCTTTTCTCATTAATAAAATTTATCTGGTCCAGCCTAGTTTGAATCCACTCATCTCTGTCTAAATCTACGTTGTTGTACCCTAAAATTTGCCCTCTCATCCTTCAGGAATTCATCCTGAATTCTCAGATTTTCTCTTAAACAAATCTAAGCCCTTAATTATCATTCCTTTCCAAGTAAACCGTTTACAAGAGAAAAATGGTCATTTGCAAGCTCAAAAGTCAAAAATTTTACCTTGGACAAATTAAATTCTAAATACTTAGAATTCTTTCTAAAAAGAAAAGTGTTTAAGGAAAAAATGGCACTTCAGAGCTTCTGAACCAACCTCCAGGCAGAAACGGTCGGAAGTTGCAAACCGGGCTCAACACATAACATTCAGTCAAAAGGTGTCTCTTCAGCAGCTACACCAACTCAGTCAGGGGTTGTAAACGTGTTTCAGTACGTGATCTTTAAACAGAACATGGCTCTTTCAGCAGTTACGCAAGTTCAGCCAGATTTTGCTAGAGAAGTGTAAAGAAGGAAACAAAGCCTGAAACTCCTTTAGAACGTACTGGGATTAGAAGGTAATGGGATCAGCAGATTGGGTAAAATACTGAAGCAGAATCACTAAGTCCAGAGTTTTTAAAGGCAGATCAAAGGAGCATGCTGGGAAGTCTGGAAAACTCTCAGAATTTGCTGAGGCAGCAAGAGGCCAAGGTCAGAGCTTGGTTTACGTTGTTCTTTTTGGTAAAGCAGAACTGCTGGCTCAGGTTTTAAGTAATGATGCAAAATCTCCTATTACAAGATTTTTGATTTTGACAAATCTCATCACCATTTAATGCTCATTAATGCTCACAACCACTTTTGAGAATTCATCCAAGGGGTCTCTCCACGCGTGGCATGGTAACACCCTCGTGCAGGCTTAGGCATGGGTCTATGCGCCACTTTTCGCCTATGGGTGTCACTTCTCCTTAATCCTCGGGTACTATTCCAACCTAGGCTGAAAAGCTGTCCATCATCACAACTTTTTATGAACTTACTTCAAGAACAAGTTAACCCCTACCGCATAGTATTGGCGCCATTTAACGTTCAAAAATTCATAAACCCTTCCCTATAAATAGGACACCATTGTCCATTAAACAAGAAGTCAAAAAAAATTCCAGGAAAACTCTAGCAAGAAAACATTGTGAGAACTCTGTCAAAATTCCTAGTGTTTCATAACTTTGAATTTCCTGCCTCCAAACTTCATTGATACCCAGTTTGCTCCTTGACTAGAGAATGCCCATACAATTTCTGGCCATATATACATATATCTTCTTCATCCACCCATTCTAAAAATAACTTGTCCAGAACACCATCAGAGCTAAAGCTAGCTCCAACTCACAGATTTTCTTCCAACAACAAGGTAAGCACCGGCTGACTCACATCATGCTGCTAAGCATCATCTGCTTTGCACGCTCAATAAACACAATGTAGATATCATGTTGCTGCTGTATGTGTTCTGAGGATTTTCATGCCTCTGAATGCTTAAGTGGGAAGTGAATCAGTGTAGAACTTGCTTGTGACCTTTTTGGTTCTGTCTTCTGAAACACTTTGACACTTGCTGAGATTGTCCTAGGCATGCCTTTTGTTTTGTGGGAAAATAATAAAAATGCAGATGTTCTGGCTAGCACAGGAGGAAACCGAGCCCTGACTTTGACGCCAGTACTTCCGAGGCCTGTTTTGCCATCAATAATATCAGAGTTTCTGAAAATTATTGTGTTTCCAGCAGGGTTAGAAATTCTGACTTCCCCACTAACAAACTTCTATCTTGCAGCGCATGGGGGTCAGAACTTCTGACCTTCCCACTAACAGGTTTTTGTTTTGCAGGGCACCAGAGTCTGAAGTTCTGACTCACACAGTTTCACTAACAGGTTGATATCCTGCAGCAGGTCTGGGTCAGAACTTCTGACTTCCTCTCAGCAGCGCGCTATCCCTCTCTCTCTTTCTCTTTTTCTTCCCCTTGTTATTTTCTTTTCTTATCTATTTTTCTCGATGAACCACCCCCATGTACAAGTGTGTATCCCCCACCCCCTAAATATTGTAATAGCGTATGATTTTACATTTCCGCATTTTTATTGCCTTCAAATGTAAATGCTAGTAATTAGGATATGTATGGCAAGATAAAATCAATGAAATAGAAAATCCTAATTCAAGATAAAATCATGCATGCAATAAAACACACTTGCACACAAACACCCTTAAGTTATCTCCACTTGGTTGCCTAAACAAATGGCCATGGTATGCATGCTAGGTATCTTGGCAAAATCAATCAAAAAAGAAAGATCATAGTCCCTCGATGACGCTATCTTGGTTGCCTAAACAAAATGATCTAGTCCCTCAAGAAATTGCTAAAGATACTTGGCAATATTGCTATCATGGTCAATACGATGACCCACGCCTGTCCCATTTAACATCCTAATACAAGGTTGTTTACCAAATGCAATGGTAAAACAACATTGTCAAAAGGGTTAAAAACATATAGAAATGATCTTTGAGTAAAATAGGGTAGATAACTCTTAGTTACTTGATCAAAGCTTGCAAAAACATCCTTGCTATTTTCAAACACACCTCACAACTCAATTTCAAAACATTTCCCAAAAAAATAATTTCAAACCTTGAAATATCTTTTCAAAAGACAAACACCTTTGTATATATTCAAACAAGAATCATTACAAAGGTTGCTACAATGATGGCCTCTTTTCAAAACATTTTCAAAACCACACACACAAAGCACCATTTCAAACAATTGAAAAGCAAAAGCAAGTGATCTAAACAAGTAACTAAGAGCCCATGGAAAACCATGGATGAAAAGGGTGCTTGCACCTTCCCTTTTCATAATCTACTCCCCGAACCCAAGAAAACATCTCAAAGGTCTTTCCTGTGCTTTTTGACCTTTCCTTTGGATAAAATAAAAAGTCGATGGCGACTCTTGCTAAACCGAAACATTTGCGAACACAAACGCAAAACCTCAAGTCAGTTCTCCCACTGTATCACAGAACTGGCGACTCTGCTGGGGAATTCTCCTAAAAGTGGAGTAACCTTAGGGTTTAGATCACCTTTACATGATTACTTTGTTTGCTTTGATTGCTTTACATTCGGTTCTATTGTTTGGGTTTGAAATCCTCTACCCGGATTTGGGGAAACATTCATAGGTAAATAGCAATACGTTGTGGAAACTGTGCGGGGTATACTAACATGGTTGAAGCAATAGCTATATTAGTGCGACATATTTGTAGGTACCGATAGCCTTTGAGTTAATCAAAGAGAATACGGGGCTGCTGAGCAATGTCATGAAGCACTAATGGACTTTTAGAACCTTTACTTGACCAACTTGGCCTTTTTAGGGGTAGTGAGATGACCGGCTTTGGTGCAGTCTGAAGTTGGTAGATACTGGATACTACACTCATTGAGGGTTATGTTCTTGGAATATTTCGGTCGCCAGTTAAGTGGCTAAACTGAAACAATGAACACATAAAATAATCCATTGATATTGAGCTCCTTATAACCCGGTCACTATTTATAGGACAGGTTGAGCCGACTAGCTTCAAGAGGGTACTTACCTATGAAACCCCATGAAAGCCTAAAACTAGGAACTTGTGTGACTTGTTTGTACATATACTTGTGCATACATCATGAACATCATAAAGCATCATATGCATCCACTAACCATTTCAAGGGTTTGGATCTTTATCTTTGTTCTTGTTTTGTAGGTCATGGAGTCGCTTTGCAGGAAAACTATTCAGGTCAACCTTGTGAGAATCCCTCCTCAACTCAAGGAGCTTGCTTCCAAGATTCCAGAGAATTCTCCCTTCTGTGAAAGACATGGTAGACTTCTCAACTTGGTCAACTCCAACATTGAATAAGACATGGTGAAAGTTCTCTTCCAGTTCTTTGACTCCCTACACCATTGCTTCATATTTCCTGATTACCAACTAGTGCCTACTTTGGAGGAATTTTCTCAACTCCTGAGGATTCCTATTCTCCATCAACTACCCTACAACGGTACGGAAAGAGAACCAAAGCCTGAAGATGTTGCTCAAGCCTTACACTTGCAACCATCTGATATCAAAGGTCATTGGGAAACCAGAAGTGGTGTCAAGGGTTTCTTGGTAAAGTTTCTGTTTGAGAAGGCACAAAACTGCTGGAATTCTCTAGATCTGTAAGCTTTTGAGGAGATTGTAGCACTTCTCATCTATGGGTTGGTCTTGTTCCCAAATCCTGATCAGCTTATAGATGTGAATGCTGTCAAGATTTTCATATCTTGGAATCCTGTGCCTACATTGCTTGGGGACATCCTACACTCATTTCACACACGAACAATGAGGAAAAGAGGTGTTCTCATGTGCTGTACTCCTCTTCTAGCAAGGTGGTTTATTTCTCACCTTCCCCAATCAGTCTTGAAGAATGAACAAGGCTTGAGGTGGTCACAGCGATTGATGACTCTTACACATTCTGATGTTCATTGGTGTCCTCGGTCCAGGGAAAATGTCATCATTATTGATCGTTGTGGGGAATTCCCTAATGTCCCATTACTTGGCATTAGGGGAGGCATTACCTACAACCCCTGTTTAGCTATGAGACAATTTGGGTATGCCCGAAGGGATGACCCTCATGACATGCTGATTCCTGACTTGGTTTTTGACTTCGACAACGACGCTCATGGACTTCGACAAAGGTTTATCCGAGCATGGAGGATGCCCAACAAAGTGGATAGTAAGACACTTGGACACAAGAATTCCATCCCCTTGAGCCTTATCTCAAGTGGGTACGAACCCGCGCCCAGAGTCTTATGATGCCTTACCCCCACATTCTTCCTATGATCAAAGAGCATGTTGTGGAAGGAGAGGTTCCATACACCCTACTATATCCTGACATGCCAACATCATTGGAGGATTTTCAAAATAGTTGGATACAACTCAAGGAATAACGGAACACTTTTGAAGCCAGCTTCTACGCCAGTGAGAAGAAGGTTTTGGAACTTACTCGTCGACTCCATGAAGAGAAGAATCTCAACACTTACATCGCACCAAAGAGGATGCGCAACGTCTTTTTACATTAAGAATTTTGTAATATTTTGCCCATGGGGCATTTAAGTACTAACGAATTTCTTCTTATTAATATGACGTGTGTTCTTTTTGTTTGCGACAAATTTGAATTTCTAAATCCTTGAATGCATTACATGAATACACATCATTTATCATATGCATAAACAGGTCTTCACACCAGGTTTCCTTATCTTTCTGCTGTTTATTTCCGCAAGATGGATATAGAGCAGACGGTCAAAGATCTGCAAGCACAAAATTCGCAATTCCAACAACTCCTCATGACCTTGGCAAAGGGTCAAGAGGACCTTAAAGCATTGTTGGAGAAAGAAAAGGAAAAGGAAAAGAAGAAAAATAAAAGAGCGAGTGTAGCTACTATGGGAAGAAGGTTTGAGAACCAGGCTAGAAGGGTCCTCAATTTCCCCTCGACATCTGACGAAGGGGTTGGTAAGGGAAAGGATGTTGCAATACCCTCCGAGTCTGAAGCTGAAGAGGAAGAAGAGGAAGAGGAGGAAGATTACTCTGAGCAGCAATATCCTCCTACGGACGATAAGTATAAGAATCTAGAGGACCGGCTGGCAGCCATGGAGGTACAAAGGGTACCTGTGCTGGATTTTGAAGAACTAGGATTGGTTGCTGGGATCGTCATTCCCCCCAAGTTCAAAGTACCTACATTTTCTAAATACGATGGTTTGTCCTGTCCGAGGATGCATCCGCGGTCCTACGTCAGAAAGATCCAACCTCACTATTCCGATAAGGATCTGTGGGTCCACTTTTTTCAAGATAGTTTGTCGGGTATGCAATTGGACTGGTTCTATCAACTTGAGAGATCTGATGTACATAACTGGGAGGATTTAACTGCTGCTTTCTACCGACAATACCAATATAACGCAGATTTAGCGCCTACTCGTACTCAACTACAGAGTATGGGTATGGTCTCTAATGAAGGCTTTAAGGAGTATGCCCAAAAGTGGCAGGATTTGGCTGGAAGGATGCAGCCACCATTGTCGGATAGAGAGCTGGTTGATATGTTTTTGGGGACCTTGTCAGGTCCATTCTTCAATCACTTGATCGGGAGCTCATCTGCAGGGTTCACCGAATTAATTCTGACAGGTGAAAGGGTCGAGGCTGGCATTAAGAGTAGTAAAATTCAGAAGGATACATCTGCTTCCACTGCTGTCAAGAAGACCTTCCCAGCCAAGAAAGAAGCTTCTGCTGTTTACACCCAGAGAAATCAAGGAATAATGGAGCGCCGACCAGCGGTGGGGGCTGTGATGATCCAGAACTCTTCAGCCGATCAACCTCGAAGCAGTCAACCCAGAGCTAACCAAAATAGGGTGGAAAGGCTACAACGACAATTCACTCGGATCAATATGACACCGGCTCAGGTCCTCCCTCATCTGTTAAAGTTAAAACTTACCAACTTGAAGGAAGCGCCGAAAAACCCAAATACCTCTTCTCCCTATTATCATTCAAATGCAAAATGTGCATATCATTCGGACAGTGTGGGACACGACACCAACAACTGTTGGGCCCTTAAAAACAAAATCCAAGATTTAATAGATGCCAAGGAGGTGGAGTTTGATGCCCCCGAAAAACCTAATGTGATATCCACTCCTATGCCAAAACATGGTCATAATGTCCATGCTATTGTAGAAGATCTTCATGTTACCGCTGTTGATGACTTAATGACTATGTTGCCAATGATCAAGATGAATCTGTTGAAAGCCGGGATTTCCCCAGGCTGCGAAAAAGATTGTTACCTTTATTTGACCTTGCTATCTGACTGTCCACTGTTAAAGTCAGGCATCCAACGCCTGATGGATACTCAAGAAATCCTCTTTCAGAAAACTCCTGTTGCTACTATTACTCCTGTTACTCCTATTACTCCAATCAATGATATTGCTATAATCACCATTTACGACAATCTTTCCAAGACCTGCAAAAGGCCTGTTAAGATTACACCTGATCTAAAGTTTGTACCGCTGAAGATTACTATGCCGGGGCCTATCCCATATAAGTCCAACAAGACAATAACGTGGAATTATGGAGGAGAGATCTTCTACCACGGTGTTAATCTGATTGAATCAGTCAAAGAAAGTTCAGATGAAGAAACTCCTGACATAGGAAATATTGCGGGAGCAAGTAAGATCACTCGTAGCGGAAGAATCTTCTCTCCGAAGATTGCTCCTCCAAGGGCGATCTTCGAACCCTCAAGTGCCCATGTGCCAGTCAAGATATCTGGGCGAAGCCCGGTGATTGAATAAATTGTTACTCCCGAAGCTATACCCTCTACTGTTACTCTTGATAAAAGTAAGGGGATCCTAGAAGCGCCCGTCAGGACGAGGGCTCAGACTTTGGTTATCTCCGAGACCACCCAAAAGAAAATTGAGGAGATTTTAAAGATAATTAAGAAGAGCGACTATGATGTCGTACAACAGCTGGGGTAAACCCCTTCAAAAATCTCTATGCTGGCTCTATTGCTCTGCTCCGAGGCTCATGCCAAAGCCTTGATCAAATTCCTGAAGATGGCGCACGTGCCTTAAGAAACTTCTATGGATCAGTTTCAAGAGTGTGTAGCTAGCCTTACAACCGACAATGGTCTTGGCTTCTCTGATGCCGATCTGACGTCTAAGGGAAGAAAGCATAATGATGCGCTGCATGTCTCAGTAGAGTGCAGAGGGACCACTCTTACTCACGTTCTGGTTGATACCGGTTCATCTTTAAATGTACTACTAAAGAAAGCACTGGACGGGCTAGACTGTGAAGGTTTGACCTTAAAGCCCAGTAATATCATTGTTAGAGCCTTCGACGGTTCTAAGCGGATGGTTCACGGAGAAGTTGACATCCCAATTAAGGTGGGAACGGAAATTTTAAACTCTATATCTTATGTGATGGACATCCTTCCTTCATATTCATGCTTGTTGGGAAGGCCATGGATCCACAACGATGGGGCAGTCACTTCTTCTCTACACCAGATGCTCAAATACCCAGTCCAGGGTAAGATCATAACAGTTCATGGTGAGGAGGAGTATATGATAAGCCACCTTAACTCTTTCCGCTACATGGAGTTAGATGGTGAATTCATAGAAACACCTTTCCAACACTTTGAAGAGGTTTCTCCTGAGGTTGCGGTAGCCAAGACAACGACTGATGTGCCCATCATTACCAAGCCTGTGTCCTGGATGTCATCCCTTAAAGATGCGGAGGCTGTGATCAAGGAAGGAGGAAGCACAGTATGGGGTTAACTGCCAGATTTTCCTTACAAGACAGATAAGTTCGGTTTGGGTTTCACTGCTGCTAGTCAGAAAGCTGTGCGTCGCATTCGGGCTGGAGGACCGCCACTGAAAATCACTCATCATGGAGTTCATGCCTTAGAAGATGATGAAAATGAAAGTAATTTTGAAGACTGGATCTTTCCAACTATTGAAGGAGGACTGAACAACTGGGAGGCGAAAGACTTCGTTCCCATTACTTTCATCAATCAGTAATTTATCTTTTGAACATTTCCTGTTTGGTCTGTAATAATTATTAAACAATTCATACACTCTTTTTGCCTTATGCCTTACCCGTGGCATATAGGTCCATTTGTAAGGGTTTTGATTCTTCATTTTCATATGCCATTTTTAATGAATCATGGACGTTTTCATATATAAACTTTTGTGTTCATTTTATTTCTTTTTACATTTTATATTGTTTAAAGGTGGCTATCCCTTACACACACCCACACTCACAAAATGCAGGTACCCATCCACTCCAGATTCCATGGGTAACAATTCTGCTATGGTCTTTAGTGACTCTGAAGATCTTGTCAATCATGCCAAATACGAAGGTGACGAAGACTGTGAAGTGCCTGGAGAGTTGGCTAGACTTTTGCAACAAGAAGAAAGGGCTATTCTACACCATGAAGAGTTGTTAGAGACTACCAATTTGGGTACTGTCGAAGACCGAAAAGAGGTTAAAGTGGGTGCCAACCTAGAGCCAAGTATCAAAGAGCGTTTAGTTCAGCTATTGAATGAATATGTTGAGATCTTCGCCTGGTCCTACAAAGACATGCTGGGACTGGATACAGATATTATGGTTCATCGTCTCCCTACAAGAGAAGACTGTCCACCAATCAAACAGAAAGTCTACCGAATGAGACCCGACATGTCCGAAAAGATCAAAGCTGAAGTGATGAAGAAATTCAATGCTGGATTTCTTGCTGTTACTTCCTATCCACAATGGGTTGCTAACATTGTGCCCGTGCCTAAGAAGGACGGCAAGGTCAGAATGTGTGTGGATTACAGAGACCTGAACAGGGATAGCCCTAAAGATGACTTTCCACTACCACACATTGACATCTTGGTCGAAAACACAGCTCAACACAAGGTATTCTCTTTCATGGATGGATTTTCAGGGTACAACCAGATCAAAATGGCCCCCGAAGACATGGAAAAGACTACTTTTGTTACGCAGTGGGGTACCTTCTGTTATAAAGTAATGCCATTCAGACTGAAGAATGCCGGCGCAACCTATCAGCGAGCCATGGTAGCTTTGTTTCATGACATGATACATCATGAGATTGAAGTCTACGTAGACGACATGATAGCCCGTTCACAAACAGAATAAGAACACCTCGACCATCTGCAAAAGCTGTTTGTCAGGTTGAAAGAGTACAAGCTCAGATTGAACCCTAACAAGTGCACTTTCGGAGTCAGGTCCGGTAAACTCTTGGGATTCATTGTCAGCAACAAAGGCATTGAGATTGATCCTACAAAAGTCAAAGCTATACGAGAAATGCCTGCCCCTCGCACTGAGAAAGAGGTCAGAGGTTTTTTGGGACGCCTAAACTACATAGCAAGGTTCATCTCTCACCTAACATCTACCTGTGAACCAATCTTCAAGCTGTTGAAGAAAGATCAGGCGGTTAAATGGAATGATGATTGTCAAATCGCTTTCGATAAGATCAAGGAGTATTTGTTGGAACCTCCTATCTTAATGCCACCCGTCGAAGGAAGGCCATTAATCATGTATCTGACTGTTTTGGATAATTCAATAGGGTGCGTGTTGGGCCAATATGACGAGTCTGGCCGAAAAGAGCATGCCATTTCTTACCTTAGCAAAAGGTTTACCGACTATGAGACCCAATACTCACTGCTCGAGAAAACTTGCTGCGCTTTGGTATGGGCTGCTCGCCGGCTAAGGAAGTATATGTTGACACATACCACTTTGCTGATTTCTAAAATGGATCCCATCAAGTACGTCTTCGAGAAGCCTGCTTTATCCGGAAGAATCGCTAGATGGCAGATGATCCTCACCGAATATGATATACAGTACACGACCCAAAAAGCCATAAAGGGGAGTGTGCTAGCTGATCATCTGGCCCACCAAGCCGTCGAATATTACCAATCCATGAGGTTTGACTTTCCCGATGAGGATATCATGACTTTGAGCAACATTGAAGAAAACAGACCGTATGACGGACCTGAACAAGGATCCCGATGGACTCTATACTTTGACGGTGCCTCCAACGCACTTGGGAACGGTATCGGCGCGGTACTTATCTCTCCAGAAGGTTGCCATACACCTTTCACTGCTAGACTCTGCTTCAGTTGCACCAACAACATGGCCGAGTATGAAGCTTGTATATTTGGTCTCAAGGCTGCTATTGATTTGGGAATCAAATCTCTGATTGTATTTGGGGACTCATCTTTGGTTATCAGTCAAATCAAAGGAGAGTGGGATACTAAACATCCAAACCTCATCCCTTACAAAGAACATGTCTTGACATTGTTACCACATTTCGAACAGATCACCTTCGAGCACTTCCCGCGAGAAGAGAATCAGTTGGCAGATGCACTAGCTACAATGTCATCCATGTTTAAACTTAATTGGGATAATGAGGCACCTCAAATCACCATTGAACGAATGGACAAACCCGCACATTGTCACGAGATTAATACCGAAGAAGTGGTGGACCGACCTTGGTTTCACGACGTCAAAAGGTATCTCAAAGCACAAGAGTACCCTGAAGGAGCTTCAGTCAACGACAAAAAGTTCTTAAGGAGGTTTGCGGCCAAGTTATTTCTGAGCAATGGTATCCTATACAAGAGAAATCTTAATTGTGTCCTACTCTGTTGTGTAGACAAGGTTGAAGCTGAGCAAATCATGGCTGAACTACATAATGGCACCTTTGGCACCCACTCAAGCGGTCATACAATGGCTAAGAAGATTCTACGGGCAGGCTACTACTGGTCTACCATGAATGCTGATTGTCATCAACATTCTCGTACTTGTCACAAATGCCAAATCTATGCTGACAAGGTACATATTCCTCCAGTTCCTGTCAATGTCTTAACGGCTCCTTGGCCATTCACGATGTGGAGAATCAACATGATTGGAGAGATCAAGCCTATAGCATCCAATGGACACCGTTTCATCCTGGTGGCCATTGATTACTTTACCAAATGGGTCGAAGCAGCATCCTTCGCCTCTATTACAAAGAATGTGGTTGCCTGCTTCATCAAGCAGAACCTCATATGTCGATACGGTATCCCCGACAGGATCATCATTGACAACGGTAAAAAATTGAACAATACTATGATCACCACTCTGTACGAGTATTTCAAGATTCAACATCACAATTCATCTCTCTATCAGCCTAAGATGAATGGTGTTGTCAAAGCCGCGAACAAAAATATGAAGAAGATCATTCAAAAAATGACAGTCACCTACAAAGACTGGCATGAGATGTTACCATTTGCTCTACACGAGTACCGTACCACGACACGCACTTCAACTGGGGAAACACCCTATTCTTTGGTATACGGCATGGAAGCTGTTTTACCTATCGAGGTTCAGATTCCCTCCTTAAGAATCATGAAAGATGCTGGTTTGAGTGAAGACGATTGGATTCAGGTCCGGCTTGATCAACTTAACTTGACTGACGAAAAATGACTTACTGCTGTTTGTCATGGTCAGGCGTATAAAAAACGAATGATCAAGGCTTTCAACAAGAAAGTCAAGAGACAAGTATATCAAGTCGGGGACCTCGTAATCAAGCGAATCATCTTGCCGCAAAGTGATCCCAGGGGCAAATGGACTCCTACTTACGAAGGACCATTTATGATCAAAAACATCTTTTTTGGTGGGGCAATGATCTTAACCACCATGGACGGTGATGACCTGCCGCACCCTGCGAACGCAGACATAGTCAAAAGATACTACGCATAAATGACCCGGCAAGTTGAAAACCCGAAAGGGCGACTTGGGCAAAAGTGGGAATCCCGGTGAATCGAAAACCCGAAAGGGAGGTTCAGGCAAAATTAGGGATAAATAAAAAATTTGTACACCCGGCAAGTTGAAAACCCGAAAGGGCGACTTTGGAAAAAAAGGGTTTCCCGGTGGATCGAAAACCCGAAAGGGCGATCCAAGCAAAAATTAGGGAATTAAAGCGTATGATTATGTCTCGTCGGATCACTTTAAGGACAACCTCTTCACGGACAAGCTCCAAGCTTCTGATCAATCCAATCATCTACGGACGAAGCAACGAATGGACAAGATACTCAGAGTTACGAAGGCTATAGTAGAATGGGAACCCCATGGAATTGTTACACATAGCCATCTTGCTTTGTATAAATTTTTCTCAATTTTATGACAACATTCTCTTACTAGGATGTCTGTTTCCTTTGTACAAGATACTTATACAAAGTTAATACAAAGACTCTTCAAAGTGCCAAAAATTGTTTGCCTTTTCTTTCTTTTTTACACTTGTGTTTTATTTGAAAACGTCCAATGATTTATTAAATGAGCATATGCATTTGAATATAATCACTGCTTACAAATAGAACAGAATGAGAAAGAATGATTACTGTTAGGATGAAAGTATAGGAAAATGTCTTTAGGCTATTCTAGGAGAAATCCGCTGCAATACATCATCCGGATCCTCGGAAGAGCTAAAGTCTTGAAATACATACCCCCAGCGGAGTTGAGTTTCAAAATCCCCATCAGATTTGAGTTTCCAAACTCCCAATCCCCAGCGGAGCCAGAAAACTTTGAACTGCAAACCCTCAGTGAAGATGAAGCTTTCTTCCCCAACGGAATCCAAAAACTTCAACCTTTAAACCCCGGTGGAGATCATCCAGTCTCCTCCATTGTCCCTGAAGTGTCACTTTAAAACCAATTAATTCCCCAGAGAGTTATTCTTCCCGAGTGAAGTTGCCACGATCAAATCAACACGTCATTAAGATCCACAGCGGAAAAGAAACTCTGATCTACCAATCCCCACCGGAAACTATTCAGTTTTCCCATGATACCCCCTAACGGAACGAAGATTCTCATTCTTGAAGTCCCCATTAGATTGGCCTACAACCCAAATTCCTGATCTCCCCCAACAGTTTGGCTTCTCCCCACGGAGGTTATCAAAAATATTGAATCTCCAACAGTGGTCATGGATTTATTTCCCCCCCCCCCCCACAGAGTTATTTCCCAGTAGAACGAAGATTCTTATTCTCATTTCTCCAGTGGAAGCCTCCAAGGTTTCAATTCCTCAGTAGAGGTCTTTAGAGTTTCCCTATGCCCTAGCCGAGTAAATATTCCCATTGATGTACTTCCCAGCTATGGTCATCAAAGTTCTCTGGATTCCCCAAGCAGGTTTCTCAAGCAGACTTAATGATTCCTACATCCATGCAGAGTTTATCAAGGTTCTTGTTAATTCCCACAAGTCACTAAGGATTTTCTATCTCCGACAGCGGTCCGTGATTTATTTTCCCCGGCAGCAGTTGAAGATTTCATTATCTCCAGTTATCAAGGATATAGTTTCCTCAGCAAGACAACTAATCAGCTTACATGCGCATATATTACATTCATATATCATAAACATTAATAAAACACATTATGTTGCATCATACATGTCATACAACATAACCTTATGTTTTAGCTAACATTTTACCCTTTTCAGGATAAGATTAAAAGCTACCTTTAACAAATATTCAAAGATTTCAGATACAATATGGATACACCCCAAACACGGAGGTCATTCTATTACTCATTCAGATATCTTATTCAGATACAGTATAGATACACCCCAGACACGGAGGTCATTCTATTACTCATTCAGAATTCCGCAATCAGATACAGACTAGATACGCTCCAGACACGGAAGCCATTCTATTTCTCATTCAGATTCAACTATCAACTTGAGGTTCAGATATACTCCAGACACGGAAGTTATTCTGTCACTTGTCCAGATCCCAGTTACAGTACGAATATACTCCAGACACGAAAGTCATTCTGCTACTCATACAGATCTCAATTTCAGATACAATCCAGATACGCACCAGGCACGACTGTCATTCTGTCACTCACTCAGAATTTATCCCCTGCCTAGAGATGATCCTTACACGGATGTTCTTCTGTCGCCCATTCAGAATTCAGATAAAATACAGATACACTCCAGAAATGGCAGTCATTCTGATATTCATTCAAGAATCAAATCCAGAAACAACTCAGATACATACACCAATCTGATGTTCATTCTCCTGATTTTCAACAAACAAATCTTGGATGGCATCTTTAAGCCCATCTCCAGCAAGATTCTACCATCTCCAAATGGCATCTTTAAGCCCATTCACTCTGCTACATTTTGACGAGTGCAAATTTACGGGCACTCTAGTGTCCAATCCTCTTTTACCTTTGAGTCACGAAAGGCAAACTCGCCAATCTAACTCTTCAGGTTCAAGAAGATTGAACAGGGGCAGCTGTTGTACCCCAAAATTTGCCCTCTCATCCTTCAGGAATTCATCCTGAATTCTCAGATTTTCTCTTAAACAAATCCAAGCCCTTAATTATCATTCCTTTTCAAGTAAACCGTTTACAAGAGCAAAATGGTCATTTGCAAGCTCAAAAGTCAAAAATTTTACCTTGGAAAAATTAAATTCTAAATACTTAGAATTCTTTCTAAAAAGAAAAGTGTTTAAGGAAAAAATGGCACTTCAGAGCTTCTGAACCAACCACCAGGCAGAAACGGTCGGAAGTTGCAAACCGGGCTCAGCACATAACATTCAGTCAGAAGGTGGCTCTTCAACAGCTACACCAACTCAATCAGGGGTTGTAAACGTGTTTCAACACGTGATCTTTAAACAGAACATGGCTCTTTCAGCAGTTACGCAAGTTCAGCCAGAGTTTGCTAGAGAAGTGTAAAGAAGGCAACAAAGCCTGAAACTCCTTCAAAACGAACTGGGATCAGAAGGTAATGGGATCAGCAGATTGGGTAAAATATTGAAGCAGAATCACTAAGTCCAGAGTTTTTAAAGGCATATCAAAGGAGCATGCTGGGAAGTCTGGAAAACTCTCAGAATTTTCTGAGGCAGCAAGAGGCCAAGGTCAAAGCTTGGTTTATGTTGTTCTTTTTGGTAAAGCAGAACTGCTGGCTCAGGTTTTAAGTAATGATGTAAAATCTCCTATTACAAGATTTTTGATTTTGACAAATCTCATCACCATTTAATGCTCATTAATGCTCACAACCACTTTTGAGCATTCATCCAAGGGGTCTCTCCACGCGTGGCATGGTAACACCCTCGTGCAGGCTTAGGCATGGGTCTATGCGCCTCTTTTCGCCTATGGGTGTCACTTCTCCTTAATCCTCGCATACTATTCCAACCTAGGCTGAAAAGCTGTCCATCATCACAACTTTTGATGAACTTCCTTCAAGAACAAGTTAACCCCTACTGCATAGTATTGGTGCCATTTAACGTTCAAAAATTCATAAACCCTTGCCTATAAATAGGAAACCATTGTCCATTAAACAAGAAGTAAAAAAAATCCAGGAAAACTCTAGCAAGAAAACATTGTGAAAACTCTATCAAAATTCCTAGTGTTTCATAACTTTGAATTTCCTGCCTCCAAACTTCATTGATACCCACTTTGCTCCTTGACTAGAGAACGCCCATACAGTTTCTGGCCATATATACATATATCTTCTCCATCCACCCATTCTAAAAAGACCCCGTCCAGAACACCATCAGAGCTAAAGCTAGCTCCAACTCACAGTTTTTCTTCCAACAGCAAGGTAAGCACCAGCTGACTCACATCATGCTGCTAAGCATCATCTGCTTTGCACGATCAATAAACACAATGTAGATATCATGTTGCTGCTGTATGTGTTCTCAGAATTTTCATGCCTCTGAATGCTTAAGTGGGAAGTGAATCAGTGTAGAACCTGCTTGTGACATTTTTGGTTCTGTCTTCTGAAACAGTTTGACACTTGCTGAGATTGTTCTAGGCATGCCTTATGTTTTGTGGGAAAATAATAAAAATGCAGATGTTCTGGCTAGCACAGGAGGAAACCGAGCTCTGACTTAGACGCCAGTACTTCTGAGGCTTGTTTTGCCATCAATAATATCAGAGTTTCTGAAAATTATTGTGTTTCCAACAGGGTCAAAACTTCTGACTTCCCCACTAACAAACTTCTGTCTTGCAGCGCATGGGGGTCAGAACTTCTGACCTTCCCACTAACAAGTTTCTGTTTTGCAGGGCACCAGAGTCAAGTTCTGACTCACACAGTTTCACTAACAGGTTGATATCCTGCAGCAGGCCTGGGTAAGAACTTCGGACTTCCTCTCAGCAGCGCGCTAGCCCTCTCTCTCTTTCTTTTTTTATTCCCCTTGTTATTTTCTTTTCTTATCTAGTTTTCTCGATGAACCACCCCCATGTACAAGTGTGTATCCCCCATCCCCTAAATATTGTAATAGCGTAGGATTTTACATTTCCGCATTTTTATTGCTTTCAAATGTAAATGCTAGTAATTAGGATATGTATGGCAAGATAAAATCAATGAAATAGAAAATCCTAATTCAAGATAAAATCATGCATGCAATAAAACAAACTTGCACACAAACACCTTTAAGGTATCTCCACTTGGTTGCCTAAACAAATGGCTATGGTATGCATGCTAGGTATCTTGGCAAAATCAATAAAAAACGAAAGATCATAGTCCCTCGATGAAACTATCTTGGTTTCCTAAACAAAATGATCTAGTCCCTCAAGAAATTGCTAAAGATACTTGGCAATATTGCTATCATGGTCAATACGATGACCCACGCCTGTCCCGTTTAACATCCTAATACAAGGTTGTTTACCAAATGCAATGGTAAAACAACACTATCAAAAGGGTTAAAAACATATAGGAAAGATCTTTGAGTAAAATAGGGTAGATAACTCTTAGTTACTTGATCAAAGCTTGCAAAAACATCCTTGCTATTTTCAAACACACCTCACAACTCAATTTCAAAACATTTCCCAAAAAAAAAAAACAAGCTTTCAAACATTGAAATATCTTTTCAAAAGACAAACACCTTTGTATATATTCAAACAAGAATCATTACAAAGGTTGCCATAATGATGGCCTCTTTTCAAAACATTTTCAAAACCACACACACAAAGCACCATTTCAAACAATTGAAAAGCAAAAGCAAGTGATCTAAACAAGTAACTAAGAGCCCATGGAAAACCATGGATGAAAAGGGTGCTTGCACCTTCCCTTTTCATAATCTACTCCCCGAACCCAAGAAAACATATCAAAGGTCTTTCCTGTGCTTTTTGACCTTTCCTTTGGATAAAATAAAAATTCGGTGGCGAATCTTGCTAAACCGAAACATTTGCGAACACAAACGCAAAACCTCAAGTCAGTTCTCCCACCGTATCACATGCGTCTTTCATAATCCTTAAAGAAAGAATCTGGACTTCGACAGGTAGGACGACTTCCACACCATAGACTAGAGAGAATGGGGTTTCCCCAGTTGATGTCCGTACTGAAGTGCGATAGCCATGAAGAGAAAATGGTAACATCGCATGCCAATATTTATACGTCACCTTCATATTTTGTATAATCTTCTTGATGTTCTTATTGGTGGCTTCCACTGTGCCGTCCATCTTCGGTTGATACATAGAAGAATTGTGGTGCTTAATCCTGAACTGCATGCAAAGTTCCATGATCATAGTATTGTTAAGATTGTACCATTATCTGTGATGATCCTTTCAGGTATGCCATACTGACAGACGGGGTTATGTTTAATGAATCGGGCAATAACATTCTTGGTAACAGAGGCAAATGAGGCTGCTTCAACCCACTTCATGAAATAATCAATAACGACTAGGATAAAACAATGCCCATTAGAAGCAGTAGGGTTAATCTCTCCAATCATATCAATGCCCCATATTGGAAATGGCCAAGGAGCAGTCAAGACATTCAGAGGAACTAGAGGCACATGTACTTTTTCGGTGTAGATCTGGCATTTGTGACAAGTTCTGAAGTGATGGTGGCAATCAGTTTCCATGGTCGACCAATAATAAACCTCTCTCAAAATCTTCTTAGCCATAATATGCCAACTGGAGTGAGTACCGAAGACTCCTTCGTGTGTATCTTCTATAATTCTACCAACTTCCTTCTTGTCTATGCAACTAAGTAGATTCAAATCATTGTTGCGCTTGTAAAATATGCCATTGCTTATAAAGAACATGGCAGAGTACCTCCGTAGGAATTTCTTGTTAATGATAGACGCCCCTTCAGGATACTCCTGAGTCTCGAGATATATTTTTACTTCGTGAAACCAAGGTTTATCCTCTACTCCATCAATATAAACTTCATAGCAATGCGTTGGTTCATTTAGCCTTTCAATAGTAATTCGAGGAGCTTCATTATTCCATCTGACTTTGAACATATATGACATGGTAGCCAATGCGTCTGCCAACAAATTCTCTTCTTGTGGAATATGGTCAAAAGTGATCTCCTCAAAGTATGGAATTAATGTCAACACATGCTCTTGATAAGGAATGAGATTTGGGTGCTTCGTATCCCACTCTCCCTTAATCTGATTGATCACTAGAGCTGAGTCCCCGTATATCTTTAAGACCGTGATTCTCATATCAACAACAACTTTAATACCCATGATGCATGCTTCGTATTCAACAATATTGTTGGTACAGTCAAAGCAAAGTCTGGCGGTGAATGGCGTATGGCAACCCTTGGGAGAGATAATCACGACACCAATTCCTTTTCGAAGTGCATTGGAAGCTCCATCAAAGACCATAGTCTATCGGGATCCTGACTCAGGTCCTTCATACGATCCAAGTTCTTCACAATCTGTAACTAGCATAATATTCTCGTCCAAGAACTCGAAACTCATAGACTGATAGTCGTCTACGGCTTGATGAGCCAAATGATCTGCCAATATACTTCCTTTGATTGCTTTCTAAGTAGTATACTTAATGTCCTATTCGTTCAAGACCATTTTCCATCTAGACATCCTTCCGGAGAGAGAGGGGTTCTCGAATATGTATTTTATGGGATCCATTTTAGAGATCAACAAAGTGGTATGAGTCAACATATACTGTCTTAGTCGGCAAGCAGCCCATGTCAAAGCGTAGAAAGTTTTCTCGAGCAGTGAGTATCTGGTTTCACCGTCGGTAAGCTTTTTGCTAAGGTAGTACATTGCATGCTCTTTTCGACCAGACTCGTCATGTTGCCCCAGTACACACCCCATTGAATTCTCTAACACTGTTAGGTACATGATCAGAGTTCTTTCTTCAACTGGTGGCCTAAGAATCGGTGGTTCTTGAAGGTACTCCTTAATTTTGTCAAAAGCTAACTGACAATCATCAATCCACCTCATTACTTGATCTTTCTTTAGTAACTTGAAGATTGGCTCACAAGTGGCAGTCAAATGATAAATAAATCTGGCAATGTAATTCAGTCGTCCCAGGAAACCTCTGACTTCTTTCTCAGTACGGGAAGCCGAAATTTCTTAAATGGCTTTGACCTTGGCGGGGTCAACTTTAACATCTTTACCACTGACAACGAAACCCAGGAGCTTAACGGATCTTACCCCAAAGGTACACTTGTTTAGATTCAATCTCAACTTGTACTTCTTCAATCTCTCAAGCAGTTTGTGTAGGTGGTTGAGATGTTCTTCTTAAATTTGACATCTGGCTATCATGTTTTCGACGTAGACCTCTATCTCGTGATGTATCATGTCATGGAACAAAGCTACCATAGCACGCTGATATGTTGTACCAGTGTTCTTCAAACCGAAAGGAATAACCTTGTAGTAGAAAGTGCCACATGGTTTAACAAAAGTAGTCTTCTCCATGTCTTCATGTGCCATCTTGATCTGATTATAATCCGAGAAACCATCCATGAAGGAAAATACTTTATGCGTAGCGGTGTTGTCAACTAGAACGTCAATATGCAGAAGTGGAAAGTCATCTTTGGGGCTCGCCCTATTCAGATCCTTGTAGTCTACACAAATACACACTTTGCCATCCTTTTTAGGTACTGTCACCACATTTGAAATCCATTGAGGATAGGACGTAACAGCTAAGAATCCTGCGTTGAACTGCTTCATAACCTCAACCTTGATCTTTCCGGACATCTCGTGACGCATATGACGAACCTTATGCTTTATTAGAGAACAACCTTATTTCATCGGCAGACAATGAACCACAATATCAGTATCGAGCCCTGGCATGTCTTCATACGACCAAGCAAATATATCAACATAGTCATGCAACATCTGGATTAATATGTTCTTGAAACTATTTTCTAGGTTGGCACCTATCTTTACTTCTTTCTTGTCCTCTTCAGTACCCAAGTTCACAACCTCGAATGGCTTCTCATGCGGTTGTATGACTCTTTCGTCCTGAATTAGAAGCCTAGCAAGTTCTTCAAGTACTTTACAATCTTCCTCACCTTTGTCCTCGGCTTGGTAGATTGGATTTTCGAATTCAGAATTGGCAATAGCAGAATTGTTATAAATGGGATCCAGAGTGGATATGGATCTACAATTTTTTGTGTGGGTGTGTGTAAGAACACATAGCTATTTTGAAATTAATAAAGTAAAAGAAAGATATAAAGCACCAAATTTGAATGCAAATGTCCAAAGTTTTATTGAATGAAAATATGTGAATGAAATGACAACCCTAACAAATGGACTATTATGCCCTGGGTAAGGTACAAGGCTTAAAGTTATTAATTTAAGAATTACATAGCCAAAACTTAAAAGAAAAAAGAAGCAGAAAATAACATTTACTCCAGACTAAAGGAGATCGATATAATGTCTTCAGTCTTCCAATTACTGAGTCCATTGCCGGTGGTGGGAAAAATCCATTTGTCTAGGTCATAGTCACTATCAACATCTTCTACAGTATTGACTCCTTTGTTGCTGACGCGGAATGATGGTATTCTAGCATAAGCATGAAGAACAACCCTCTGAGCCTCTACGGTGAAACACATGCCAAATTTGTCAGACCTTTAAGGAATGTCAGGAAGCTGACCCCAAGTAGTACAACCACCTTCTTCTACCACAACTCTTGCATCCTTCAGAGAAGTCATTCTGGGCGGAACCCTGGTAACCTTAGGAATAGCAAAAACGTCTTCAGTAGCGGTAGTTGTCCGAGGAATAACTTCAAAATTCTGGCGGGGAGTCTCGATGAGTTCTTCGTCCATCTCAACATACTTGAATGAGTTCAAGTGACTTACCATGTGTAGCGGTAGAAATGTTTAAGACTAAGCCATTGGGTTGACTAGACTTTATACAAATCAAAATCAAAATCGCCACCGTGCTTTATTGTTTCCAAAGGAATGGGAAAAGAGAGAATAACCCAAAAAGAGGGGGAAAGATTCAAGGTAAGGGGTTGGTTATGTAAAGGGAATGCATTAGCACCCTAAACATCTACGGTACTCCACATGAGCCTCTTTGTAAAAATATGTATATTTTGGCTATAAAAAAATGTTGTATAAAAATGGATGGTGGAGGTGAGAAAAGAAATATATTGATTTTATAATTTTTGCACCCGCCGCGGTTGCGAACCTTTAGTGCCTATGTACCACATTTTCGTGCAATAGGGGATCAGGGTACATGTAGTTCCTCTTTTAAAAATTTAAAACACAAATGTGTCGGTTAATTTTATGAGATAAAACATCATCGTCACTGTCCGTGTGGAAAACATACCTACTACCCACAATTGTGAGAAAGGAGAATTTGCATCATCTTAAAGTGGAGGATATGGCCTGGATCTTAAAATTAACATTGCCTCACTCAACACCCAAGTGGAAAATATCTCTCTATATTGTAGAAGTATAGTTGTTTGCATCACTACAAGGATTGACAAGAGTTCAATCTTTTTGAGAAAAGTTTAAAGATAAAAGCCAAAGTTGAAAAATGGTTTGAAATGAGATTGATTAACTTTTAGTCTTCTCACAAAAAATGTCAAGGTATTATTAAGTTGATTGGAGTTTATTTATGAAAATGTTTTGAAAATGCATGGACATAAGTCCAAGTTTATTATGAAAGTGGTTCAAGTTTAAAAATAAGAAGAGTTTTCAAAAGGAGGAAGAAGATTTTTGAAATTAAAGAAGATGGGAGGAGAAGAAGGGATTATCCTAAAGCATAAGGTAAAAGCTAGGGATAAGAACCATCTAAACAACAAGAAGCCAATACTTGACATTATGAGCCAAGATAGAATTCCCATTCCTTGGATTGAAACCAATCAAGCAAAAAAATACTAGACCTCTTGAGAGAACCAAACTTCAAGTGTATTAAGCCTTCACAAAAATTGGGCAGATTAACAGCTGTATACAGGTGGATTCCAGATTACAAACAAAGGGTGTAATCATAAAAACCTACAAACAAAAACAAACAGGTAACCCAATGTATTGAGGTAAACCTCAAGAACTCCAGACAAAATAATCAGATAAGATCACAAGGTCTTCAAGATAGGCCAAGGTTTCTAATCCTAAGTCCAAGAAAAAAGTCCCATGCTCCATAATGCCAAGGATAGTAACCAAATATTCCAAGTACCATTAAATATTATTATCGTTTATGTTGATTATTAAGTATCTTAAAAAAGAAAAGAAAAGCTCAAGTGAGCAAAGTAAAAATGACAAGAAAGTAAATGCTCAAATGAGCAAAGATGAAAATGGCATGAAATGTAAATGTTAAAAGTAAATGATACATAAAGCATAAAATTATAAAGTAAAACAAGTAAATAATTAGTGGTTAGTTGGATGACCATCTTGAAACTTGTATTTGGAACTCATTAGAGGATTGGTAGAACCAAAGCCTCTACACAACAAGTTGCATTTGCTTTTTGTCAAGTATATCATCCATTTTGAATTCTCACAAGTGCCATTTAATGATCAACGATGTTTAAGTGATCCGCGTTGATCAAAGGTGTTGTAGATTCATTAGAGGATTGGTAGAACCAAAGCCTCCACACAATGAATCTCAAGGTTATTGGATCAAAGAGATCAAATTAAGATACTTGGGCTTGCAAACATAAATTTGGGCCACAAATGATCATTTATTCGAATTGGGACAAAATTTAGCATTATGTTAAGCAATCGTAAGTGTACTTATATAGAAGTCGCACCTATTTTGAGGACGGTCAATAGCAATCTATGCACCATTTGTTTTGAGACATGATATAGAGATCATGCTCCAACAACATTTAATGCAATAAGAAAGGGATGAGATGAAGAGGGATAGAGAGAATATACAAACTACTTTTTAATTAAATTAAATCAAACTATTATTAAAATCATTCATCCATTTTTGTGGAGTTAAACTCAACACCATGGATCCAATGATGTTAATAAAGTTCATGATCTAAAATTTAACCCAACATCAGCCAAAAAATAGTCACAAAATAATATTATATTTTAATATATGCAAAAGGGTTTAAAAATAATGTTAAAAAATAGAAAATAAAGAGAAAAATATCAAGTATGTTCAAATGAATCAAGAAATAAAAAGTAAGACCATAGAAAAAATCAGAAAAAGGCTCAAACAATTTTACAAATTTTTTGGTAATTTTTTAAAGTTAGAAACTATTTTTAAAATTAAAATAAATGGGTAAAATAAACCAAAAAATGATAAAAAATAGTAAAGTCAGAAACAAAAATAAAATAAGGTCACCAATATTTATCACAATATCATTGGATCACTCCATAATTTTTTCAGAATTTAAAAATGTATAAAATTATTTTTAAACATTTTAAACAATTCAAATAAAGTGTAAATTTATAAAAAAAACCAAAACACAAAATTAAATTGTGAAAAAATAAAAATCAGAAAGAGAATAATCAAAATATTTTTTCATAATTTTTTCAGATTTTTTGGACTTAAAATGAATTTTCTATGATTTTTTTTTAAATTTAAAACAATTAAAATATAAAAATCAGAAAAGAAAATAAAAGTAAAAATATGTGGACCATTGGATGAGAGTCAAAACGCGTTAGTAATCAAATCCAAGGGATCTGGCGTGCTGTGCATATCATAGTCATTAGTGAATAAAGTACAGAATCAAATATAAATCAGATTTTCAAAAATAACAAGTGGCATGCCATCATTGGTTGGAAGATGACACATAGGTCATCTTCAACCTCCAGCCAACGTGATTTACAGGTCTCTCAAACTGTAAAATCAGAAGCTCATACCTATGCCATTCGCTTCATCTCTTCAAGAGGAAGACAACCACACCCTCACGCCAAATTTATTTAAACTGTAGCTCTAGCAATTTGGAAGGAAATTTTTGAAAAGGGATTTGAAATTTCATGGTCAAAACGTGTTTCCAGTAAAAGGTAAGTGTTGCAACTAGAACCAGGGCAATGAGAGCAACACAATGATATCAGAGTTTTGAAGAATTGATGAAGGAATCTACCTATTGAAGTTAAGTTGCAGAGATCTGAAGCTGGACTACTATGGAGCAATATAGGGCACGATTCTTGAATGTAATTATGTGGTTAGCTTCAGGGAAGATCAAGGAAGGTGAATTGATGGAAAAATTGGATTAAAAAAGGCTTGAGAATGGATTTTGAAGTTACTGAATTCTGAGTTGTGGAACAAGTTTGGCAGGGTGATTCTGGCTATCCAAGCTTGAGAAAATTAATGGGGAATGACCCTCTATTTATAGGGAATCAAATGGAATGTTCAAGCGTGTAAAATGATGAAGTTTGGAGGGAAATCGTGTGAAGTTGCAAACAAGAAAAGTGTGACTTCAAACTTGATCAAAACTCATCCGAAACGCGCGTTTTTTTGTGCTAATCGATTCTAGAAGTTCACTAAACATGTTTAGAGGAAAAAAACGCGTGGAAAACTTTTGATTAGAAGCCAAAACAAAGATTTCAATATCTGACTTGTGAGAAAACTTCAATTCTAAGTTACCAATTTCAAAATCATGGCATTCTCAACTCAAGGAGTCTTAGGGCATAATTCTTGAAGCTTTAGAAAGATGAGGTTACAAGCTCTGCAATGGAAAAAGAATGGAATCAAGTGGATGCTTGAGCTGAAAGTTGTGTTGAGTCAAAGTTGGAGAAAAATAGTTGACTTTCCATACTTAGAAATATTTCAAGTTCTTCTTCAAAAATGACCTATAATGTCTTGCATCCAAACATGGCCTTCCACTTGGAATTTTCTCTTGACCAAAAAAGATGACATGAAGTAGATCTCCTGAATGACATTTTGAAACTTGAACCATTCAAAATATCCAAAAATTGAGAGAGTTATGATTTGTTGAAGTTGGCAAAAAATCATGAAATGACCTATAATATTTTATATCCTTAAGGTAACTTCCATCCATTTTATCACTATGCACATAAAAGAAGGCATAAATTTCACAACTTCAAGATCATTATGGAAAAAGAATGGGCTCAATGTGATAACAAATTGACCAAGTTATGATCATTTGAAGTCACACATGGAAAATTGGGGATTCATCTGGAGGACTTGTAATCTTTCTCCCTCATTAGGTCTCTTCCTCATGACAACTACATGAAAATTTTGAAGTGATTTGTTGATAACCCTTTGAAGATAAAGTTGTCTTTGGAATCACTCAAAAATACCAAGATATGAGCAAAATATATTCCTTTGAAGTTCAAAACCCGAGCTCCTTAGATCAAGAGAATGCTTTGAGGAACTTTGACAATTTTGAATAAACTTCGTGTACCAACACACATGATTTGTAAATAGAAGTTATTGAGGATGATAATGAGAACTCATAGCCACCAAAACCACTTCCATATCTTGAACATTGAGAGAAATATGCACTTGTGACCAAATGGAATAAAATCTTGTCCAACCATGACAACTTATCCAATCAATCCCTTGTGCTTCTCAACCAAATTTGATAACCTTGAAATGTGATGAACCAAAACAACCTTTCCATGCAAATTCTTCCAAAATCAATCCAATGGTGAGGTTTGAACTTTCTAAAGCTTTATTAACTACGACATGGAAATAAACTCATGAACCCATGGGGTAACTTGTTAAATCCCATTGCCTTTACCTACATGGATAACAAGCAGACAAGCCAACATTGCATTTTATTTAGTTAAACGAAGAAATCAAGACAAAAACAATATTCATGATCACAAAAGAACATAAGTTAAGGTGCTTTGTGATTCCTAAAAAGGACAAAGCTAAATATAGGGAGGGGAACCAAGAATCCTATTGTGATCTTGTTGTGAATGAATCAACATGGTATGATGAAGGGATCTCAGGGGCAAAAATTGGGGTACAACAACTGCCTTTATTTAAGTTTCTTCTATCCGAAGATACGAAGGTTAAAAATCTTCATGGCGACGCGATTGAAGATACTTAAATATAAAACAAACCCTATTTTTGGCCCTAAGATGCCATGAAAATGTTTATGATCATGAATGCACATGGACAATTCCAAAGGGTCGCAAATCACCACTGGGGATGTAAAAAAATAAAGAAACAAGGGAGCAACCCCACCAGGATAATAAATCACTAGTGGATCAAAATACCTGAGTCAAAGAGGATGTCAAATGGTCAAAGGATACACCAACTTCTACTGAAGGCGAAGCTACCAATGTTTACTGAAGGCAGAGAGAAAGATAACAAACATCGATGTTCACTGCTGATGTCCTACCGACTTTCACTGAAGGTAGAGAGAAAAGAAATATCATAGCACGGCCGTTCACTGACGATGAACTACCAACATTCACTGAAGGTAGAAAAAAGATAACAAACATCTACGTTCACTACCGATGTCCTACCAACTTTCACTGAAGGTAGAAAGAGAAAATATCATAGCACCGCCGTTCACTGATGATGAACTACCAATGTTCACTAAGGGTAGAAAAAAGATAACAAACATCGATGTTCACTGCCAATGTCCTACCAACTTTCACTGAAGGTAAAAATAGAAAATATCATAGCACCGCCGTTCACTGACGATGAACTACCAATGTTCACTGAGGGTAGCAAAAAGATAAAAAACATCAACGTTCATTGCTGATGTCCTACCAACTTTCACTGAAGATCGAAAGAGACAATATCATAGCACCGACGTTCACTGACGATGAACTACCAACGTTCAATGAGGGTAGCAAAAAGATAACAAACATCGATGTTCACTGCCTATGTCCTACCAACTTTCACTGAAGGTAGAAAGAGAAAATATCATAGCACTGCCGTTCACTGACGATGAACTACCAACATTCACTGAAGGTAGCAAAAAGATAACAAGTTTCCCCAAGATACTGGCGTTTCACCTAGAACGGGTGTCAACTTCTTCTTTAACCAAGGCACTCTACCTGGAAAGGATAATATATAAGTTGTCTCAAATAAAGAGACTTCCACTTGCAAAGATTTCACAATGAGTTGTTTCTGTGATATTGAAAGTCTTGCCATCCATTGGCGTAATCTGACGACAAACTGCGAGCTATTCACTCATAGAGGAGATAGCAAAAAAAAGTTACGTCTACTTTTACAGGGAAGCACAAGTTACTCAAATAAAGAGACCTGCTACTTGTTATCATGAAGGATTGTAAAAAGAAATGACTTTCTGGGGAGGGAAATATGACTTCCTGGGGGGAAGAAATATGACTCGCTGGAGAGATGCTACGATATTCATGCTGAGGAGATAAAGTCTTCTCGTGAAAAATAAATGCACCAGCCAAAACTTGAAGTTTTCAGAAATCCAAAGTAAATAATATTGTTGTGGAACCACAGATTCAAACCAGAAATAAACTGGAACGAAGCGGTCAACCAGAATACATCCTTTGAGAAATAAACTCAAGAGGGAAAACCAAATCCATCCAAACCAGGAGCTGTACAGGAAGGCTAAAGCAAAAATCTTCCACTAGGGACAACTCAGTGGGGAATTTGAAAGAATATACCCTTTCTGCTTATGGCCAACACTCTATTAAAGAGAGGACAACGCAACTTTGCAAAACATGATGATATATCAACAAAAATATTAACAAATGTCAATGAACAATGATTTTCCAATTTTAGCTATGCATGATGTATGTATGAATGTATGAGTGTTGTCGTGCGTATGCTGACAAAACAGGTATACAACATTGGGAATAACCAGGCAAAACCACCCCGGGCACTAACAAAACTCGGCTAAACTTCATCCAAGATGATCATTCCAAGAAAAATTAAATGCCAATTGAGGAAACAAAACCTACTGGCTGCTTTAACTTTACTGGGGAGCGACATAATTCGGAAGTAAGAAAAACAAAGTGACAGAATAGTACAGATACAGGAATAGATCATCCTTCTTCAGGCTTCACCGGGGAAATAAGTGTTTTTAAAAGTAAAATTCCTACTGGAGATTGCAAAACCAGTCTCAAGTAAAGCAGACTGACACCAAAACATCAAAACATTCCCTGAGAAATTCAGCCCTACTTCATCGGGGAGGTTAACACTACATCCACAAAGGGAAAACCACAATACGTCCTTTACTTATAGAAACCAGGGACCTGTGTTCTTCAAGAATGGTTATAATACCAACTTCTCTGGAAAAAGAACTTTTATTAGGCCAAACGAAAACTTCACTGGAGAAAATGCAGATTGAAACTTCACATCATGAAAACTCAGAAAAGAGGAGAAATGAATCCAAACTTGACCGAGGATACCCAAATCATACACCCAATACGACAAAAACATCCTGAGCAAACCTTCCCGAGGGGAACAAAAACTTATCGAAACAACTGGAGTTTGTCCATTCTTGGGATCACCATTTTTGTTGTCATTGTTTCATCATAAATCTCAAAGTAAAAGCAGATTGTAAAATCTTTTTTTGAAAAATCAATTTTGTTATTTAATATTTTTTTGCTGTGAAAGTTATTATCAATAATAAATGGAGTCTTTGCAAGCTAAATAAAATAATAAATACAAAGAATTAGGTAAAAGCTCAAATTTCATTAATAGAATGGTAGTTTGTGAATGGAGAGACTCTATAGATGATTACAAAGTTTGAAAAATGGTAATATATAATGGAAAAGATACATTGAGATACAATGACCACTATCCCCTCTAAAAACTTTTGAAATCCTGAGCAGCAGCTTCTGTTGAAGTATGGTGAGGATCCGAGAAGATTGTTGATTCAACGATCAAGTCTTGTCTGACGTAGTTACTTGCCAAGAAAGTCCCTAACTTTTGCCTAAGCTGCCCTTGTGGGTTTTTAACTTAGCGGGAAATTTATTCTGTTTAGGTCTCTAATTTTTGCCTAGACCTCCCTTTCGGGTTTTTGGCCTACCGAGATGCTCCTTTTTTTTCCTAAGCCGCCCTTTCAGGTTTTTAACTTAGCGAGTTGTTCTTTTATTTCTTTAGGAAAAGTATTTCTTGACTGCGTCAACATTCATGGGACGCGGGGACTCCTCTCCATCCATAGTTTCAAGAATTAATGCACCGCCAGAGAAGGCTTTCTTGACAACATATAGGCCTTCAAAATTGGGAGTCCACTTGCCCCTAGAATCAGTGTTGAAAGACATGATCTTCCTGAGCACGAGGTCGCCTTCTCTGAATTCACTAGGTTTGACCTTTTTATCAAAAGCTTTCTTCATTCTTTTCTGATATAACTGTCCATGACATAAGGCTGTCATCCTCTTCTCCTCAATCAAATTCAATTGGTCAAACCTGTTCTGGACCCATTCAGCCTCTGTCAATTTGGTTTCCATTATCACACGCAAAGAGGGAATCTCAACCTAGATAGGGAGCACAACTTCCATTCCATACACTAGGGAGAACGGGGTTGCTCCTGTTGAAGTGCAGACAGATGTTCAATATCCATGTAGAGCAAAAGGGAGCATTTCATGCCAATCCTTATAAATAACAAGCATTTTCTGGATAATTCTCTTGATATTCTTATTAGCAGCTTCGACAACCCCATTCATCTTTGGCCTGTATGGAGACGAATTTTGATGGACAATCTTGAATTCTTCACACAACTCCGTCATCATCTTGTTGTTCAAATTCGAGCCATTATCAATGATGATTCTGCTCGGCACACCATACCGACATATAAGGTTATTCTTAATGAAGCACACAACCACCTGCTTAGTAACATTGGCATATGAAGCAGCCTCCACCCACTTGGTGAAGTAATCAATTGCTACCAAGATAAAACGCTGTCCATTCGAAGCTTTGGGTTCTATCATCCCAATCATGTCAATAACCCACATAGAGAAAGGCCACGGGGACAAAATCACATTGAGAAGTGTCGGAGGCACATGGACCATGTCTGCATAAATATGGCATTTATGGCATTTCTTTGCAAATTTATAACAGTCGGACTCCATTGTCAGCCAATAGTAACCTGCCCTTAGCATCTTTTTAGCCATCGAATGTCCATTGGCTTGAGTGCCAAATGAACCTTCATGAATCTCATGCATTAACATGTCTGCTTCGTGTCTATCCACGCATCTGAGGAAGACCATGTCATAATTTCTCTTGGACAACACATTTTCACCGAGGAAGAAACTGCCTACCAATATTCTCAATGTCTTTCTATCTTTCTTAGACGCACCAATCGGGTATTCCTGAGTCTGAAGAAAATGCTTGATATTATAATACTGAGGTTTTGCATCTGCTACCTCCTCTTTTGTAAACACATAAGCGGGCCTATCCAGTCGTCGAACCGTAATTCAAGGTACATCATTCCAAGTATTCACTTGGTACATAAAAGCCAGTGTTGCCAGAGCATCCGCCATTTTATTTTCATCTCTAGGAATGTGATGGAATTCAACCTTATTGAAGAAGGGTAATAATCTTCTAGCATAATCTTTGTAAGGGATCAAGCTGGGGTGACGGGTATCCCATTCTCCTTTAATCTGATTTATTACCAAAGCTGAATCACCATACACATCCAGAATTTTAATTCTGAGATCAATAGCTTCTTCGAGACCCATGATGCAAGCCTCGTATTCGGCCATATTATTAGTACAGTCAAATGTTAACCTTACAGTAAAAGGAATGTGCGATCCATGAGGAGTGACAATCACAACACCAATTCCTTTACCATAAGCGACAGCTCCATCAAATATCATACTCCAACGAGATTCAGGGTCACGACCTTCCTCAGGAAATGGTTTATCACAATCTTTTACTTTCAGGAACATCACATCCTCATCGGGGAATTCATATTCTACAGACTGGTGATCCTCCACTGGTTGGTGAGCAAGATAATCTGCCAACACACTGCTTTTAATAGATTTTTGAGTGCGGTATTCGATATCATATTTAGATAACAACATCTGCCAGCGGGTAATTCTCCAAGTAAGAGCATGCTTTTCAAAAATGTACTTGATTGGATCCATTTTGGAGATCAACCAAGTAGTGTGATTCAACATATACTGCTGCAAACGCTTTTCCGCCCAGGCCAAAGCACAACATGTCTTTTCTAGCATGGAATACCGCGACTCACAATCAGTGAATTTTTTAATGAGATGATAAATGGAGAACTTCTTCTTTCCTGTTTCATCCAGTTGTCCCAGAATTCAACCCATGGATTTATCTAACACTGTCAGATACATAATCAATGGTCTTCCTTCTATAGGAAGGAGCCAGATAGGAGGTTCAAACAAATATTCTTTAATACTTTCAAATTCCCTTTGGTAATCATCAGTCCACACACAACCTTGATCTTTCTTTAACAACTTAAATATCAGTTTACATGTTGCAGTCAAGTGGGAGATGAACCTGGAAATATAATTCAAACGCCCGAGGAAACCTCTGACTTGATTTTCAGTTCTTGGTGCTGGCATCTCTTGAATCTCCTTGACTTTATTAGGTTCAACTTAAATTCCTTTCTGGCTAACAATGAAACCCAACAATTTCCCTGATCGGACACCGAAGGTACACTTATTTGGATTCAAGCGGAGACGATATTCCTCAAATGCTGAAACAACTACAACAAATATTCTAAATGCCCTTCTTCAGTCTGGGATTTGACAATCATATCAACAAATATACTTTGATTTCCTTTTGCATCAGATCATGGAATAGGGTTGTCATAGCCCTCTGGTACGTTGCACCAGTGTTCTTCAACCCGAAGGGCATCACTCTGTAACAGAATGTTCCCCAGGGTGTGATAAATGTTGTTTTTTTCATGTCCTCTAGAGCCATTCTTATTTGATTATACCCGTAAAATCCGTCCATGAATGAGAATACCTTAAATTTTGCTGTGCTATCCACTAACATATCAATGTGTGGCAATGGAAAATCATCTTTTAGACTAGCTTTATTTAGATCTCTGTAATCTACGCACATGCACACCTTTCCGTCTTTTTTCGGTACTGGGACAATATTGGCAATCCATTGAGGATACCCTGACGTCATAAGAAAACCAACATTAATCTGCTTTAAAACCTCCTCTTTGATTTTTATTTCCATATCTGGGTGAGTTCTTCTCAACTTTTGTTTAATTGGCAGACACTCTGGCTTCAACGGCAAACAATGCTCTACAATATCTGTATCTAGGCCAGGCATATCTTGATAAGACCAAGCAAAAATATCCGCATACTCTTTCAACAACTCAATCAACCTGCTCTTCACACCAGGATACAACAATGCTCCAATTTTGACTTCCTTCGGATCTTCTTCTGAACCCAAATTTATCACTTCCAATGGCTCTTTATATGGATGAATGGTATTTTACTTGTGCTCAAGCAACCGTGAGACCTCTTCTAGAATCTCATCATAATCTTCTTCTTCAGCCCCATACACAGGGCATTCAAAGTTGAGAGAGGGTGCAAGGTCATTGTATTCAATGGGTTTTTTATTTAATCAGCACATATAATTTGTGATTGCTTTTAGAAACTGACACATATAACAAGTGATCATGCAGATTGAATTTCAGTTATTATTTATTTTGAAAGGTTTTTTTCTTCTGATTACCATTTTCCAAGAAAAAGCAGAAAATAAAGACATAATTTGGGAAACAAAGACAACTTTTATTATTGATTTTAAAAGTCACAACAAACAGATAAGCCCTACAACATTAATACTTCCACCTTGGGCAGAGTGAAAGGTTTTTCAAAAATATTAACAAATCAAATTACTTTGAAACATGTATGCAAGAGGGAACATCAATGGTGATCCAGTTCTGAACCCTAACTCTGTGCGTCACATAATTCATCATTTCCTGCTCTGCTTCATCTTCCACAGTGGCGTTAATCCTAGAAACAACCGGATGAAGATAACCCCCGCTACGGAAAATGTCTTGATACCTGCCTGCAGCAGACTTCAGCTTCATGCCCTTACCTTTGTCATTCTTCGAAGAAAACCCCAAGCCAGTTCTGTTCTTGTTCACAGGTGGATCCACAATTCGTCCCCAAACTTCATTATGACCATTACGCATAACCTGCTGCGCGTCCTTCAGCGAAACCATGGAATTATCATTTCCTCTTATGTTTTCAATGGATAAGTCTTGGAACTGGGTTCCAATAGCAGCTTCATCCACCCCTACAATGCTGAAAGAGGAAAAATGAGATATAACCAATGCCTGCTCCCTATTTATGATCACCACTTTCCTTTCACGTACAAACTTCAGCTTCTGGTGTAAAGATGATGTGACAGCCCCTGCCTCATGTATCCACGGCCGTTCTAGCAAACAACTATAAGCGGAAACAATGTCCATGACCTGGAAAGTTATCTGAAACAAATGCGGTCCTATATGAATAGGCAAGTCCACTTGACCAATAACATATTTCCTTAACCCATCAAACGCTTTAACAATGATGCCACTAGAGCGCATATGTGTTCCTTAATATTTCAACTTCATAAGCGTACTCCTCAGTATAACATTCAATGGAGATCCATTATTAATCAGCACATTGGATAGTGAATCATTCTTGCAGTTCATAGAGATGTGGAGGGCCAAGTTGTGATTCCTTCCTTCATCTGGTAATTCATCATCGCAAAAAATCAAGTTATTACATGAAGTAATGTTTCCTATTACGCTGCCGAATTAGTCTATTGGCATATCACTCTCCACAAAAGCTTGGTCCAGTACCCTCATCTAGGATTCTCTGTGAGCAGAGGAGTTCATCAATAATGCTAAGATAAATATTTTTGAAGGAGTCTGCAGTAACTGATCTATAATTCTGTAGTCGCTCGTCTTAATTATCTTCAAAATATCATCCACTTATTTCTCTAACATAGCTCCACTAGTCTCACCCATAGCCTTCTTAGGTTCATCATTCTCAGCAATTTTCTTTCCAGCACCAACATCTCTTCGAACAACTGGTGCAAACACACGACCACTGCGGGTCACCCTACTATTTTCAGCTATATTTTCAACATCAGGCATTGGTTGGATGGGAGCTTCCACTCCATCCTCTAAGATTGTAGCGTTGTATTTGTAAGGCACAACCTTATCTGACTTGTAAGGGATAGGACCCGACAAACTAATCACTAATGGGGAACAACTGGCTTGCTATAATACTCAACTTCAAAATAGGCAGGTGCACCAAAATAAGGCACAATGATGTTTACCCCTTCTTCAACACAATTAGTCATTAATAATTCGTTTCTGGAAAACAAATCTTCGTCTGAAGAGAAATACTCATCTGCAGACGCATACTCTTCATCTGACTCTTCTTCAGTCAAACAAACCTCAACCATATCAACTTCATGGTAATCATCCCTCTGACTTGTGACCTTGATAGTTCCATTGTCTAACAACAACTGAACACCCTTCTTCACGATTGAACATCCTCGTGGGTCTCGACAGCAAATTCGGCAAGATCCATATTGGTGTTCCACCTGACCACCCGCATGGAAGAAGGTAGCATGCAACTGCACGAGGTCCTCATTCATATATTCTACATCAAAAATTATGAATTCTCCAGGACATCCAGAAACCAAACTCACTTCCTTTTCATACTCTACCCTAGGCCTGATTATGTGGATTAGGCCCTCATCCATCATCTCATTTAAATAAGCCTTTATCTTATCACAACCTTGTATGTCTGTACTGCAAATAGAACAACCAGCATGGTCATGCGTATAGTAGCTAAATTCACAGACGTCTGCATGCATTTTCACGAAATCTCCTCTAACCAGATTAATATCAAAAATTCAGAAGTCGTCTGGACAATCGGCTAACATATTAACAGCATTTACTCCCTCATGCTTGGGTAGAGGATTATCTTTCACATTAGGTCCCACGTCCTTGAAAGATAGAACACCAGACTTCCGCAATTTTTGTACCTCAGTCTTCAAAGAATAACAATTCTCAACATTATGCCTTGGTGCTCCCTGATGAAAAGCACATGTTTGGTCTGCCTTGTAATACCAAGGCAATGGTGATGGTACGACGGGAGGTGGTCGGGTCTGAACTAGCTTCTTCTAAATCAATTCCGGTAGTAACTCTGTATAGGTCATGGGAATAGGGTTATAACTCTCCCTTCTTTTATTATACCCTTGATTCCCCTGCTAGGCCGGTCTCTGATAAGCAACGATAGTTGGAGCGACACTCACAACGGGAGTAACTGAGGCGACTTATTGATGATGCTGATAATTCCTTCTAGGAGTGTTTACCCTCCTCTCTTATATAACAGCATTTGCATCTCCTTCTTTCTTCTTGGTAAACCCATAAGATGGCTTCTTCGCACTTCCAGATCCTTCACTCTTCGTTAAACGGCCTTCTCTTACAGCCTCTTCTAAGCGGATACCCATTCCTACCATTTCAGTAAAGTCACTTGGCGCACTTGCTACCATCCTCTCGTAGTAGAAAACACCCAACATCTTCAAGAAAATCTTAGTCAACTCCTTCTCTTCCATGGGAGGAATCACCTGGGCGGCTACCTCACGCCATCTCTGCGTATATTCTTTGAATGATTCCCTGTCTTTCTGAACCATGGCCCTGAGTTGATCACGGTCAAGCGCCATGTCCACGTTGTACTTGTATTGTTTAATGAATGCTTCTCCCAAATCATTGAAAGTATGGATATTGGCGCTGTCCAAACTCATATACCACTTCAGCACAACACCTGTCAAACTATCCTGAAAGAAGTGAATCAGCAGACACTGATCATCAATATGGGTAGACATTCTCCTTACGTACATCACCATATGAGCACGAGGGCAAGTGGTGCCCTTATACTTCTCAAAATCCGGGACTTTAAACTTAGCAGGTATCTTAACATTCGGGACCAAGCATAACTCATTCACATTCCGCCCAAATAGTTCTTTTCCCCTGAGGGCCTTCATCTCTCTTTGCATCTTGTCAAACTGGTCTTGAAAATAATCCATTTTCTCATAAAGACCCAAGTCTTCACTTGGTGGAGGGAAAGGACGACACACATCATCATTAACAAACGAAACCATATTCACCGAATGAGGTGCAGCAGGAACATGTACCTCGGGAGGTGCAGGAGTAACAATAGTCTGAACAACTGGAGTATCTTGAGGACCAAGATTGAAACCTTCAGGTGCAAAATTCTTTGGCATTCCCCATGGCTAACCTTGGGGCATGCGATTATGAACAACAACTGGAGTAGCAGATACGGGAACAGTCGGAGCTTCAGTAGTTACCCTCGTTGGTTGAAGTTGAACACTCGGTGGCTGATTCTGAGCAGCCACCAGAACTTCCATCAGAGTAGTCAGGTTGGCCATGTCGGCCTTCAAAGCAGAAACCTCATTGCGCAACTCGCAATTCTCTTGTTCTAAATTGTCCATCTTCTTTCTGAAATTATCCCGAGTGTTGTAGTAATGAGTCAGCTTGCTATTAAAGTAAAGAAGCTTGGTAAGACACCTGGATATGCATAACGAATGCAATAAAAATGTGCAATATGATGCATGATATGTAATTCACATGATTAGTTTTACTTTGTTATTTAATATTTCAAGGGATTTATAGATTTATAGACACATTGCAAATATCAGAGTAATAACACGTTTGAAATACTGAAAATTTTATTATAACAACTCCAAAATGGATTACAAGTTTCAATGATCCCAAGTACAAGATGAAAATAAAATCTGAAACCCTGAGAAATAGATGGAGATCACTCTATACGCTGGCGCTTCCATGTGATCCTGGCAATCTGAGCCTTCAACCTCTGGTTTTCTTCTGCATGTCTGATGGCAACCTCCTTCCAATCATCTGAATCAGGAAGTGAGTAATCAGCACCTGATTGAGGCTTAGGAGAAAATAAATCCCCTTGCCTCTCCATAGACTCTACCTCTCGACTCTCAAGGATCTCAATCAAGTCGGCTTTATAGGAACTCTCTAAAGTTTGGAACTTGTTCTTCCAAGCATCCTTTTCCTGTTGCATCCTAACCAAAGCAAGTTGCAGCTCTTCTAGATCATCTAATGAGGGAGGAGTGGTCTTCATAAATAGACCAGGCATGGGTGTCTCCCGAGTATACGACATCTTTAACTGAATAACTCTCGATCAGACCCACTGAAGACATGGCTCCAAAGAAACAGCACCCCTAGGTTCCAAATCCTTCTTACTCTTCTTATGAATGTGATGCCATGCCTTCGCAATCCGCTCACTAGCTTCCCTATGGTCTTCTCCTTCCTTCAGAAAGAAACTACTCAAATGAATACTATTCAGTTTATCCCTCATCGGATAACCAAGCTGTCACCGTGCAAGAACATGGTTATAGTTAATTCCTCCCTTTGTACCAAGAAGAGGTACATTGGAGAAACTACCACAACTGTCAATAATCTCTATATCCTGGTAAGCTCGATGATACCAATAAATATCCGAGTGAGTAAGTTCCATGATCTTAGGATCCCAACGGGGTTCCTTCTTGACATCCCAAAAAGCATCATACTGAGGCATATGAGAGATAAACCACCGGTACAACAGAGGCGTGCAACAGATAATCATCCCCCCATGATAAGAATTTCGAAGATGAATAGAGTAATAAGCATCACCCAACAATGTAGGAACTGGGTTTCCAATCTTGAAGATACTGATAGCATTAATGTCAACAAACTTGTCCACATTAGGAAATAAAAACAACCCGTAAGCAAGTAGAGCAAAGATGGCCTCAAAAGCAACTGTACTCTTCATTCTGGCAAAGTAATGAGATTTCTCCAATAAGAACTGAGCTGGTAATCCTCTAATTCCTCCTTTAGTAGTCATATGGGCTTCCACCTTAGATTTCCCCAGATGAATCAAAGCAGCAATCTCATGTGGTTTTGGCTCACCCTCCAAACCAGTAAAGGAATACGATCCGTAACATGTAAGTCCAATGGATAAGAATACTCCTCTAGTGTGGGCATCAACTGACAGTCGGGAAAAGTAAAGCAATGATACATCGGATCATAGAACTGGACCAAGATCGAGAGAATACACTCCTTCATCTTCAGCTTCATGAGAGGAATAATGGATCCATACCTCTTCCGAAAGTCTGTTGAACACTTGATCTCGGGAATTAGACTAATCAACTCATCTATCTTGGGATCCTTGAAATTGTATTTCTCGGTCTTTCTTTTTCCAGAATCCATGGTTAGAAAGTACCTGAGATATTCACAAATGGTCAACCTTTAAATCCCTTGAAATATGGTTTCTTCAAAAGATGCTTATGAGTGCATGGATGCATGATGCAACAATCACACACAAGATCACACATATATGGTTCATAGGTTCAACGTCACGAGCATGAGGTCGAAGGTACTACCCATAAGGAGTTGGTCTAAAAGTTATCACTTGCCGAACAAGGTTCTAGAGGTTCCCAGAGTCTACATCCTTCCTTCGGATATTACCAACTTCCCGATTAACTCGGTAATTAGTAATATTCTCAAGAAAGACTCGTCCAAGCGTAGTATCACGTGACAACTATTTCTGGATTACTCCGTAATAGCTTCCGCACTACACCTAAAAGGTCAAGATGGGTTTGGTATTCTACGGTCCTCAGTTTCAGTAGGCTCCCAGGTCGAAAGCAGTACGTCTTCCCGATTACTCGGTAAACGATACTACAGTCAAAGGAGCCTCCACTGAGTGGGGGATCTCATGCCTCATTTTTTTGGATTACTCCCTCAAAGTTAACATGACTATACCGCCCGTCCTATCTTAAAGTTTGCCCAAGTCCGGGTATAAGACTTATGAGTAATCACCAAGGACCCTGAAAACCAGGAAAATCCAGAAAACATATATACAACATATAACACAAAAAATAGTAATAACACATATACAGATATAAACAAAGATAGGCTTAACCCACTTAGGGATGGACCAACAAGAGGTCAATCTGTCCCCAATGAAGTCGCCATTTTTCTGTAGCGATAGAAATGTTTAAGACTAAGCCACTGGGTTGACTAGACTTTATACAAATTAAAATAAAAATCGCCACCACGCTTTATTGTTTCCAAAGGAATAGGAAAAGTGCGAATAACCCAAAAAGAGAGGGAAAGATTCAAGGTAAGGGGGTTGGTTATGCAAAGGGAAGGTATTAGCACCATAAACATCTACGGTACTCTGCAAGAGCTTCTTTGTAAAATCTGTATATTTTGGCTATAAAAAAAATATTGTATAAAAATGGATGGTGGAGGTGAGAAAAGAAATATATTTATTTTATAATTTTTGCACCCTCCGCGGTTGTGAACCTTTAGTGCCTATGTACCACCTTTTCGTGCAATAGGGGATCAGGGTACACATAGTTCCTCTTTTAAAAATTTAAAACACAAATGTGTTGGTTAATTTTATGAGATAAAACATCATCGTCACTATCCGTGTGGAAAACATACCTACTACCCACAATTGTGAGAAAGGAGAATTTGCATCATCTCAAAGTGGAGGATATGGCTTGGATCTTAAAATCAACAATGCGTCACTCAACACCCAAGTGGAAAATATCTCTCTTCACTACATATTGTAGAAGTATAGTTGTTTGCATCACTACAAGGATTGACAAGAGTTCAATCTTTTTGAGAAAAGTTTAAAGATAAAAGCCAAAGTGGAAAAATGGTTTAAAATGAGATTGATTGACTTTTAGTCTTCTCACAAAAAATGTCAAGGTATTATTAAGTTGATTGGAGTTTATTTATGAAAATGTTTTGAAAATGCAGGGACATAAGTCCAAGTTTATTATGAAAGTGGTTCAAGTTTAAAAACAAGAAGAGTTTTCAAAAGGAGGAAGAAGATTTTTGAAATTAAAGAGGATGGGAGGAGAAGAAGGGACTATCCTAAAGAATAAGGTAAAATCTAGGGATAAGAACCATCTAACCAACAAGAAGCCAATACTTGACATTATGAGCCAAGATAGAATTCCCATTCCTTGGATTGAAACCAATCAAGTAAAAAAATACTAGACCTCTTGAGAGAACCAAATATCAAGTGTATTAAGTCTTCATAAAAATTGGGCAGAGTAACAGCTGTATACTGGTGAATTCTAGATTACAAACAAAGGGTGTAATCACAAAAATCTGCACACAAAAACAAACAAGCAACCCAATGTCTTGAGGTAAACCTCAAGAACTCCAAACAAAATAATCAGATAAGATCACAAGGTCTCCAAGATAGGGAAAGGTTTCTAATCCTAAGTCCAAGGAAAAAGTCCCATGCTCCATAATGCCAAGGATAGTAACCAAATAGTCCAAGTACCATTAAAGATTTTTATGGTTTATGTTGATTATTAAGTATCTTAAAAAAAGAAAAGAAAAGCTCAAGTGAGCAAAGTAAAAGTGACAAGAAAGTAAATTCTCAAATGAACAAAGATGAAAATGGCATGAAATGTAAATGCTAATAGTAAATGGTACATAAAGCATATAAAAAATAAAAAAATAAAGTAAAACAAGTAAATAATTAGTGGTTAGTTGGATGACTATCTTGAAGCTTGCATTTGGAACTCATTAGAGGATTGATAGAACCAAAGCCTCCACAGAACAAGTTGCATTTGCTTTTTGTCAAGTATATCATCCATTTGGAATTATCACAAGTGCCATTTAATGATCAACGATGTTTAAGTGATCCGCATTGATCAGAGGTGTTGTAGATCCATTAGAGGATTGGTAGAACCAAAGCCTCGACACAATGAATCTCAAGGTTATTGGATCAAAGAGATCGAATTAACATACTTGGGCTTGCAAAGATAAGTTTGGGCCATAAATGATCATTTATTCGAATCGGGACAAAATTTAGCGCTATGTTAAGCAATCGTAAGTGGACTTATATAGAAGTCGCACCTATTTTGAGGCCGGTCAATAGCAATCTATGCACGATTTGTTCTGAGATATGATATAGAGATCATGCTCCAACAACATTTAGTGCAATAAGAAAGGGATGAGATGAAGAGGGATGAGAGAGAATATACAAACCACTTTTGAATTAAATTTAATCAAACTATTATTAAAATCATTCATCCATTTCTGTGGAGTTAAACTCAACACCATGGATCTAATTATGTTAATAAAGTTCATGATCCAAAATTTAACCCAAGATCAGCCAGAAAATAGTCACAAAATAATATTATATTTTAATATATGCAAAAGGGTTTAAAAATAATGTTAATAAAATAGAAAATAAAGAGAAAAATATCAACTATGTTCAAATTAATCAAGAAATAAAAAGTTAGACCATAGAAAAATCAGAAAAAGGCTCAAACAATTTTACAAAATTTTTGGTAATTTTTTAAAGTCAGAAACTATTTTTAAAATTAAAATAAATGGGTAAAATAAACCAAAAAATGATAAAAAATAGTAAAGTCAGAAACAAAAATATAATAAGGTCACCAATATTTGTCACAATGTCATTGGATCACTCCATATTTTTTCAGAATTTAAAAATGTATAAAAGTATTTTTAAACATTTTAAACAATTCAAATAAAGTGTAAATTTATAAAAAATACTAAAACACAAAATTAAATTTTGAAAAAATAAAAATCAGAATGAGAATAATCAAAATATTTTTTCATAATTTTTTCAGATTTTTTGGACTTAAAATGAATTTTCTATGATTTTTTTGAAATTTAAAACAATTAAAATATAAAAATCAGAAAAGAAAATAAAAGTAAAAATATGTGGACCATTGGATGAGAGTCAAAACGCGTTAGTAATCAAATCCAAGAGATCTGGCGCGTTGTGCATATCATGGTCATTAGTGAATAAAGTACAAAATCAAATATAAATCAGATTTTCAAAAATAACAAGTGGTGTGCCATCATTGGTTGGAAGATGACACATAGGTCATCTTCAACCTCCAGCCAACGTGATTTGCAGGTCTCTCAAATTATAAAATCAGAAGCTCAAACATATGCCATTCGCTTCGTCTCTTCAAGACGAAGACAACCACACCCTCGCGCCAAATTTATATAAACTGTAGTTCAAGCAATTTGGAAGGAAAATATTGAAAAGGGATTTAAAATTTCATGATCAAAACATGTTTCCAGTAAAAGGTAAGTGTTGTGACTAGAACCAGGACAATGAGAGCAACACAATGATATCAGAGTTTTGAGTAGTTGATGAAGGAATCTACCTATTGAAGTTGAGTTGCAGAGCTCTGAAATTGGACTTCTATGGAGCATTATAGGGCACGATTCTTGAATGTAATTATGTGGTTAGCTTCAGGGAATATCAAGGAAGGTGAATTGATTGAAAAATTGGATTGAAAAAGGCTTGAGAATGGATTTTGAAGTTACTGAATTCTGAGTTGTGGAACAAGTTTGGCAGGGTGATTCTGGCTATCCAAGCTTGAGAAAATGAATGGGGAATGACCCTCTATTTATAGGGAATCAAATGGAATGGTCAAGCGTGTGAAATGATGATGTTTGGAGGGAAATCGTGTGAAGTTGCAAACAAGAAAAGTGTGACTTCAAACATGATCAAAACTCATCCTAAACACGCGTTTTGTTGTTCTAATCCATTATGGAAGTTCACTAAACATGTTTAGAGGAAAAACGTGTGGAAAACTTGTGATTAGAAGCCAAAACAAAGATTTCAAAATCTGACTTGTGAGAAAACTTCAGTTCCAAGTTACCAATTTCAAAATCATGGCATTCTCAGCTCAAGGGATCTTAGGGCATGATTCTTGATGCTTTAGAAAGATGAGGTTACATGCTTTGCAATGGAAAAAGAATGAAATCAAGTGGATGTTTGAGCTGAAAGTTGTGTTGAGTCAAAGTTGGAGAAAAAGAGTTGACTTTCCATACTTAGAAATATTTCAAGTTCTTCTTCAAAAATGACCTATAATGTCTTGCATCTAAACATGGCCTTCCACTTGGAATTTGCTCTTGACCAAAAAAGATGGCATGAAGTAGATCTCTTGAATGACATTTTGAAACTTGAACCATTCAAAATCTCCAAAAATTTAAAGAGAGATATGAATTGTTGAAGTTGGAAAAAAAATCATGAAATGACCTATAAACTTTTGCATCCTTAAGGTAACTTCCATCCATTTTCTCACTTTGAACATAACAGAAGGCATAAAGTTCACACCTTTAAGATCATTATGGAAAAATAATGGGCTCAAGGTGATAAAAATTGACCAAGTTATGATCATTTGAAGTCACATATGGAAAATTGGGGATTCATCTAGAGGAGTTGCAATCTTTCTCCCTCATTAAGTCTCTTCCTCATGACAACTCCTTGAAACTTTTGGAGTGATTTGTAGATAACCCTTTGAAGAGAAAGATGTATTTGGAATCACTAAAAAATACCAAGAGATGAGCAATATATATTCCTTTGAAGTTCAAAACCCTAGCTCCTTAGATCAAGATAATGCTTTGAGGAAATTTGATAATTTTGAACAAACTTCTTGTACCAACACACATGATTTGTAAATAGAAGTTGCTGAGGATGATAATGAGAACTCATAGCCATAAAAACCACTTCCATATCTTGAACATTTAGAGAAATATGCACTTGTGACCAAATGGAATAAAATCTTGTCCAACCATGACAACTTTTCCAATCAATCCCTTGTGCTTCTCAACCAAATTTGATAACCTTGAAATGTGATGAACCAAAACAACCTTGCCATGAAAATTCTTCCAAAATCAATCCAATGGTGAGGTTTGAACTTTCTCAAGCTTTATTGACTAGGGCATGGAAATAAACTCATGAACCCATGGGGTAACTTATTAAATCTAATTTCCTTTACCTACATGGATAACAAGCAGGACAAGCCAACATTGCATTTTATTTAGTTAAAAGAAGAAATCAAGACAAAAACAATATTCATGATCACAAAAGAACATAAGTCAAGGTGCTTGGTGATTCCTCAAAAGGGCAAAGCTAAATATAGGGAGGGGAACCAAGAATCCTAGTGTGATCTTGTTGTGAATGAATCAACATGGTAGGATGAAGAGATCTTAGGGGAAAAAATTGGGGTACAACACCATGTTCTCTTCTTCACCATAAACCATGACAACCTTTCCTTTCATGGGATATTTCAGCTTTTGATGTAGAGTGGAAGTGACAGCGCCTACCCCATGAATCCAGGGGCTTCCAAGTAAACAAGAATACGTCGGACAAATGTCCATCACATAGAAGGTAGAGTCGAAGACCTGTGAACCTACTTTGATCAGAAGTTCCACCTCTCCGTGCACCATCCTCTTTGAACCATCAAAGGCTCTGACCATAATATCACTGGGTTTCAGCATGACCCCTTCACAATCAAGTCTGTCTAGGGCACCTTTTGATAGGACATTTAATGAGTCTCCCGTATCAACCAACACATGAGCTAAAGTAGTTCCCCTGCATTCAATAGAGACATACAGGGCCTTGTTATAGTTTCTTCCTTTGGGAGTCAGGTCAGCATCAAAAAAGCCTAGCCCATTATCAGTCGTTAGGCTAGCAACATAATTATCAAATTGATTAGCAGAAATTTCTTGTGGTACGCGAGCGGATTTCAAGAACTTCACCAAATCCTGAGCATGGGCTTCTGAGCACAACAATATGGATAACATAGATATCTTGGAGGGAGTCTTCTCCAAATGTTCAACAATCTTGTAATCACTTTTTCGAATGATTTTTAATACCTCCTCCAACTCTTTCTTGGAGGTATATTCAATGGTAACTTCTTTAGGTGCCTTCGTCTGGGCAGGCTTCGTCATTTGTTCATTACCGCGAGTCTCAGTAGTTGAATCAATAGCAGTAACACGAAATGGTGTGGCAACTGTCTTTGGAGAGACTTCTCGAGAGAAAACCCTTCCACTTCTTGTAACTTTATTGGTCCCACCAATATTGTTAATGTTGGAATCAATAACTTCAGTACCTTCATTTTCAATAGTCAATGGTTCTGTCTTAATGCCATGGTAGTAGACGTTGGCCCCATAATTCTAAGGGACATCCTTGTCAGAGGAGTATGGGATTGGTCCGGGTGTGGCGATTATTAGAGGATCAACTCTAGGTTCAACCGTAATCTTCACAGGTCCTTTGGAAGTGATCCTTATAGGAGTATCGAAAATTAAAGATACCTCTTCAAGCTCCAAGTCTTGAAACAAAGTCTCAATAGAAGGAGTCTTCTCAACTAAAATTATATGGTTATCCATCAGACGCTGAATATCTTCTTTCAGCAGTTTGCAACCATTGGGTTAGGCTACACAACAGTAGCATCTTTCAATGCAACCCAAAAATAAACTGGCCTGCAACAGATTCTTCTTAATAATAGGTAGTGGAGTAGTCAAGTCACTTACATTTGAAACATACAAATCATCATCAATAACACTAATGCCTTTGCCGTGCTTAGGCATGGGAGCGGTAACCACATTGGGAGTCTCGGGAGGATCAAATTCAATCTCCTTATTGTCAATCATATCTTGAATTTTTTTTCAAAGCCTAGCTGATATTTGTCTCGTGTCCAGGACTATTGGAATGATAGGCGCATCTTACATTAGGATTGTACTTGGGGGAGGAAGTTTTGGGATTCTGAGGCGGATCTCTTAACGTTATCAACTCTGCCTTCAATAGATGTTGTAATGACTGAGACAATGGCATGTTGATCTTAGTAAATTGTCTCCTAGGTGCGTTTGACCTATGCTGATTGTGTAACACCCCATTTCTGCCAGATAGATAATTAATAAAATCAGAGTTCAACATAAATAGGATGCTACATTTTTAACTTAAAAATCAAACTTCATTTAATCGCATATAAAACAGATACATAACACTTAACTTGAATGATTCGATAACAACCTGATTTATTCTTAAAAATCAAACAACTTTTATTAATAAACAGCGGAATTACATACTCAACTTCAATTCACTTAACATATTTTATTCAACTATAAAAACTTCAAGAAAACAATTATTTCATATAATCAACTTGAAAATTCAGCAAGTGAAATAAATATCAACAACTAAACATCAAGCGTTCATCCCCCCGAGTGCTACGTATCAGAGCGACGACACTGACTTGAACTAACGAGGTAACAACTATCCTTCTTGATTACCTGCACGTTACCAACAGAGGGTAACATTCAAACAAAAGGGGTGAGATATAGGACAATATAATAAGTCGTATGATAAATAATATATTAAATCAGATAATATAAAATTACCACTTCATAACTTACAAACAACTTTAATCACAATAAAACATCAACACGACATAACTCGTAATTCACAACTTTTAGATAATACTCGTCACAACAAGTCAACAACATAAAGCAACAACATATATATCATCACCACAACTCAAGATGCAACATCAACGACGACTCAATTGCAATGCACATGCATATGGTACCATTGGAGCAGAACTCCCATCCTAAAAATATGCCAATAAATAGAGGCATCAACAAGGCATTAGCCTTCTACGTAGTTTGCCAATCCAGGCCATCACAGAGTATGCAAATGTATGTGACTCAATGAATTCATTATCACATACTCACAACAATCATAATTCATCGTAAGGCATAAGCCCACATCACCATTAACAAGAATACACAGAGACAATCACAACAACACAACAACTCAACATAAATCAACATTGGCCATAAGCCTAACACATCAATCAACGATTCAACTTCAACTCAATATAATTTAACTTTGGCCATAGCCCTACAACTTGATATTTCAACAACAACAATTAACACAATGTTGGCATAAGCCTACAACTTAGTACGTCACAACAACAATATTGTATCAACAATAATAATGTGACAACAACATCAACAAGAAAACAACATTGTCCATAAGCCTAACAATTCAATACCACCTGAAATTCATATTCTCAGCAATGTATTTAACACACTGTATCGACTAAAATATACAATAATTATTCCGTATAATTATTCGGACAAATCGACTAAATCCTGCTAATTAATTACCAGCTAAATGTTCCATTATTTCTACTTTATACTAATATTCCTTATTAGTTTTCTGACAACTTAATACTACACTATTATCCAATTATGCTATATACATATACCAACTCCATTAAATTAACTCTATTACTGCTGCTAAAGTATCCAACTAATTAGCTCTATTAAATATCAACTCTACAATTGTTATACTAACTATCTCTATTATAAACCAATTATGCTATGTATTAATACTCTATTAGTTACTGCTACTAAAACAACTCTACTAATTTACTACTCTACTAATTAATTAGTTACTGTGATATTCTTCTACTAACTTGTCTTCTTCTAATATCTACTTATTGTTACTGTTACTAAAGTATGCAATTAATTAGTTTTCCTCAATCTACATGTACTTCCATTATAATCATTCTACATAATTATTTTTGGTTGAAACATACTAAAATTTCATGGACCAGGGACCAACATAAGCAGTACACAAGGGCCACAAAACAAAAACAAGTTAAGGCTTCATGTAGGAACAAACAAAAGATAAGGAACATGGAGTGTGTCCCTCGACACAACTCCCTTCCATATGTACATAGTGCCGATCGACACTCCCTTCTCAACAACCATGTCGTTCGGCATGTATCTTGTGCCTCTTGGCACCCACAATCCTCAGGAGTGCCAGTCGGCACACACACTTGTGCCACTCGGCACAATGTGTTTGTTTCTTTTGTTTTCTTCCCAATTTCCTCTGTCCTCTACGAAACCAATACTGTATCAAATTCAACAACACAACACAATATCACAACAACATAAAAATTATACCCAATCAACATAGAATAATTTTGCACAATGAATTCATTGACAACAACCACATCTCAGTATCAATTACAATAATTAAACACAAATAGATATAAACCCAAGCCCACATACTATTTGTTATACCCCAAAATTTGCCCTCCCATATTCCTCAAGAAATTGCCAAGCCAAGCTACAAAATTTCCCAAGGGTTGCACAGCTCAACAGTCTCCCATACAGTCAAAACTAGGGTTTGGGTTCTGATCAAGAAAAGGAAGTGTTCAAAGGCCCAATCAAGTCTCATATGCTTACAAACATGGTCAAGCATCCTCATATCAAGTTTCAAGGCATTCAGCTCAAAATTGCACAGTCAAAACCCTAAATTGCACTACAGTCAACTGTAGGGGCAAAATGGTCATTTGACAGTCAAAAGTTCAAATTTTTGGTAAATATATCATTTTGAAGCCACAAACATCATTTGATCAATGCTTGATCATGATTCTCAAAATTTGGCTCAGAAATCATCAAAGATGCAAAAGTTGCTATATTTGGACAGCTGAAAAAGTCAACTGAAATTGACCAGAGCATAACTTTCACATGGATTATCAGAAAAATTCCATCCAAAGCTCATTTTGAAGAGAAAGACATTTCCTACAACTCATCTTCATACTTCAGGTCCAATAAATTCCCTCACAAAAAGTTATCAATTTCAACATTATAGGTCATTTTCAAAAGTCAACAAAAAGGGACTTTAAGTCAAAGGCCATAACTTGAGATTGGAAAATCAAAATGACATGGGACCAAAGGCATTGGTTAAAGGACTCACATACCTTTCCAAAATGTCCAAGAACATGAGAAAAGCTTAAAAATTGAGCAAGTTATGCCTTGTAGAAGTTGGGAAATTTTTGTGAAATGGCAAAAGTCAACTATCCTTGAAACTCCAATTTTTGACAAAAGGGCCCACTTTCTTCCACTTGATTCATACTTGTCATGCCACACACGTGTCCCATGATTAATTTCAAGATCAAACATTGATTTTTCTATTTTATTTAATTTTTGATAATTAATTCATTTTAAATCTTTAAAAATTCAAATAAAATTCAAAAACCAATGGAATAGTGTCATTTGAATTTGGACAACTTCCATATATCATGGGCCAGCTCAAAAACTCAGGCTAGGGTTAAATTGCACACTAAGTCTTAGTCTTGGCTTAAAAGAAGGAAAATTGGTTAATGGTGAAAACCCTAGGACTAGTTCTTTCATGAGCATGAATTAAGGCCAACTAACAAGCTAATTCTCTTCCCTCATAAGTGCTAAGTCAAACCCTAACCATAACACACAAAAGGCTGCGCTCAAAAGCTTATTTGACAACTTGAAAAATTGGCCATATAACTCAAATCTGAAATCAAGGTTGGAGGATTGAAGCCCTAAGTCTTATTCCAATAGCTTCCTTGACTAATTCTGAACGTGTACCAATCAAGAACAACCATCAATACGCGTGGAATCGGTATACAGAAGTCCATCTTTTTCCATAAAAAAGCATAATCGTATTTTCAATTCCAGGCATTATCATGACATTCTAATCATGGATTCTTGTTCTTTGTAATGTTTTAAAGCTAACCATCACATTTAATTTGATTATTGTGCTATGTATAAGATTCTGCCATGGCCAGTTTCTAGGGTTTGCAGGTCTTTCAATTTAGGGCTTTCATAATAAGGAAAAATTAGAGCTCCAGATGACCATCAATGGACTCAATGCTTGGGAACGAAAGCAATGGAACCCTCGCGCTCAATTTATGAGCGTTAGGGACCTAATCGCTATTTTCCTGAAACCAGCTTTAACACAACGCGTTGAAACCGTTGCCTCTGTGTTTTGTATTTCAGGCACGCGAAGAAGATGAGTACATGGCACGCTGTGATTCGTCAGTTCAAAAATTGGCGCGTTGAAGGCCACTAACTCTCTTTTCTTTTTATTATATTCATTAACCATTATATGTTAAAAGTAACTCAAGTGCTTCAGTGGCAGGCGTATTCCTTTGCATTGTCCAAGACCTGGGTTCGAGTCCCAGGCCTGTGTAAACCTCATACTATTTTTCAATACTAATTCCTATGCAGCGCTTCCATTGCAAGATCTTCATGCACGCCCAGAAATCACCATCCACGCGTCCAAAGCATCCAATTCAAAGGCCAGGATTCAAGGAGCACAATAAACTCCAGTCAACGCTGAAGCAAGCTAGCAAAAAGTCAGCAAGGCCATAACACAAATGGGCCTGAAATGCTAAGGCCTTACCTCCAAATTGGGGCTACCCCCCCCTTGGTTTGCCTTCTCTTTCTTTCTATTTTATTTCTTTTCAAATTATTATTTTCTTTATTAGTTTAATTAATTTATTTTTTTTAATAAAATACAAAAACATCAAAAAATCAGAAAAAGGATAAATACATAAAAAATATTTATTTTATTTATTTTCTTGTAGATAATTAACATGTAAATAAATTTAGTAAAATAGGTTTTAACTTTAATTCTTTCTTCCATAAAAAAAATCCAAAAATATAGCATTAGGTTAATGACTTTTTTATTCCTTTTAACTTTCCTTGTTTTTTGCCATAATATTAGTAATTTTCATAATTAAATTTGTAAACTAATTAGGGTTGCATTTAGGTTAGATTTTAATACTTTCTTAATAACTAAAAATCCAAAAATATAGCATTAGGTTAATGACTTTTTATACCTTTTAAATTTTCCTTTTTTTTATCACAATATTATTTATTTATTTATTTTATTTTTATAATTAAATGTACATAAGTAAAAATTAGGGTTTAATTTAGATTAATATAACATTTTCATAATAACTAAAAAACATTAGAATTAGGATTTGCATTTCAAATTTCATTCTAAAAAGTTCTTTTTTTCTTTTAAATCTTAAAAAATACAAAAATACCAAAAACATTCTTTTTTTTTTCTTTTTTTTTAATTCTAATTAATTAATTCTCATTAACTTTAATTTCTTATGAAAGGGTCCAACGCCCATTGTCTTAATTATTTTATTTCGCACATTTACTCTTTCGTTTAATTCATTATGTATCTCTCCCAAAGCCATGTAACTCGGACAATTTAATTTCTCGCACTTTTATTTCTTTTATTTCTTTACTTTCCGTCAAATCGGGTCCGGTTTAATTTTGGCGATGTGGACCCGCGCCATTTGTAATAGTTTAGATTTATTTTCTCGCAAGTATATAACTGTTAACAAAAAGCATGAAAGAATGTATGGCCCTAAAAATAAAATCAAGCGTAGATTACAACAAACATGACAAGACAAAATAATTGAAACATGACACACGAACCGCACACACCACCCCTAGGGTACGCCTCACCTGTTGCCTTTCGAAAGGTGGCCGTCGAGTAGAGGACGTCTTAGTAAGTCCTCATGATCCGGGAACCTGGCATGAGGGTAGCTTCTAAGGTGTCTTCCCATTACTCCGGTGATCACCATGTCCCTACAAACTCGAATTGACCCGAACACCTCCAACGGTGGTGCTACCTACCTCTCAATGGTGGGATGGCACTACTTTAAAGGACATCTACACAGACGAATTCCTTAGGGTAGGTAGGTTCTCAAGGATACTTGCTCTAATCTCAAAACAAACTCAAAAAGACTTTTCACACTGACACATTCTCAAAAGCTTTCAAAGCAAATTTTTCAAACACTCTGACGTACGAGTCGAACTGAAATTTTTCAAAGAAACTTTTTAAACCCACATTGAAAAGCAAACAAACAATTTTGAAAACACATTGAGCAAGTATCTAAGAGCCCATGGATAACCATGGATAGAAAGGGTGCTAACACCTTCCCTTTCTATAACCTACCTCCCGAACCGAGAGCAATCTCTTTAAGGAATTTTTCTGTGCTTTTGTCCTTTCCATTTGGAGAAAATAAAAGACGGTGGCGACTCTTGCTTCCGCGACATTTCGCGAACCAGCGTTAAATAGTCAGTTCCAGATCCACCGATCACAGAACTGGCGACTCTGCTGGGGACTCTTATAAAGTGAGGTGTACCTTAGGGCTAGCTCATGACTATGTTTTCAATTGTCTTCTTTGCTTGCTTTATTATTGTGAGTTGCTTGGGAGTTCTATAGATCCTAAACCCGGATCTGGGGGATACCTTCTTAGAAAGTAGCAACAAGGATGTGAGGGAACTGTGCGGGGTATACCGACATGGTTGAAACAGTCTGCTACGTTGATGTGGCACTTTGGTGTGTACCGGTAACCCTTGAGTTCAGTCAAGGAGAGTACGGGGCCTCCGCGTGGTGTCGTGAAGCATCAACAGACCTTAGGAACCTTAATTGAACAATCTTGGCCTCTTTAGGGTAGTGAGATAACTGACTTTGGTGCAGTCCGAGGTTGGTTGATACTCGATACTACACTCAATTGAGGGTTGCTTTCCTGGAATATTTCGGTCGCCAGTTCAGTGGCTAAATCGAAACGATGAACAACGAAAGCAATCCCGTGATATTGGGAACCTTAGAACCCGGTTACTTTGATAGGACAGGTTGAACCCACCAACTTCAAGAGGGTACTACCCAGACTCCGTGCTGGCTTAAACTTTAAGGGCTTCTCTTGTGTGACTTGTGTGCCTTCCTATTTGAACTACTTGCATGCTTATTACCTGACATTTGTCTCTTGCAGGTTGTGTTTGTAGTCCTTAATTAGGACTCATAACAGGGTATCCTAAGTTTCTTGCAGGTTTTTGCAGTCCTTAATTGGGACTCATAACAGGGTTACTCACATTACCCCATGAATATCATGACATCATACCATTGCATACATCCTAACCCATTTCAAGGATCTCAAGGGCTTGTGATACAGGTCATATAAATCAAACATCTAGCAAGGGGCAAAGAGGATTTATTTTCCTCTAGCCAATGTTGTCAGAGGCTATGACCCACTTGATATGGTGAGCTCTGACTCCTGAAGAAGGTTCCCTAACCAAGGTTGTTTGGAAATCAAAACCAGACATGATGACTAAAGTCAGGGGCTATGACCCACTGGATATGGTGAGCCTTTGACCCGTGACGAAGGACTCTCAACAACATGAAGTACTTTCAATCAAGTTGCCAGTTCCCAACTCTAACAAGTTTCTCTGTTTACCCCACGAGGTCCTTGAAATCATTGCATGCATATAATACATATCATTGCATAACAGGTACCCTTTCTCTGCAGGTTGCTTACCTTCTTCGCTGTTTATTTCAGCAGTCTCGTCATGAATCCTGAATCATCAACCGAGGCATCTATCAAGGCTCTTCAGGCGCAGAACGCCCAATTTCAGGCGCAGAACGCCCAATGTCAGGAGCTGATCAAGGGCTTGGCTCAGGGTCAACAAGATCTGAAGGCTTTGCTTTTGAAGAAGGACAAGAAGAAGAAGAGGACTGTTCTGTTCAGCCCTAGACGCAGATCTGGGAATACACCGCAGGAGGAAACTGAGAGGACAACCCCATCTGTGAGGGAAAGCAGTCACCATGAGCGAGAGGTGCCTAGTCCAGTGGTCTCCGACAGCGAGACAGATTTCAACGACGAACAGTACCCTCCGGCTGAGGACAAGTACAAACAGTTGGAAGATAGGCTGAATGCTATGGAGATCCAACAGGTACCTGGGCTGGATTTTGGAGATCTGGGTTCGTCAACTGGTGTGATTATTCCTCGGAAGTTCAAGGCACCATCCTTTACCAAGTATGACGGGGCGTCTTGTCCCAAGCTGCATCTCAGGTCTTATGTTCGGAAAATCCAACCATACTCAGCAGACAAGAACTTGTGGATCCACTTCTTCCAGGAAAGTCTTTCAGGGACTCACCTCGAATGGTTCTATCGACTGGATGGGACCAAAGTTCGTAACTGGGAGGAGTTGGAAACTGCTTTCTATAAGCAGTACCAGTACAATGCCGACCTTGCTCCCACACGTACCCAACTCCAGGGTATGTCGTTGGGGTCAAGTGAAGGTTTCAAGGAGTACGCACAAAGATGGAGAGACCTTGCTGGAAGGGTGCAACCTCCGTTAACTGACCGGGAACTCGTTGATATGTTCTTGGGGACCCTATCCGGGCCATTCTTCAATCACCTCATTGGTAACTCATCTGCTGGATTTACCGACCTCATCCTGACTGGCGAAAGAATTGAAGCTGGTATCAAGTCGGGGAAGATTCAAGAGGCCACACCTTCTGATATTCATAAAAAGCCTTACACGGGAAAGAAGGAATCCAATGCTGCATACAGTCAAAAGAGTCGCCGTGATCAACATGCAGGGGCAGTCATGATCTCTGGTTCTGCACCACGCCGTCAACCACAAAGGGGAAACCAGCAAAGGCCGGAAGGGCCTAAAAGGCAATTCACCAACATTAACATGCCTTGGTCACAAGCATTGCAGCATATGGTGAAGATGAACCTGATTGCAGTAATCAACCCTCCTGCCAATCCTAAGACCTCCTCTCCTAGCTACAATCCAGAAGCAAGGTGTGCTTATCATTCTGATAGCCCGGGGCACGATACTGAGGACTGTTGGGCACTGAAGTACAAAATTCAGAACATGATCGATGCCAAAGAGATCGAGTTCGAGCCTGCGGAGACTCCCAACGTGATCACCGCTCCATTGCCAAAGCATGGCTAGATTTTTGTTCATTTGATTTCAAGTTGTATTTTTTCCTTTTCTTGTTCAGATAAACAATTATTGTGTTAAACTCTTTTATTTCATGAATGCATTACACATGTCTGTCTTGAATTAATTATGTTTACTATGCTTAAAACTGCTTTCATATTTTTTGCGATGGTCAATTCTTAATTGGAAAATTCTAAACCTCTTGAGGGAGGATGACGAAAACGATACCACAATTTACAGTATGCTTTTGAACAGACCCCGCTGATGAGGTACAAGCATTGTTTCAATTCCTAAACACTGGAGTTATAAGGATGATAATCCCTCGTCAACCCATCAGAGCCAAAGAAGTAGGAGTTTTTATTTTCGAAAATCAAAACCCTTAATCATAACCTGGGGCAGGGTAGTTCTCTCAGTTGATCCAAGTGCACAATGAATGGCACCAAATGGGTTTTTCAAAAACAAAAGACAGTGATGGTTCCCTATAATCGTCAAGACAGACAGTCATTACCAAAAAAAATCATCATGAACGAAAAGCCCAAGAAGTCAAAACCTGAAAAAGGAGACTTACAAAACTGGGGCATCCCGCTGACTGTAATCACAAAAGAAACAGTTCAGGCAAAATTTAGGGATAACAAAATCAAAAGAGAGAGGTCTCACAAACCCTCAACAAAAGCAAAAATGACTGCCTAGTCAGAATAAATCATCAATGTCCGAACCATCACTAGAAAATCAGAGCAAGACTCAAACAAGGTCTAACGTATGATCAACTGAGTTTAGGTTTGGAGAACATCACGAAGAGCGGGTGGGTACAAATAATTTGAGCCTTTATCCTTTGTTCTTAAACCGTGAACCAGGCCACGATATAACCCTTAAAAGTCCTAGCTGAAGCATGGGTTAGTTCGAAAGCATATTGTTACGAAGGTATCCTGACTCCTGAAGGTTTGCTGTAAAATCTTGAGTTGACACCACACTGTTACAAAAATGCATTTTCAAAATTCAAGACAGACATAGGCTTTTGCATTCTTAAAATAACTTTGTTTGCATATGACTATTTGTTTGAACAGCAGGGAAATTCGCACGATGAACACCTTGTGAACAGAAGTACCTCCAATCAAGGGGCACAGCAGGAGCATTGCCCATTATCTGGGGCATGGCAAAATAATTTCATGCAGGGGCAACTCCCTACATTCTGAGAGCGTGGACATAGTCGAAAAATACTGCGCATAATCAAAGACCCGCTAGGTTGACACACCTAGGCAAAAATAAGGGCTTCCCGGCGAACCAAAAGGGTTCGGGCAAAATGAAGGGATGAAACGAAAAATCTGTACACCCGGCAAGTCGAAAACCTGAAAAGGCGGCTTGGGCAAAAATGGGTATCCCGATGGACTGAAAACCCGAAAGGGCAGTCCAGGCAAAAGTTAGGGATCAAAGCATACGACTATGTTCCGGTATCTCATCATTTGTCTACCCGAAGATTTGTCAATCACCCACACAGGTATCCTCTTCCCTCATCTCCGAAGCAGGGGCAATAATGAGTTATCCAGGCGATCCAATTGCTCTGTCAACCAAAGTACAAAGGACAGATCAGCATAAGAATGATTACCATCTACCTTTACGAATTCCAGATCGTGGGCTAACGTCCGAGACCAAACAGGACAATCATCCACTTAGTCAAAGTCATGCGACCCAACACCGGTTTCTTCTCAAACTTCAGACAAAGTCATACACAGACTCCTCCTCCACAAGTTCATCAAGAAGTTTGTACACAAACTTATCCCGAAGTAACCTAACCCCGGTTTCACCAGAAGTCTTACATGGACCTATCTCAAGATGACCTAACCCCGGTTCATCAAGAAGTTTTTACACAAACTTATCCCCAAATAACCTAACCCCGGTTCCTCCTGAAGTCTTACATGGACCTATCTCAAGATGACCTAACCCCGGTTCATCAAGAAGTTTTTACACAAACTTACCCAAGTAACCTAACCCCGGTTCCTCCTGAAGTCTTACATGGACCTATCTCAAGATGACCTAACCCCGGTTCATCAAGAAGTTTTCACACAAACTTATCCAGGTAACCTTACCCCGGTTCCTCCAGAAGTTTTTACACAAACTTATCCAAGTAACCTTACCCCGGTTCCTCCAGAAGTTTTTTTACGCAAACTTATCCAAGTGACCTAACCCCGGTCCATCAAGAAGTTTTTACACGAACTTATCCTGCAGTAACCTAACCCCGGTTCCCCCCAGAAGTCTTACATAGATTTAGCTCAAGATAACCTCACCCCGGTTCATCAAGAAGTTTTACATGAACTTACCTCGCCAAGTAACCCTACCCAGGTTCCTTCTCCATTTCAGATACAGTTTTACACGAGTTCATCAGCAGGCGACCCTACATAGGTTCCCTCTTGCAACTTACAAAATTACAGCATATCAAAACTTCTCCAGGAGAGTCCAACCCAGTTTCCCCAGGAAAGTTGGAATCCATCTCCCCAAACAAAAAGCTTATCCCCAGTAAATTCTGGAAGCTTATCCTCGCAGAGCACGGACGCGTCAACCGGCTTTATTCAAAGAGTTATTTCCTTAACAGGATATAACTGGGTTATCCTCAGCCAAAAGCCATGGAAAGAGCGTCGTCGACAAAGTCTTCTTACCCCAGCGAAGTCCGTCAACACTTCATACAACAACGGTATCCTCAACAAGTCATTCTCAAATAATTCAAGCAAAAGCATCTCTGTCCCCACAGAGTACCGCTTCCCAGCATAGTCGCTAGAGCGTCTTTTCTCCCCGCAGACTCTTCATTTGCCAAGTTTATTCCTCAACGGAGTTATCTTCTCCTACCGGTATTCTTGCAGTTATCATCCCCAGCGGAAGCAAAATCTATTCTTCAACGTCAGCCCAGGATACGACTTCCCGGCACCCGTCAAGGATTTACTTTCCTAGACAAAAGCATACATAAGACATCACATACATCATTATAGCATGCATAGACGCATCATATCATACAAATCTCATTTATGTTGAGAACACCATTGCTTGATCCATATCATGCATTGCATATGACTGACTTTTACCTTTCAGGAAAGATTCAGTTAAATTCTCAATCATATTTCAAGACCTTCTCTGGTTCAGTCAGATCGACCCTAAGATCTCCCTGATGCTTATCCAGTTGAAGACATTTCAAGACCTAGACCGGTTCAGTTAAATCGTCCCAAGATTTTCCTGATGCTTATCCAGTCAAAGGCCTTCTCTGGTTCAGTCAGATCGACCCTAAGATCTCCCTGATGCTTATCCAGTTGAAGATGTTTCAAGACCTAGACCGGTTCAGTTAAATCGACCCTAAGATTTTCCTGATTCTTATCCAGTCAAAGGCCTTCTCTGGTTCAGTCAGATCGACCCTAAGATCTCCCTGATGCTTATCCAGTTGAAGACATTTCAAGACCTAGACCGGTTCAGTTAAATCGTCCCAAGATTTTCCTGATTCTTATCCAGTCAAAGGCCTTCTCTGGTTCAGTCAGATCGACCCTAAGATCTCCCTGATGCTTATCCAGTTGAAGACATTTCAAGACCTAGACCGGTTCAGTTAAATCGTCCCAAGATTTTCCTGATGCTTATCCAGTCAAAGGCCTTCTCTGGTTCAGTCAGATCGACCCTAAGATCTCCCTGATGCTTATCCAGTTGAAGATGTTTCAAGACCTAGACCGGTTCAGTTAAATCGACCCTAAGATTTTCCTGATGCTTATCCAGTCAAAGGCCTTCTCTGGTTCGGTCAGATCGACCCTAAGATCTCCCTGATGCTTATCCAGTTGAAGATGTTTCAAGACCTAGACCGGTTCAGTTAAATCGACCCTAAGATTTTCCTGATTCTTACCCAGTCAAAGGCCTCTCTGGTTCAGTCAGATCGACCCTAAGATCTCCCTGATGCTTATCCAGTTGAAGACATTTCAAGACCTAGACCGGTTCAGTTAAATCGACCCTAAGATTTTCCTGATGCTTACCCAGTCAAAGGCCTCTCTGGTTCAGTCAGATCGACCCTAAGATCTCCCTGATTCTTGTCCCAGTAGAAGACACCCAAGATTTTTCTCAATAAGCGTTGTTGAGGTTAAATACACCCCAGACTTTTCTCAACAAGCGTCGTTGAAGTTAAAGTCGCCCAAGGTTCTCTTACCATTCATGCTAAGGTAGTAACCGTCCCTGGTTCTTTCATCGTCGTTTGAAGCTCCAGACTCAGCTCCTGTAACCAGTCAGGACACATCTATACCAGGCATCTAAAAATCAGCTCCTGCAACGTGTCAGGTACTCATTTTCTGTTTTGCAGGCATGCAGGTTCTCGCCAAGGAATCTCTTACGCAATCGAACATCTAGATGGCATCTATAAGCCCATTCCCCCATCATCGCTAACATGTGAGCGCAAATTTCCGGGCACTCTAGTGTCCAATCATCTTTTACCCTCGGATTACGAAAGGCACGTCAGCCAATCTGCATCCTCAGGTCTAAGAAGATTGAACAGGGGCAACTGTTATACCCCAAAATTTGCCCTCCCATATTCCTCAAGAAATTGCCAACCCAAGCTACAAAATTTCCCAAGGGTTGCACAGCTCAACAGTCTCCCATACAGTCAAAACTAGGGTTTGGGTTCTGATCAAGAAAAGGAAGTGTTCAAAGGCCCAATCAAGTCTCATATGCTTACAAACATGGTCAAGCATCCTCATATCAAGTTTCAAGGCATTCAGCTCAAAATTGCACAGTCAAAACCCTAAATTGCACTACAGTCAACTGTAGGGGCAAAATGGTCATTTGACAGTCAAAAGTTCAAATTTTTGGTCAATATATCATTTTGAAGCCACAAACATCATTTGATCAATGCTTGATCATGATTCTCAAAATTTGGCTCAGAAATCATCAAAGATGCAAAAGTTGCTATATTTGGACAGCTGAAAAAGTCAACTGAAATTGACCAGAGCATAACTTTCACATGGATTATCAGAAAAATTCCATCCAAAGCTCATTTTGAAGAGAAAGACATTTCCTACAACTCATCTTCATACTTCAGGTCCAATAAATGCTCTCACAAAAAGTTATCAATTTCAACATTATAGGTCATTTTCAAAAGTCAACAAAAAGGGACTTTAAGTCAAAGGCCATAACTTGAGATTGGAAAATCAAAATGACATGGGACCAAAGGCATTGGTTAAAGGACTCAAAGACCTTTCCAAAATGTCCAAGAACATGAGAAAAGCTTAAAAATTGAGCAAGTTATGCCTTGTAGAAGTTGGGAAATTTTTGTGAAATGGCAAAAGTCAACTATCCTTGAAACTCCAATTTTTGACAAAAGGGCCCACTTTCTTCCACTTGATTCATCCTTGTCATGCCACACACGTGTCCCATGATTAATTTCAAGATCAAACATTGATTTTTCTATTTTATTTAATTTTTGATAATTAATTCATTTTAAATCTTTAAAAATTCAAATAAAATTCAAAAACCAATGGAATAGTGTCATTTGAATTTGGACAACTTCCATATATCATGGGCCAGCTCAAAAACTCAGGCTAGGGTTAAATTGCACACTAAGTCTTAGTCTTGGCTTAAAAGAAGGAAAATTGGTTAATGGTGAAAACCCTAGGACTAGTTCTTTCATGAGCATGAATTAAGGCCAACTAACAAGCTAATTCTCTTCCCTCATAAGTGCTAAGTCAAACCCTAACCATAACACACAAAAGGCTGCGCTCAAAAGCTTATTTGACAACTTGAAAAATTGGCCATATAACTCAAATCTGAAATCAAGGTTGGAGGATTGAAGCCCTAAGTCTTATTCCAATAGCTTCCTTGACTAATTCTGAACGTGTACCAATCAAGAACAACCATCAATACGCGTGGAATCGGTATACAGAAGTCCATCTTTTTCCATAAAAAAGCATAATCGTATTTTCAATTCCAGGCATTATCATGACATTCTAATCATGGATTCTTGTTCTTTGTAATGTTTTAAAGCTAACCATCACATTTAATTTGATTATTGTGCTATGTATAAGATTCTGCCATGGCCAGTTTCTAGGGTTTGCAGGTCTTTCAATTTAGGGCTTTCATAATAAGGAAAAATTAGAGCTCCAGATGACCATCAATGGACTCAATGCTTGGGAACGAAAGCAATGGAACCCTCGCGCTCAATTTATGAGCGTTAGGGACCTAATCGCTATTTTCCTGAAACCAGCTTTAACACAACGCGTTGAAACCGTTGCCTCTGTGTTTTGTATTTCAGGCACGCGAAGAAGATGAGTACATGGCACGCTGTGATTCGTCAGTTCAAAAATTGGCGCGTTGAAGGCCACTAACTCTCTTTTCTTTTTATTATATTCATTAACCATTATATGTTAAAAGTAACTCAAGTGCTTCAGTGGCAGGCGTATTCCTTTGCATTGTCCAAGACCTGGGTTCGAGTCCCAGGCCTGTGTAAACCTCATACTATTTTTCAATACTAATTCCTATGCAGCGCTTCCATTGCAAGATCTTCATGCACGCCCAGAAATCACCATCCACGCGTCCAAAGCATCCAATTCAAAGGCCAGGATTCAAGGAGCACAATAAACTCCAGTCAACGCTGAAGCAAGCTAGCAAAAAGTCAGCAAGGCCATAACACAAATGGGCCTGAAATGCTAAGGCCTTACCTCCAAATTGGGGCTACCCCCCCCCCCCCCCCCCCCCCACCCCTTGGTTTGCCTTCTCTTTCTTTCTATTTTATTTCTTTTCAAATTATTATTTTCTTTATTAGTTTAATTAATTTATTTTTTTTAATAAAATACAAAAACATCAAAAAATCAGAAAAAGGATAAAAACATAAAAAATATTTATTTTATTTATTTTCTTGTAGATAATTAACATGTAAATAAATTTAGTAAAATAGGTTTTAACTTTAATTCTTTCTTCCATAAAAAAATCCAAAAATATAGCATTAGGTTAATGACTTTTTTATTCCTTTTAACTTTCCTTGTTTTTTGCCATAATATTAGTAATTTTCATAATTAAATTTGTAAACTAATTAGGGTTGCATTTAGGTTAGATTTTAATACTTTCTTAATAACTAAAAATCCAAAAATATAGCATTAGGTTAATGACTTTTTATACCTTTTAAATTTTCCTTTTTTTTATCACAATATTATTTATTTATTTATTTTATTTTTATAATTAAATGTACATAAGTAAAAATTAGGGTTTAATTTAGATTAATATAACATTTTCATAATAACTAAAAAACATTAGAATTAGGATTTGCATTTCAAATTTCATTCTAAAAAGTTCTTTTTTTCTTTTAAATCTTAAAAAATACAAAAATACCAAAAACATTCTTTTTTTTTTCTTTTTTTTAATTCTAATTAATTAATTCTCATTAACTTTAATTTCTTATGAAAGGGTCCAACGCCCATTGTCTTAATTATTTTATTTCGCACATTTACTCTTTCGTTTAATTCATTATGTATCTCTCCCAAAGCCATGTAACTCGGACAATTTAATTTCTCGCACTTTTATTTCTTTTATTTCTTTACTTTCCGTCAAATCGGGTCCGGTTTAATTTTGGCGATGTGGACCCGCGCCATTTGTAATAGTTTAGATTTATTTTCTCGCAAGTATATAACTGTTAACAAAAAGCATGAAAGAATGTATGGCCCTAAAAATAAAATCAAGCGTAGATCACAACAAACATGACAAGACAAAATAATTGAAACATGACACACGAACCGCACACACCACCCCTAGGGTACGCCTCACCTGTTGCCTTTCGAAAGGTGGCCGTCGAGTAGAGGACGTCTTAGTAAGTCCTCATGATCCGGGAACCTGGCATGAGGGTAGCTTCTAAGGTGTCTTCCCATTACTCCGGTGATCACCATGTCCCTACAAACTCGAATTGACCCGAACACCTCCAACGGTGGTGCTACCTACCTCTCAATGGTGGGATGGCACTACTTTAAAGGACATCTACACAGACGAATTCCTTAGGGTAGGTAGGTTCTCAAGGATACTTGCTCTAATCTCAAAACAAACTCAAAAAGACTTTTCACACTGACACATTCTCAAAAGCTTTCAAAGCAAATATTTCAAACACTCTGACGTACGAGTCGAACTGAAATTTTTCAAAGAAACTTTTTAAACCCACATTGAAAAGCAAACAAACAATTTTGAAAACACATTGAGCAAGTATCTAAGAGCCCATGGATAACCATGGATAGAAAGGGTGCTAACACCTTCCCTTTCTATAACCTACCTCCCGAACCGAGAGCAATCTCTTTAAGGAATTTTTCTGTGCTTTTGTCCTTTCCATTTGGAGAAAATAAAAGACGGTGGCGACTCTTGCTTCCGCGACATTTCGCGAACCAGCGTTAAACAGTCAGTTCCAGATCCACCGATCACACTATTCATCATATACCCTATTATAGAGTCAGAACACCAGCCTTACCTTGGATTCGAGACCGCCCTATAATTCTTCGATCGAGCCTAGCCTTGTGAAAGTTTCCAACCTTTTCCTCTTTTTCTCTTTTCTTCAATTTTGCAACTTCCACGTTCACACAAAATACTCAAGACTTTTTCAATTAACCTAATTCCTTATAATTAGGTTAACCTTATAATTACTAATATTTTTATTGGGCCTCACTTTCACACCCCACATATTACTCCATACAACCATATAATCAGCCCAACTAGTAAACCTTATATTATTTTAATATCTATATTAATATTATTGCTAATATTAATCAACCAATCAATTAAATATCAACCAAATAACAACTTAGCAACTTAAATTAATATTTCTCGACATTACGCAACTTCAACAATTTCAACAACATTTTCAACCATTAATCTGTAATTAATTTAATTAAATAAGAAATTAAATTAACGGGCGTTATAACTCTCCCCCACTTAGAATATTTTCGTCCTCGAAAGTCTATTCTATACTACCACTCTTAGCACGAGCTTCGCATCCAACTCGTTGATTTCCAAGTTGCATTTAGCAACACTTCGACCACTACTTTCCTGATAACTCACTAACTCAACACGATTCAAATCGATTACACACATGCCAATCATTCAACACTTTGCGACATGATCGGTACTAGCATATCAACTACTCCACCATAATCTGACATATCAACATTTAAAGTAGCAACAACTATAACCCACTTATACCTGGATATACATCATCATAATATCATCTTAACAACCTTTTTTCACACCAAAACACACACACACAATTTCATTCCCATATATCAATTATCAACAAAATATCAACAAATCTGTTCACATTGTCGTATCGCTCTTATAGTGACATCAACACAACCAACATCATCAACTTCGTCATATTATGGAGTATCATTCCTTACTTACAGAAATAAAAAATAACATCTCAATAACGATAACAAAATCATTACAACATCAACTTAACTGTATAACTCAATAAGTGTACCCATAGCTCACCATCAACCAACAGTCCACAACAATCTTATAAAATCTGCAAATATTTACTAGTAAACTTAGTGCCTTGGAACAACATCTCTATATCAATAATCCACAAAATCAAGCATGTAGATTAAGACACACCATTCCCATAAGCTTCTGATAATTTAATCATTCCCTTCTAATGAGTCATACACACATAAAAATTGCACCACACCATGCTTCAGCTGCGCAACTATGATAATCCACCTTAAGTCCCCGTCCCCGTTAAAATTTCCATCAAATATATGGTTTACAAGTTTAAATCTAGTTTCAGACTTTCTCAATACCCACCATAAAACCATTGTTCACTTGATATTATCAATCTTTCACTTTGCAACGTTAATTCGTATATAACCTGCTACTCCGACTTGTTCAATACATCTTAACTCTTTCTTGGCAATTCCTCTATTACTTCACACAAACTGGTGAGCGACTATCATCATGATATAACATCAATCACTTCACACACAATTAAGATAGCAAGACAATTCTATACCATCCAACACGATCTCGCCTACTATCAACAAGAGATTAAGGGTGATCAGTTCCTCAATTTGTCAATAGATAACCGACAACCATAATGGAGTATAAACCGTCATTACCAAACTATAATAGTGTTCATTTAGAACTTGTACTCAAGTCACCTAAAGCACCACGATCCAATAGTTCCCAATGAGGTTTACAAATACTCCCACAACATCCCTCTCATTCGATCTTGTCGCTGAGACACCAATTCTCAACATATTACACGGTCCATATTACACTCACTTAGCCTCACACGAAGGTTAAGTATCCTCCAACTCAAGAATTACTTTCTTCATCTCTGCATCATCAGGAATACAAGTTCGATTACTGAATCTCAACACACCCTACACATATGACTTGAAATCATCATTCTCAGGTTGATCGAGTTCAACCACTGTATCTACCAATTTCACATTTAACTTCTGAGCTTCTTTCATATTGTCTAGAAAATCATTCTTAATCTTCAACATCCCCAACATAACACTCTTCGGTGTCACTTTGCAAACTAAGCTCATATCTCTGAACTGTTTAATTAACTCCAATTTTTTAACCATCATTGTCGACATATGTAAAGTCTTTCGACTTAAAGCATCAACCACAACATTAGCTTTACCTTGGATGATAGTTCAAACCGAAATCATGATCTTTCAACATAAACACCATCGTTGCTAACTCTAAGTAACGCGTAGGATAATTCCTATCATGAATTATGAGTTGTCTAGAAGCACAAGCAACAACTTGTCCATTCAGAATTAGCACACCATTAAGTCCCATCTTAGATGCATTCATAATACACTACGAATGCCTCACTCGGATTAGACAACTAATATCAGAGCAGTCGTCAATCTTTTCTTTAGTCCTACAAAACTTCCTTCAAATGCAACATCCCATACTTTGAATTATGAACGACTATCCTTTTTAATTCCGAACATCTCATTTCTCAACTTATTCGTCAATAACATATTATGCTTGCCCTCATCTCAAATAACTGCGATAATAATCATTTATGCCCCAAAAGCCTCTAGTTTTGTAAACGACTCCAGAGTTTCTCCATATGGGAATACATCAACCATATTTGAAAACACTTTCATATGATAGAATATATTTCTATCTCCTCATCGGTTCAAACGGAACACCAATCTGATACTCGAAACACAAGATATGAATTTCTAGAGTTATCCGAAAATGCGAACACCGACGTCATGCAGAAAAATACTGTTACACACCTTACGATAACATCAGAACATAAATTATTTGCACCAGTACCAACACTTACTGTTGTACCCCAAAATTTGCCCTCCCATCCCTCAGGAATTCATCCTAAACTCTCAGATTTTCTCTCAAACGAAGCCAAGCCCTTTAGTATCAAAATGGTCATTTGCAAGCTCTAAAGGCAAAGCTTCTACCTTGGAAAAGTTAAATTCTAAATACTTGGAATTTTTCTCTAAAAATAAAGGGGGGGTGCTTGAGAGAAAATGGCACTTCAGAGCTTCTGAACCAACCTCCAGGCAGAAACGGTCAGAAGCTGCAAACTTGGCTCAGCACATAGCATTCAGTCAGAAGATGGCTCTTCAGTAGTTACGTAAGCTCTGTCAGAGATTGTAAACGTGGTTCAGCACGTGATCTTTAAACAGAACATGGCTTTTTCAGAAGCTACGCAAAAGTTCAGTCAGAGTTTGCTAGAGAAAGCAACAAAGCCTGAAACTCCTTCAGAACATACTGGAATCAGAAGGTAATGGGATCAGCAGATTGGGTAAAGTACTGAAGTAGGATCACTAAGTCCAGAGTCTTTAAAGACAGATCAAAGGAGCATACTGGAAAACTATCAGAGCTTGCTGAGGCAACAAGAGGCCAAGGTCAGAGCTTAGTTTACGTTGTTTTTGGTAAAGCAGAACTGTTGGTTCAGGTTTTAGGTAATGATGCAAAATCTCCTATTACAAGATTTGTGATGTAGATAAATCTCATCACCATTTAATGCTCATTAATGCTCACAACCACTCCTGAACATTCATCCAAGGGGTCTCTCCACGTGTGGCTTGTTAAACACCTTTGGGCAGGTTTAGGCATGGGTCTATGCGCCACTTTTCGCCTATAGGTGTCACTTCTCCTCAATCCTTGCTTACTGTCCCAGCCTACACTGAAAAGCTGTCCATCATCACAACTTTTCATGAACTTCCTTCAAAAACAAGTTAACCTCTACTGCATAATATTGGCGCCCTTTAACGTTCAAAAATTCATAAAGCCTTTCCTGTAAATGGGACACCATTGTCCATCCCAAAGGACGTGATAAATCATCCAGAAAAATTTGCTAGAGGAGAAACAGAAAACTCTAAAAAAAAACCTTGTGAATCTCTGTCCAAAAATCCCTGGTATTTTCACAAACTTTGAACTTCCTACCTCCAAACTTCATTAATACCCAGTTTGCTTTGTGACCAAAGAACACCCATACAGTTTCTGACCATACATACGCATACTTTTTCCACCCACCCATCCTAAAAAAGAACTTGTCCAGAACACCATCAGAGCTAAAGCTAGCTCTCACTCACATACTTTTTCAACATCCAGGTAAGCACCTGCTAACTTTCATCACGCTGTTAAGTATCATCAGCTTTGCATGCTTAATAAGCACAATGTAAATATCATGTTGCTGCTGTATGCATTCTGAGGATTTTCATACCTCTGAATGCTTAAGTAGGAAGTGAATCAGTATAGAACCTACCTGTGGCCTTGTTGGTTCTGTCTTCTGATAACACTTCGACACATGTTGAGACTGTCCTAGGCATGTTTTCTGTTTTGTGGAAAAATAATAAAACTGCAGATGTTCTGGCTAGCACAGGGAGAAGCCAAGTTCTGACTTTGACGTTAGCACATCTGAAGCCTGTTTTGCTGTCAATAATATCAGAACTTTTCAAAATTATTGTATTTCCAGCAGGGTCAGAACTTCTGACTTCCCCACTAACAAACTTTTGTCTTGCAGCGTATGGGGGTCAGAACTTCTGACCTTCCCACTAACAGGTTTCTGTTTTGCAGGTGCCAGAGTCATAAGTTCTGACTCATACATTTTCACCAAAAGGTTGATAATCTTGCAGCAGGCCTGAGTCAGAACTTCTGACTTCCTCTCAGCAGTGCGCTATCCCTCTCTCTCTTTCTCTTTTTCTTCCCCTTTTTATTTTCTTTTCTTATCTATTTTTCTCGTTGAACCACCCCCATGTACAAATGTGTATCCCCATCCCCTAAATGCTTTAATAGCGTAGGATTTTACATTTCCGCATTTTATTGCTTTCAAATGTAAATGCTAGTAATTAGGATATGTATGGCAAGATAAAATCAATGAAATAGAAAATCCCAATTCAAGATAAACTCTTGCATGCAATAAAACACACTTGCACACAAACACCCCTTAAGGTATCTCCACTTGGTTGCCTAAACAAATGGGCCATGGTATGCATGTTGAGTATTTATTGGCAAAACAAAAACAAAACAAAAGATCATAGTCCCTCAATGACGCTATCTTGGTTGCCTATACAAAATCATCTAGTCCCTCGGAAAATTGCTAAAGATACTTGGCAATATTGCTATCATGGTCAATACGATGATCCGCACCTGTCCTGTTCAACATCCTAACACAAGGTTGTTTACCAAACTAAATGGTAAAACAACACTGTAAAAAGGGTTAAAATGTGTGGGAAAGACTTTTGAGTAAAATAGGGTAGATAACTCTTAGTTACTTGATCAAGCTTGCAAAACATCCTTGCTATTTTCAAACACAACACAATTTCAAAACATTTCCCAAAACAGACTTTCAAAACATTGTAATATCTTTTCAAAGACAATACACCTTTGTATACATTCAAACAAGAATCATTACAAAGGTTGCCACAACGATGGCCTCTTTTCAAAAGCATTTTCAAAAAAACACACACAAAAGCACCATTTCAAACAAATTGAAAAGCAAACGCAAGTGATCTAAAACTAAGAGCCCATGGAAAACCATGGATGAAAAGGGTGCTAGCACCTTCCATTTTCATAATCTACTCCCCGAACCCAAGAAAACATCTCAAAGGTCTTTCCTGTGCTTTTTGATCTTTCCTTAGGATAAAATAAAAAGTCGGTGGCGACTCTTGCTAAACTGAAACATTTGCGAACACAAACGCAAAACCTCAAGTCAGTTCTCCCACCGTATCACATAACTGGCGACTCTGATGGGGATAGCAATTTTAAAAGTGGAGTAACCTTAGGGTTTAGATCAGCTTTGCATGCTTATCTTGATTGCTTTGATTGCTTTACATTTGGCTCTCTTGTTTGGGTTTGAAATCCTCTACCCGGATTTGGGAAACATTCATAGGTAAATAGCAATACGTTGTGGAAACTGTGCGGGGTATACCGACATGGTTAAAGCAATAACTATATTAGTGTGACATGTTTGTGAGTACCTGTAGACTTTGAGTCAATCAAAGAGAATACGGGGCCGCTGAGTGATGTCATGAAGCACTAATGAACACTTAGAACCTTACTTGACCATCTTGGCCTTTTTTAGGAGTAGTGAGATGATCGGCTTTGGCGCAGTCCGAAGTTAGTAGATACTCGATACTACACTCATTGAGGGTTGTTTTCTTGGAATATTTTGGTCGCCAGTTAAGTGGCTAAACCAAAACAATGAACATAGAAAATAATCCAGTGATATTGAGCTCCTTAGAACCAGGTTACTATTTATAGGAGAGGTTGAGCCAACTAACTTCAAGAGGGTACTTACCTATGAAACCTCATGCAAGCCTGAAACTAGGATCTTGTGTGACTTGCTTGTACATGTGTTTTTGCATACATCATGAACATCATAAAGCATCATATGCATCCACTAACCATTTCAAGGGTTTGGATCTTCATCTCTGTTCTTGTTTTGTAGGTCATGGAATCTCTTGGCAGGAAAACAATTCAAGTCAACCTTGTGAGAATCCCTCCTCAAATCAAGGAGCTTACTTCCAAAATTCCAGAGAGTTCTCTCTTCAGTGAAAGACATGGTAGACTTCTCAACTTGGTCAACTCCAACATTGAAGAAGACATGGTGAAAGTCCTCTTCCAATTCTTTGACCCCCTACACCGCTATTTCACATTACCTGATTACCAACTAGTACCTACATTGGAGGAATTTTCTCAACTCCCGAGGATTCCTATTCTTTATCAACTACCCTACAATGGTACGGAAGGAGAACCAAAACCTGAAGATGTGTCTCAAGCCTTACACTTGCAACCATCTGATATCAAAGGTCATTGGGAAACCAGGAGTGGTGTCAAGGGTTTCTTGGCAAAGTTTCTGTTTGAGAAGGCACAAGACTGCTGGAATTCTTTAGATCTACAAGCTTTTGAAGAGATTGAAGCACTTCTCATCTATGGGTTGGTCTTGTTCCCAAACCCTGATCAGTTTATAGATGTGAATGCTGTCAAGATTTTCATATCTCGAAATCCTGTGCCTACATTGCTTGGGGACATCCTACACTCATTTTACACACGAACAATGAGGAAAAGAGGTGTTCTCATGTGTTGTACTCCTCTTCTAGAAAGGTGGTTTATTTCTCACCTTCCCCAAACAGTTTTGAAGAATGAGCAGGGTTTAAGGTGGTCACAACGGTTGATGACCCTCACACATTCTGATGTTCATTGGTGTTCTCGGTCCAGAGAAAATGTCATCATCATTGATCGTTGTGGGGAATTCCATAATGTCCCACTACTTGGTATTAGGGGAGGCATCACCTAAAACCCCTGTTTAGCTCTAAGGAAGTTTGGATATGCCCGGAGAGATGGTCCTCATGATATGCTGATTCCTGACCTAGTTTTTGACTTCGACAATGATGCACAAGGACTTCGACAAAGGTTTATCAGAGCTTGGAGGATGCCCAACAAAGTGGATAGTAAGACACTGGGGCACAAGAATTCCATCCCCCTTGAGCCTTACCTCAAGTGGGTACGAACCCGAGCACAGAATCTTATGATCCATACTCTCACATTCTCCCCGTGATCAAAGAGCCTGTTATGGAAGGAGAGGTTCCATACACCCTCCTACATCCAGACATGCCAACATCATTGGAAGAATTACAAAAGAGTTGGATCCAGCTCAAAGAAGAACAAAATACTTTTGAAGCCAGCTTCTATGCCAGTGAGAAGAAGGTTTTGGAGCTTACCCACCGAATCCATGAGGAGGAAACTCTCAACACTTACATCGTACCAAAGAGGATGCACAATGTCTTTTTACATTAAGATTTTTGTAATATTTTGCCCATGGGGCATTTATGTACTAACAAATTTCTTCTTAATATGACGTGTGTTCTTTTTGTTTGCAACAAATTTGAATTTCTGAATCCTTGAATGCATTACATGAATAATATATCATTCATCATATGCATAAACATGTCTTCACACCAGGTTTCCTTATCTCTCTGCTGTTTATTTCAGCAAGATGGATTTGGAGCAGACGGTTAAGGATCTGCAAGCACATAATTCGCAATTCCAGCAACTCCTCATGACCTTAGCAAAGGGTCAAGAGGACTTAAAAGCACTGTTGGAGAAAGAGAAGGAACCAGAAAAGAAGAAAAAGAAAAGAGTTGGGGTATCCACTATGGGAAGGAGATTTGAGCATCAGGCTATGAGAGTTTTGGAATTTCCCTTGACGTCAGCCAAAGGGGTTTGTAAAGGAAAAGGTGTTGCGATGCCTTCCGAATCTGAAGTTGAAGAAGAGGAAGAGGAAGAGGATGAAGATTACTCCGAGCAGCAATATCCCCCGGCAGATGATAAGTATAAAAATCTTGAGGATCGGTTAGCAGCCATGGAGTTGCAAAGGGTACCTGGTTTAGATTTTGAAGAACTAGGATTGGTTGTTGGGATCGTCATTCATCCCAAGTTCAAAGTACCAACATTTGCTAAGTATGACGGTTTGTCCTGTCCAAAGATGCACCTGAGGTCCTATGTCAGAAAGATCCAACCTCACTCCTCTGATAAGGATTTTTGGGTCCATTTTTTCCAAGATAGTTTGTTAGGCACACAATTGGACTGGTTCTATCAACTTGAGAGATCGGATGTTTATAACTGGGAGGACTTAGCTACTGCCTTCTACCGACAATACCAATACAATGCAGATTTAGCGCCTACTCGTACTCAACTACAGAGTATGGGTATGGCTTCTAATGAGGGATTTAAGGAGTATGCCCAGAAGTGGCGTGATTTGGCTGGAAGGGTGCAACCGCCATTGTTGGATAGAGAGTTGGTTGACATGTTTTTAGGGACTCTGTCAGACCCATTCTTCAATCATTTAATCGGGAGTTCATCTGCAGGATTCACCGAATTAATTCTGAGCGGTGAAAGGGTCGAGGCTGGCATTAAAAGTGGTAAAATTCAGAAGGATGCCTCCGCTTCCACTACTATTAAGAATACCTTCCCAGCTAAGAAGGAAATTTCTACTGTTCACAACTAGAGAAACCAAGGGAGAACAGAGGGCCGACCAATAGTGGGGGCTGTGATGATCCAAAACTCTTCAACCGATCAACATCGCAGCAATTAACCAAGAGCTAATCAGCAAAGGGTAGAAAGGCCATAACGGAAGTTCACCCGAATCAATATGACACCGGCTTAAGTCCTCCCTCATTTGTTAAAACTGAACCTTACCAACTTGAAGGAAGCGCCGAAAAACCCTAATACCTCATCTCCTTATTATCACTCCAATGCAAAGTGTGCATACCACTCTGACAGTGTAGGACATGATACCAATAACTGTTGGGCTCTTAAGAACAAAATCCAAGACTTGATAGACGCCAAGGAGGTAGAATTCGATGCGCCCGAAAAGTCGAACGTGATTTCTGCCCCAATTCCAAAGCACGGTCATAATGTTCATGCTGTTATGGAAGACCTTCATGTTACCACTATTGATGACATTTTGACTCCGTTACCAATGATTAAAGTGAATTTGATGAGAGCCAGGATATTCCCAGGCTGTGGAAAAGACTGCTACTTTTGTTCAAACTTGCAAACTGACTGCCCACTGTTGAAATCAGGCATCCAACGCCTGATGGATACCCAAGAGATCCTCTTTCAAAAGACTTCTGTTGATGCTATAACCCATGTTACTCCTGCTACCTTTGATACTCCGACCAATGACATTGCTATAATAACCATCTTCAACGATCTTTCCAAGACCTGCAAAAGGCCTGTTAAGATCACGCATGATTCTAAGTTTGTGCCGTTGAAAATCACCATGTCTGGGCCTGTCCCGTATAAATCTAACAAGACAATACCATGGAACTACGGAGGAGAAATCTTCTACCATGGTATCAAGCAGATTGAATCAGTCCAAGATAATTTCGTTGATGAAACCCCTGATATAGGGAATATTGCAGGAACGAGCAAGATAACTCGCAGTAGAAGGATCTTCTCTCCGGAGATTACTCCTCCACGAGCAGTCTTCGGACCCTCGAGAGTTTCTATGCCTGTCAAGCCATCTGTGTAAAGCCCGATAATTGAAGAACTTGATGCCCCTGAAGTTAGACCCTTTAATGTTGCTACCCAAGGTAAGGGGATACTAGAAGCGCCTGTCAGGACAAAGGCTCAGACTGTGGTAATCCCCGAGACCACCCAAAAAGAGATGGAAGAAATCTTAAAGATAATCAAGAAGAGTTACTACGATGTTGTGGAACAGCTAGGGCAGACCCCTTCCAAAATCTCCATGTTGGCTCTCTTACTCTTCTCTGAGGCTCATGCTAAGGCCTTGATCAAATTTTTAAAGACGGCACACGTGCCTCAAGAAACTTCCGTAGACCAGTTTCAAGAGTGCGTGGCTAGCCTTACTGCTGATAATGGTCTTGATTTTTCCGATGCTGATTTGACCCCTAAGGGAAGGAAGCACAACGACGCGTTGCATGTCTCAGTGGAGTGCAGAGGAACCACACTTCCACATGTCCTGGTGGATACCGGTTCATCGTTAAATGTGTTACCGACGAAGGCGTTAGACAGATTGGACTGTGAAGGTCTGACCCTAAAACCCAGTAACATCGTTGTTAGAGCCTTTGACAGTTCTAAGAGGATGGTTCACGGAGAAGTGGGCATCCCAATCAAAGTGGGCACAAAAATTTTCAACTCTACTTTCTATGTGATGGACATCCGTCCTTCATATTCATGCTTGTTGGGAAGGCCATGGATCCATAATGCTGGGGCAGTCACTTCCTCTTTAAACCAAATGCTAAAGTACCCAGTACAGGGTAAGATTATAACGGTTCATGGGGAGGAAGAGTACATGATAAGTCACCTCAACTCCTTCCGCTATGTGGAGTTGGATGGCGAATTCATAGAAACGCCTTTCCAACATTTTGAAGAGGTTCCTCTTGAAGTCGCAGTTGCAAAGACAATGGCTGATGTGCCTATCATTTCCAAGCCTGTGTCTCGGATGGCTTGCCTCAAGGATGCGGAGGTTGTAATCAAAGAAGGAAGGAGTACAATATGGGGGAAACTACCTGAGTTTTCTCACAAGACAAACAAGTTTGGACTAGGTTTAACTGCTGCTGGCCAGAAAGTTGTGCGTCGCTCCCGGGCCGGAGGACCACCTGTAAAAATCACTCACCATGGAATTAAGGCCTTAGAAGATGTTGATGAAGAAGATAACTTTGAAGATTGGATCTTCCCTACCGTCGAAAGAGGATTAAGCAAGTGGGAAGCGAAAGACTTTGTTCCCATCACTTTCATCAACCAGTAATTTATCTTTGAACAATTTCCTATTTTGGTCTATAATAATTAAACAATTCATACACTATTTTCACCTTATGCCTTACCCGGGGCATATAGGTCCATTTGTAAGGGTTTGATTTCTTCATTATCATATGCCATTTTTAAGTGAATCATTGGACGTTTTCATCTATAAACTGTTGTGTTCATTTTCTTTCCTTTTACATTTTGTTTTTTTTAAGGATGGCTATCCCTTACACACAGCCACACTCCCAAAATGCAGGTACCCATCCACTCCGGATTCCATGGGTGACTATTCTGCTTTAGCCTTCGGTGACTCTGAAGATTTGATCAATCATGCCGAGTACGAAGGTGATGAAGACTGTGAAGTGCCTGGAGAGTTAGCCAGACTTTTGCAACAAGAAGAGAGGGCTATTCTGCCCCATGAAGAGTTGCTAGAGACAATCAATTTGGGAACAGAGGAAGACAATAAAGAGGTTAAGGTGGGTGCCAACCTGGAGCCAAGTGTCAAAGAGCGTCTAGTTCAACTGCTGAATGAATATGTTGAAATCTTCGCCTGGTCCTATGAAGACATGCCGAGACTAGATACGGATATTGTGGTTCACCATCTCCCTACAAGAGAAGACTGTCTACCGATCAAACAAAAGGTCTGCCGGATGAGGCCCGACATGTCTGAGAAGATCAAAGCTGAGGTGATGAAGCAGTTCAATGCTGGCTTTCTGGCTGTTACTTCCTATCCATAATGGGTCGCTAACATTGTGCTCGTGCCTAAGAAGGACGGCAAAGTCAGAATGTGTGTGGACTACAAAGACCTAAACAGGGATAACCCTAAAGATGATTTTCCACTGCCACACGTCGACATTTTGGTTGACAATACAGCTCAACACAAGGTATTTCCTTTCATGGAAGGATTCTCGGGATACAACCAGATCAAAATGGCCCCCAAAGACATGGAGAAGACTACTTTTGTCACGTAGTTGGGTACCTTCTGCTATAAAGTGATGCCATTCGGACTGAAGAATGTCGGGGAAACCTATCAGCGAGCCATGGTAGCTTTGTTTCATGACATGATACATCATGAGATTGAAGTCTACGTAGATGACATGATAGCCCGTTCACAAACAGAAGAAGAACACCTCGACCATCTGCAAAAGCTGTTTGTCAGGTTAAAGGAATATAAGCTCAGACTGAACCCTAGCAAGTGCACTTTCGGAGTCAGGTCTGGTAAACTGTTGGGATTCATTGTCAGTAACAAAGGCATCGAGGTCGATCCTGCTAAAGTTAAAGCTATACAAGAGATGCCTGCCCCTCACACTGAGAAGGAGGTTAGAGGCTTCTTGGGACGCCTAAACTACATCACAAGGTTCATCTCTCACCTAACATCTACCTGTGAACCAATCTTCAAGTTGTTGAAGAAAGATCAGGTGGTTGAATGGAATGATGACTGTCAAGTTGCTTTCGATAAGATCAAGGAGTATTTGTTGGAACCTCCTATCTTAATGCCACCCGTCAAAGGAAGGCCGTTAATCATGTATCTGACTGTTTTGGATAATTCAATGGGATGTGTATTGGGCCAACCTGACGAGTCTGGCTGAAAAGAGCATGCCATTTATTACCTTAGCAAAAATTTTACCGACTGTGAGACTCGCTACTCACTGCTCGAGAAAACTTGTTGCGCTTTAGTATGGGCTGCTCGCCAACTAAGGCAGTATATGTTGACGCAAACCACTTTGCTGATTTCTAAAATGGATCCAATTAAGTATATCTTCGAGAAGCCTGCTTTATCTGGAAGAATCGCTAGATGGAAAATGATCCTGACATAGTATGATATCCAGTACACAACCCAAAAATCAATAAAGGGGATTGTACTAGCTAACCATCTAGCTCATCAAGCCGTCGAATATTACCAATCTATGAGGTTCGACTTCCCTGACGAGGACATCATGACATTGGACAACATTGAAGGTAACAGACCATATGACGGACCTGAACAAGGATCCCGATGGACCCTGTACTTTGATGGTGCTTCAAATGCACTTGGAAACGGTATCGGTGCGGTACTTATTTCTCTGGAAGGTTTCCATACACCTTTCACTGCAAGACTCTGCTTCAGCTGTACCAACAACATGGCCGAATATGAAGCTTGCATCTTTGGTCTCAAGGCTGCAATTGACCTAGGAATCAAATCTTTGGTCGTATATGGGGACTCAGCTTTGGTTATCAGTCAAATCAAAGGAGAGTGGGACACTAGACATCCTAATCTTATCCCATACAAAGTACATGTCTTGACATTGTTGCCTCATTTCGAGCGGATTACCTTTGAGCACTTCCCGCGAGATGAAAATCAGCTAGCAGATGCTCTGGCTACAATGTCTTCCATGTTTAAACTCAATTGGGATAATGAGGCTCCCCAAATCACCATCGAGCGAATGGATGAACCTGTGCACTGTCATGAGATTAATACCGAACAAGTAACGGAACAACCCTGGTTTCATGAAATCAAGAGGTATCTCCAGACTCGAGAATACCTTGAAGGAGCTTCAATCAATGACAAAAAGTTCTTAAGGAGATTTGCTGCCAAGTTTTTCCTGAGAAATGGTATCCTTTATAAGCGCAGCCATGATTGTGTTCTACTTCGTTGTGTGGACAAGGTTGAAGCAGAGTTGATCATGACTGAAACACATAGTGGCACATTTGGCACCCACTTAAGCGGACATACGATGGCTAAGAAGATTCTAAGGGCATGCTACTACTGGTCTACCATTGAAGCTGATTGTCATCAACATTCCCGTACTTGTCACAAATGTCAAGTCTATGTTGACAAGGTACATATTCCTCCTGTTCCTCTCAATGTTCTGACAGCTCCCTGGCCATTCGCGATGTGGGGAATTGACACGATTGGAGAGATCAAGCCCACGACATCCAATGGACATCGCTTCATCTTGGTCGCTATTGATTATTTTACTAAGTGGGTCGAAGCAGCTTCCTACGCCTCTATTACAAAGAATGTGGTTGCCCGCTTCATCAAGCAGAACCTCATATGCCGGTATGGTATCCCCGATAGGATCATCACAGACAATGGTACAAATCTGAATAACAATGTGATCACCGCTCTGTGCGAGCAGTTCAAGATTCAACATCACAATTCATCTCCCTATCAGCCAAAGATGAACGGTGCTGTTGAAGCTGCAAACAAAAATATCAAGAAGATCATTCAAAAGATGACAGTCACCTACAAGAACTGTCATGAGATGTTACTGTTTGCTCTGCATGGATATCGTACTACGGCGCATACTTCAACAGTGGCAACCCCCTTTTCTTTGGTATATGGCATGGAGGTTGTTTTACCTATGGAAGTTCAGATTCCTTCCTTGAGGATCATGAAGGATGCTGGTTTGAGTGAAGACGATTGGATTCAGACTCGGCTTGACCAACTTAATTTGATCGACGAGAAGCGACTTACTGCTATTTGTCATGGTCAGACGTATCAGAAATGGATGATCAAGGCTTTCAACAAGAAATTTAGGCATCAGGTATATCAAGTCGGAGATCTTGTAATCAAGCGAATCATCTTTCCGCAAAGTGATCCCAGGGGCAAGTGGACTCCTACTTACGAAGGACCATTTGTGATCAAGAACATATTTTCTGGTGGGGCAATGATTCTGGCCACCATCGACAGCGACGACTTGTCGCACCCTGTGAACGCATACATAGTCAAAAGATACTACGCATAAAATGACCCGACAAGTTGAAAACCCAAAAGGGTGACTTGGGCAAAAATGGGCATCCCGGTGAATCGAAAACCCTAAAGGGCGGTTCAGGAAAAAATTAGGGATAAAACAAAAAAAATATGTACACCCGGCAAGTTGAAAACGCGAAAGGGCGACTTGGGCAAAAAAGGGTTTCCCGGTGGATCGAAAACCCGAAAGGGAGGTCCAGGCAAACGTTACGGAATTAAAGCGTATGACTATGTCTCGTCGGATCACTTTAAGGACAATCTCTTCACCAACAAGCTCCAGGCTCATGATCAATCCAATCACCTTTGGACGAAGCAACGAATGGACAAGACACTCAGAGTTGTGAAGGCTACAGCAGAATGGGAACCCCATGGAATTATTGCACATAGCCATCCTTCTTTGTATAAATTTTTCTCAATTTTTACGAAAACATTCTCTTACTAGGATGTCTGTCTCCTTTGTACAAAGATACTTACAAAAGTTAATACAAAGATACTTCAAAGTGCATAAATTTGCTTGCCTTTCCTTTCTTCTTACACTTATGTTTTATTTGAAAACGTCCAATGGTTTGTTAAATAGGCATATGAATTTGAATATGATCATTTCTTACAAATAAAACAAAATGAGAAAGGATAATTACTGATAGGTCGAAAGTATAGGGAGCTGTATTTAGGCTACTCCAAAATAAATCCCCTATAGTATGTCATTCAGATCCTCAACAAAGCTAAAACCTTGAAGTATATATCCCCAGCGGAGTTAGGCTTCAAAATTCCCATCAGAGTTAAGTCTCTAAACTCCTGATCCCCAGTGGAGCCCAAAAAATTTGAACTACAGACCCTCAGCAAAGATGAAACCTTCTTTCCCAGCGGAGTCAAATTTCCAACTATCAATCCCCAACGGGAACCATTCAGTTTTCCCCAATTTCCCCAGCAGGTTATCTTAAAAGTCTGAGAGTCAACCAGATAACAGTTAACTTCTTTGTCCTATCCCAGAACTAGGATAATTCCCAAGTAGATTGGCGTACAACCCAAGCTCCTGATTTCCCCGGCAGAATAAACACTCTCCCCACAAAGTTATTTCCCAACAGAACAAAGATTCTAGTTCATGTTTCTCCGTTTGAAGCCTCCCTGGTTTTAATTCCCTAGTAGAGGTCGTCGGATTTTTCCTTATTTCCCCAGGAAAGTCGTGAAGGATTCTCACATCCCCACAGAAGCTGTCAAAGTTTTGATAATCCCTGCAGGTTGCCAAGGATTTTCTATCCCCAACAATAATCAGCAAAGTTCTCTCATCTTCAACAATCAAAGATTTTTGGGATCCCCAGCACCGGTCAAGGATTTACTTTCCCCGGCAGCAGTCAAAGATTCCTTTATCTCCAGCTATCAAGGATTTATTTTCCTCAGCAAGATAGCTAATCAGCTTACATGCACACCCATTGCATTCATAAACATTGATGGAACACATTTTATTGCATCATACATGGCATGCAACATAACTTTGTGTTTTAGCTAACATTCTATCCTTTCAGGATAAGGTTAAAAGCTACCTTTAACAAATGTTCAGAGAAGTCAGATACAGTATGGATACACCCCCAGACACGGCGGTCATTCTATTACTCATTCATAATTTCAAGTTCAGATACAGTATGGATACACCCCAGACACGGCGGTCATTCTATTACTCATTCAGACTTCAGCAATCAGATACAGTATGGATACACCCCAAACACGGCGGTCATTCTATTACTCATTCAGACTTCAGCAATCAGATACAGTATGGATACACCCCAGACACGGCGGTCATTCTATTACTCATTCAAGATTTCAGCAATCAGATACAGACTAGATACGCTCCAAACACGGGAGGCATTCTATTTCTCATTCAGATTCACCTATCAAACTCAAGTTCAGATACACTCCAGGCACGGAAGTCATTCTGTCACTTGTCTAGATCCCAGTTACAGTACAGATACACTCCAGATACGGAAGTTATTCTGCTACTCATACAGGTCTCAACTTCAGATACAGTCCAGAAACGCGCCAGACACGGTCGTCATTCTGTCACTCATTCGGAATTTATCCCCAGCACATAGATGCTCCCTACACAGATGTTTCTCTGTTTCCCATTCAGAATACAGATACACTCCAGACACGGCAGTCATTCTGATATTCATTCAAGAATCAAATACAGTTATAGCTCGGATACACTCTAGACACGGACGCCATTCCCTTGCTCATACGAGCCCAGTCTCCAGATATAGCTCAGGTACGTTCTAAATACGGATACCATTCTGATGCTCATTCTACTAATATTCAACAAACATTTTTGATGGCATCTCTAAGCCCATCTCCAGAAAGATTCTACCATCTCCAAATGGCATCTTTAATCCCATTCCCCCAGCTACATTCTGACGAGTGCAAATTTACGGGCACTCTAGTGTCCAATCCTCTTTTACCTTCGAGTCACGAAAGGCAGATTCGCCAATCTAACTCTTCAGGTCCAAGAAGATTGAACAGGGGCAACTATTGTACCCCAAAATTTTCCCTCCCATCCCTCAGGAATTCATCCTGAACTCTCAAATTTTCTCTCAAACGAAGCCAAGCGCTTTGGTATCAAAATGGTCATTTGCAAGCTCTAAAGGCAAAGCTTCTACCTTGGAAAAGTTAAATTCTAAATACTTGGAATTTTTCTCTAAAAAAAAGGGGGGGTGCTTGAGAGAAAATGGCACTTCAGAGCTTTTGAATTAACCTCCAGGCAGAAACGGTCAGAAGCTGCAAACTTGGCTCAGCACATAGCATTCAGTCAGAAGATGGCTCTTCAGCAGTTACGTCAGCTCTGTCAGAGATTGTAAACGTGGTTCAGCATGTGATCTTTAAACAGAACATGGCTTTTTCAGCAGCTACGCAAAAGTTCAATCAGAGTTTTCTAGTGAAAGCAACAAAGCCTGAAACTCTTTCAGAACGCACTGGAATCAGAAGGTAATGGGATCAGTAGATTGGGTAAAGTACTGAAGTAGGATCACTAAGTCCAGAGTCTTTAAAGACAGATCAAAGGAGCATACTGGAAAACTATCAGAGCTTGCTGAGGCAGCAAGAGGCCAAGGTCAGACCTTGGTTTACGTTGTTTTTGGTAAAGCAGAACTGCTGGCTCAGGTTTTAGGTAATGATGCAAAATCTCCTATTACAAGATTTGTGATATAGATAAATCTCATCACCATTTAACGCTCATTAATGCTCACAACCACTCCTGAACATTCATCCAAGGGATCTCTCCACGTGTGGCTCGTTAAACACCTTTGTGCAGGTTTAGGCATGGGTCTATGCGCCACTTTTCGCCTATAGGTGTCACTTCTCCTCAATCCTTGCTTACTGTCCCAGCCTAGGCTGAAAAGTTGTCCATCATCACAACTTTTCATGAACTTCCTTCAAAAACAAGTTAACCTCTACTGCATAATATTGGCGCCCTTTAACGTTCAAAAATCCACAAAGCCTTGCCTATAAATAGGATACCATTGTCCATCACAAAGGACGTGAGAAAACATCTAGAAAAAATTGCTAGAGGAGAAACAGAAAACTCTAAAAAAAAAAACCTTGTGAATCTCTGTCCAAAAATCCCTGGTATTTTCACAAACTTTGAACTTCCTACCTCCAAACTTCATTAATACCCAGTTTTCTTTGTGACCAAAGAACACCCATACAGTTTCTGACCATACATACGCATACTTTTTCCACCCACCCATCCTAAAAAATAACTTGTCCAGAACACCATCAGAGCTAAAGCTAGCTCTCACTCACATACTTTTTCAACAACCAGGTAAGCACCTGCTGACTTTCATCATGCTGCTAAGCATCATCAGCTTTGCATGCTTAATAAGCACAATGTAAATATCATGTTGCTGTTGTATGCATTCTGAGGATTTTCATACCTCTGAATGCTTAAGTAGGAAGTGAATCAGTATAAAAGCTACCTGTGGCCTTGTTAGTTCTGTCTTCTGATAACACTTTGACACCTACTGAGACTGTCCTAGGCATGTTTTATGTTTTGTGGAAAAATAATAAAACTACAGATGTTCTGGCTAGCACAGGGAGAAACCAAGTTCTGACTTTGATGTTAGCACATCTGAAGCCTGTTTTGCTATCAATAATATCAGAACTTCTGAAAATTATTGTATTTCTAGAAGGGTCAGAACTTCTGACTTCCCCACTAATAAACTTTTATCTTGCAGCATATGGGGGTCAGAACTTCTGACCTTCCCACTAACAGGTTTCTGTTTTGCAGGTGCCAGAGTCAGAAGTTCTGACTCATACATTTTCACCAAAAGGTTGATAATCTTGCAGCAGGCCTGAGTCAGAACTTTTGACTTCCTTTCAGCAGCGCGCTAGCCCTCTCTCTCTTTCTCTTTTTCTTCCCCTTTTCATTTTCTTTTCTTATCTATTTTTCTCGTTGAACCACCCCCATGTACAAATGTGTATCCCCATCCCCTAAATGCTTTAATAGCGTAGGATTTTACATTTCCACATTTTATTGCTTTCAAATGTAAATGCTAGTAATTAGGATATGTATGGCAAGATAAAATCAATGAAATAGAAAATCCTAATTCAAGATAAACTCTTGCATGCAATAAAACACACTTGCACACAAACACCCCTTAAGGTATCTCCACTTGGTTGCCTAAACAAATGGGCCATGGTATGCATGTTGAGTATCTATTGGAAAAACAAAAGCAAAACAAAAGATCATAGTCCCTAGATGACGCTATCTTGGTTGCCTATACAAAATGATCTAGCCCTCGGAAAATTGCTAAAGATACTTGGCAATATTGCTATCCTGGTCAATACGATGACCCGCGCCTGTCCCGTTCAACATCCTAACACAAGGTTGTTTACCAAACTCAATGGTAAAACAACACTGTCAAAAGGGTTAAAAATGTGTGGGAAATACTTTTGAGTAAAATAGGGTAGATAACTCTTAGTTACTTGATCAAGCTTGCAAAAAAATCCTTGCTATTTTCAAACACAACACAATTTCAAAACATTTCCCAAAATAGACTTTCAAAACATTGCAATATCTTTTCAAAGACAATACACCTTTGTATACATTCAAACAAGAATCATTACAAAGGTTGCCACAACGATGGCCTCTTTTCAAAAGCATTTTCAAAAAAACACACACAAAAGCACCATTTCCAACAAATTGAAAAGCAAATGCAAGTGATCTAAAACTAAGAGCCCATGGAAAACCATGGATGAAAAGGGTGCTAGCACCTTCCCTTTTCATAATCTACTCTCCAAACCCAAGAAAACATCTCAAAGGTCTTTCCTGTGCTTTTTGACCTTTCCTTAGGATAAAATAAAAAGTTGGTGGCGACTCTTACTAAACCGAAACATTTGCGAACACAAACGCAAAACCTTAAGTCAGTTCTCCCACCGTATCACACTTACCATTCTTATTTCTTGAAATCGTACTCATCACCTCGTATTTCTGACTCTGACTCGCGATTCAAAACATTCCCAACATCTTCAAAAACTTTTACAATCACTCACAAGGATCCCATGACAAGGTCTACAACAATCTGTCACTCTATCACCTTTCAAACATCGACATCTTACACAAGGGCTACTCAAATCGACAACTTCACGGTCCTCCAGCAACGCTAAAATATCGCAACTTTCTAAATTCCATGTTCTAAAAATTATCCTTGTTACTTAACAATCACCTTCAGAAACATAAGGGATTTACACTCTACTCGTATATCAATAATCGTTACATTGCTCCTCATCCTTCGAGAAGTAAACATCAACAAGGTATGATCATTCTCCCTCACGATGCTCCAACTTGATTAACAACAAAATCTTGAATCCATGTCATCTTCGGATTTGTGAAACAACAAAAATTCAACAATACTTACACTGTCGTCATACCGAACCAACATCTTACAACCGAAACATATCCGAGAAGCAAAGCTTCTCCCCTACTTATCTTCAAACCAACTCCTGCATACAATCGATTGGAAAAGAAAACATGTACCGACAGTGTTTCACACACTTGTTGCATACTAAGGAATAAACAACATTAGACAACTTGGTCGAATAGACCGGCCTGCTTTGATACCACAAATGTAACACCCTATTTCTATCCGGCGGATAATTAATAAAATCAGAGTTCAACATAAATAGGATGCTACATTTTCAAATTAAAATCAAACTTCATTTAATCGCATATAAAACAGACATAACACTTAACTCGGATGAACCGATAATAACCTGATTTATTCTTAAAAATCAAACAACTTTTATTAATAAACAGCGGAATCACATACTCAACTTCAATTCACTTAACATCTTTTATTCAACTAAAACAACTTCAAGACAACAATTATTTCATGTAATCAACTTGAAAATTCAGCAACTAAAATAAATATCAACAACTAAACATCTAGCGTTCATCCCCCCGAGTGCTACGTATCAGAGCGACGACACCGACTCGAACTAACGAGGTAACAACTATCCTTCTTAATTACCTGCACATTACCAACATAGGGTAACATTGAAACAGAAGGGGTGAGATATCATACATTATAATAAGTCGTATGATAAATAATATATGAAATCAGATCATATAAAATCACCACTTCACAACTTACAAACAACTTTAATCATAATAAAACATCAACACGACATAACTCCTAATTCACAACTTTTAGATAATACACGTCACAACAAGTCAACAACATAAAGAAACAACATATATATCATCACCACAACTCAAGATGCAACATCAATGGCGACTCAATTGCAATGAACATGTATGTGGTACCATTGGAGCAGAACTCCCATCTTAAAAATCTGCCAATAAATAGAGGTATCAAGAAGACATAAGCCTTCTTCACAGTTTGCCAATCCTGGCCATCACAGAGTATGAAAATGTATGTGACTCAATGAATGCATTATCACATACTTATGACAATCATCATTCATCGCAAGGCATAAGCCCACATCACCATTGTTGTACCCCAAAATATGCCATCCCATTTTTCAAGGCATTTCCCACAAGGGTTCTCAAAGATACAAGCCTGCACAAGCACATTTAGATTTTCCAGTACCAAGTTTAAAAGGAAACTGTCAAAAAAGGAAGAAAACAGATAAAATTAATCTTTTGAAAAAATTGGAGAAAAAAAACAAGCCTTTCGATTCAGCTCCTTCGATTGGCCTTTTGGCCTCTTTCGATGCAAGCTTGGCTTGCATCCTTAGATTGGACATGGGTCTATGGCGCATTGGTTTTTGTTCACAAGGCAGGAGCTTCCTGCATGCCACCTTCGATTGCATCCTTGGCCTCACATAATTCACAATGCACATACTGCCTGCAAGCCTTTTGAATGAACAAGTATTTTGCCTGCATTCTTGCTTTGAATGTTCAAGTTTTGCTGCCACATATGCCCCCTGGAAGGAAAGCCTTTCGGTTGGACAAGTATGCTGCCTATATGCTTGAAATCGAAGGCCATGACCTGCTGGCCACATGTGCCCCCTAGAAGGCAAGACTTTCGATTGGACAAGTATGCTGCCTGCGTGCTTGTTTTGAATTGACAAGGTTGCTACCTCATGTTAGCTTCAGTTGGGAAAGTGATTCCTTCAACACCAGCTGCTGGCCATAAAACCCACCCTTTTCCCCCTCTTTCAATCAATCATTTTTCCCTTGCAAGCCTCCTTCGGTTGGGGCAATGACTTTCCCAACGTTGCAAGCTTCGATTGAGCCTTCCATCCCTTTCACGCATCCTTCACTCGGGTGTGTGAATACTTGACCAACAGTCTTTTGTCATGGCTTTCGTTTGGGCATCTGGCTCCTCTTTTATAAGCTTTTGTTTGAACATATTTGCATAAAGTCACAAGGCAGGAATCTCTTGCACACATTATTTCGTTTGGCCATGTGGCCCCTTTATAGGAAAATTTGAGTGGGCAGGATCTCCTGTAGAAATAGCCTGTTCCAAACATAAAAACTCTTTACTATGACATTTCCTCAGGCGAAGAAAGCACCATGGTGGTACATTCAAAGAGTTTTTCAGGCATGTCTCGATGACCCTAATCAAAGGACATATATTACTGACCCATCCCAAGAGCATTAATTTGGCCCCTTCGAAGGATATCCATGGGAGTCATTCGAATGACACTTCGATTGGAAGAAAGAGATGGTTACTGAAAAGTATAGTCGAAAGGAGAAGCTATGGAGTCAAGACAAAAGGTTGAGATGCCAAAGGTACGCGTTGACTAATTCCTATGCGCTGCCAGGATTAAGCCAAATAAACTGGCCATAAAACTCCAAAACTATTGCACAGCAGTCCTGCATTGCTGCCCTATTCCTTGCACCAAAATGGAAATAAAACACTGTCCCTCGAAAGTTAAAAGCACAACATACCATTTTTTGTTTGAATTTTTTGTTTTCCCTCCAAAGCATCAGCTCAAGCTATCTATAAAAAGGAGGCATCACCACACGTACAAAGGCTCCTGAATGATTGCAAGAAAACACTTGTGAAAATTCTCAAAAATTCTCAAACACTTCTCAACATTCTTTTTCAAACATTTCTATACACTAAGAAAAAATCTTTGATTCACCCTCCAAGTGACCACAAAACCACCCTTCGACCCACTCAACCAGCTATCATACAGTAGGCTTTTGAGTTGTTCCATCACTTGTGATAAAATATCTTTCGATCCACTCACACAACATCTTTCGACCCAGTCACAACTTTCACAAATTAGCAACTGGACTAGCCTCAGGAGGGTCCCAACGAACTCTCATTTTCCATCAGAGAAAGCACTTACATCTCCCTTCGATTTAAGGACCTCAAGAGGTAAGTTTTCTTTCGAGCTTGAGTCTATTCTATTTTAATATCATGTGCATATGCCAATAAATAAAAATGTAGACATTTCTAGACTATGTTTTAGCTATCGATTTTGATTTCCTGTATGTTGAAAACTCAACCTTAGTTTATTTATGCTTTGGACTTTGAGACCCATTAGTTTTCATGCTAACCCATGGATTGTAGTTATATTTGAATATTGCATTTTTAGACTTTAAGACAGGTTTGTTGTACCCTTAGATTGGCTAGTTGCACAAGCCTTTCGAATCATAATCTGAGTACCCAATATGCTTACAAAGGGTCAGCAAGGAACCTGTGGCAAAGTATGTGTGTTGTTACTTCTGGGCCTCAAATGAAGGCCAGAACCTTACCGTTTCCAGGCCTCAAGCGAAGGCCAGAACCTGGATGTTTCCAGGCCTCAAGCGAAAGGCAGAACTGCGCTGACTTCCAGGCCTAGGCGAAAGGTGTGACCATCTTGATTCCAACTCTCATTCGAAGGAGACACAAAATAAAATCGAAGGGCATGACTCCATTGACTCCAGAATCCAAATCGAAGGAAGCAAGGAAATGCAGAATCGAAGGGTGTTTCAACCCAAATCGAAGGATCCACTTTTCTTGCATTTATTTTATTTTTGCCTTTATATTTCCATACAATTCAATATGGTTGTAATAGTGTAGGTTTTATTTCTTGCACTTTTATTACTTTTGTATAAATGCTAGTAACTAGGATGTATGGCAAGATAAAAAGAACAAGTAGACAACCCAAAATCAAAGACAAAATGCATGTAAATCAAACACACTATTCACACATGCACCCCTAGGGTTAACTCCACTTGTTGCTTAAAAATGGTCATGTTATGCATGTGAGATGTCTTGGAAAAAACAATCAAAATACAAGATCATAGTCCCTCGATGATGCTTCGAATGTTGCCTTACGAATGATCTTAGTCACTCAAGAGAAATGCTAAGATATTTCACAACATTGCTATTGTGATTATACAAACGTCCCATTCCCGTCCCTTCACATCCAACGATGGGGCTTCTTACCAAATCAATGGTAAGATAACAACATCTAAAGGAGGAGAAAATAACATCTAAGACCTTTTTAGTAGGTAGATTTGCTCCTAAATGCTCGCTTGCTCACAACAAAACATTTTTACACCAACACTTTCATCTTGAAACATTTTCAAAAGACAAAGCTTTTTGTACGCGTTCTGATAGAGACGAGAACCATTACAAAGACGTTTTCAAAATACTTTCATAACCCACAAGCACATTTTCAAACAAAAGCAAGTGATCTAGCAAGCAACTAAGAGCCCGTAGATAACTACAGATGAAAATGGTGCTAATACCTTCCCTTTTCATAATCTACCCCCCGAACTTAAGAAAACATCTAGAAAGGTCTTTCCTGTTCTTTTCAGCCTTTCCTTTTTGGATAAAAGAAAAGTAGGTGGCGACTCTTGCTATCTGCAACAATTGCGATAAAACGCAAAACACCCAAGTCAGTTATTCCACCGTGTTACAGAACTGGCGACTCTGCTGGGGAAAACTTAAAAAGTGGGGTTACCTTAGGGCTAAATCACCTTTATCTGCTTTCATTGTTTGATTTGATTGCTTTACGTTTTGGTTCCTTGATTGGGCTTAAATCCTCTACCCAGATTTGGGATACCTTATAGGTAAGTAGCAATACGTTGTGGAAACTGTACGGGGTATACTGACATGGTCTAAGAAACAACTACGTTAGTGTGACAAATTTGTGGGTACCGGTAGCCCTTGAGTAGTCAAGGAGACTACATAACCACTGAGTGATGTCATGAAGCACTAACTGACTTTAGAACCTTTACTTGACCAACTTGGCCATTAGGACGTAGTGAGATGGCCGTCTTTGGTGCATTCCGATGTTGGTAGATACTCGATACTACACTCATTGAGGTTTGATTTTCGGGATACTTTGGTCGCCGTGAAAGAGGCTTGCACTGAAACAATGCCCGAGAAGACAAACCAGTGATGTTGAGATCCCTTAGAACCCGTTACTTTTAATAGGGCAGGTTGAGCCAACTAAACTTCAAGAGGTTACTTACCTATAAAACCTCATGCGAGCCTAAACCTAGGGATTTATTTGATTTAACTTGTGCATATGCTTATACATAACATCATGACATCATACCATAGAATTTTATACTAACCATTTCAAGGATTTTGAGATTCATCTTTGTTCTGTTTTATAGGATATGACTCCCACTTGGAGGAACACAATCCAAGTCAACCTTGTACGAGTACCTTTTTAGCTCAAAGAGTTAGCATCAAGGGTTCCTGAGAATTCTCTATTCACCAAAAGACATGGACGACTTCTCAACTTGGTTACCTCTAGCTTTGATGAAGATATGATGAAGGTGCTTTTCCAATTCTTTGACCCTTTGCACCATTGTTTTACCTTCCCCGATTACCAGCTTATACCAACTATGGAAGAATTGTCTCATCTCTTGGGAATTCCTATCCTCGATCAACTACCTTTCAATGATACAGAAAGAGACCCAAGCCCTGAAGAGGTTGCCCAAGCTTTACACTTGCAATAATCCGACGTCACAGCTAATTGGGAAACGAGAAGTTGTGTCAAAGGGTTCTTAGCCAAGTTCTTATTGGAAAAAGCTCTTGATTGTTGGAACAACATGGATTTACAAGCTTTCGAAGAAATTTTGGCTCTTCTCATCTATGGGTTGGTACTATTTCCAAATCCTGACTAACTTATAGATGTGAATGATGTCAAAATCTTTTTATCTCACAATCCAGTGCATACTTTGTTGGGAGATATCTTGCATTCTCTCCACACTCGCAACATGAAGAGAAGAGGAACCCTCATGTGTTTTACTCCTCTGATTGCTAAATGGTTTGTTTTGCATCTTCACCGATCCATTGTGAAGAATGAGCAAGGTTTGAAGTGGTCCAGTAGGCTGATGTCACTCAGGAATTCAGATATCCACTGGTGTTCTCGATCCTTGGAGGACATTACTATCATCCACTATTATGGGGAATTCCATAATGTTCCTCTTCTTGGAATTAGGGGAGGCATCACTTATAACCCTTGCTTAGCCCTGCGACAGTTTGGGTACGCACAAAGAGATGGTCCACATGACGCGCTCATCCAAGGTTTTGTGTTTGACTACGAAAGCGACAATCAAGACTACTGTCAGAGGTTTGTACGAGCTTAGAGGATGGTAAGCAAGGTGGACAGTAGGACATTGGGGAATAAGAATTCCATTCCCCTTGAGCCTTACCTTAGGTGGGTACGGGCTCACACTTAGAGTCTCACAATGCCTTACCCATCCATTCTCCGAGTTATCATAGAGCCTGTCGTTGAAGGAGATATCTCGTACACTGTACTCCATCCCAACATGCCTACCTCTCTCGAAGACTTACAAATGGATTGGATTCAGCTTAAGGAAGAAAGAGACACTTTCGAAGCCCAATTCTACGCCAGTGAGAAGAAAGTTTTGGAAATCACCAAGCAACTTCATGAAGAGCGGAATTTGAATGCCTACATCGCACCAAAGAGGATGCGTTCAACTTTCTTATATTAGGAGTTTTTGTATTTATTTCTTTCATTGTAAGCCCAAAGAGGCATGATGTACTAAAACTTGGATTTATTAATATAACGTGTGGTTCCTTTTTTTGTCTAAACAAATTTAAATCTCTAATTTCCTTGAAATCATTTTCATATGCATTTTCATTCATCATAACACAAACAGGTTTCTTACAGCAGATCTCCTTATCTTTCTACTATTTATTTCAGTGAGATGGATATTGAACAGACAGTAAAGGATCTCCAAGCGCAGAACACTCAGTTTCAACAAATGTTCTTGACTCCGGAAAAAGGATAAGAGGAGTTGAAAACTCTATTGATCAAAGAAAAGAAGAAGAAAGCAAAGAAATAAACTGGTGTTTTTGATCTGGGAAGAGGGTTCAAAGGACCAGCCAGACGGACTCTAGACTTTGCAACATCATCGGGTGAAGGGGATAATTAAGAATGGAAAAACAAAGAAGTAAATGACCATCCAGAGTTTGAAGAGGAAGAAGAGGTTGATTACTCTGAAGAGCAGTATCCTCCAGCTGACGACAGATACAAACAGTTGGAAGATCGCCTCAATTCTATGGAGTTCTAGAGGGTACCCGGGTTGGATTTTGAAGAGCTAGGACTTGTCTCAGGGGTTGTCATCCCACAGTAATTAAAGGTCCCTACTTTTGCTAAATATGACGGTGTTTCTTGTCCAAAGATGCATTTAAGGTCATATGTCAGGAAAAGTCAACCCCATACTGCGGATAGGAACCTATGGGTGCATTTTTTCCAAGAAAGCTTATCAGGGACGCAGTTGGATTGGTTCTATCAGTTGGAAGGGACCAAAATTCACAATTGGGAAGATTTGGCGGCCGCTTTCTACAAGCAATACCAGCATAATGCTGACTTAGCTCCAACTCGGACACAATTGTAAGGCATGTCTATGGGTGTAGGTGAAGGTTTCAAAACCTACGCTCAAAAATGGCGGGATCTCGCGGGAAGAGTCCAACCCCCTCTATCTGACAGAGAGTTGGTGGATATGTTCTTTGGCACGCTATCGGGTCCATTCTTCAAACACCTGATCGAAAGCTCCTCGACCGGATTTACTGAATTAATCATGACTGGTGAACGGGTAGAAGCGGGTATAAAAAGTGGGAAAATTCAAAGAGATGCATCCTCGAGCACGATGAAGAAACCCTTTACTAAAAAGAAATAGGTCAGTGTTGCATACGACCATAAGAATCAAAACAAAACTGAACATCGCCCGACCGTAGGGGCTATTATGATTTCTAATCCTGCACCAAATCAGCGGCGAAATTATCAATGCATGCCCTATGTGCCCATGAGACGATTCACCCGAATCAACATAACCATGTCCTAAGAACCCTAATACTGCTTCTCCTTGCTACAACCCGATTTCCCGATGTTCCTATCATTCTGAAATCCTAGGGCATGATACGAACGATTGTTGGGCCTTGAAGAATAAGGTACAAGACCTTATCGAGGCGAAAGAGATTGAGTTTGATCCCCCGGAAACACCAAATGTAATAACAACGCCAATGCCTAAACATGGTCAAGGTGTCAACGCTGTTGATGATAACTGTTTTTTTTCCTCCGTGGATGATTTAACTACTCCCCTTTTGACTATTAAAAGGAATTTATTGCAAGCCGGTTTGTATCCAGGTTATGGTGAAAGTTGTCAATTATGCATGTCTCTATCGAATGGACGTTTGTTCCTGAAGATGGGTGTCCAGCGCTTCATGACTAACAAAGAAATTCTATTTTAAAAAGTTCCTCTTACCAGAAATTCTTGTGAAGATGTCTCAATAATCACCATTTCCAACAATCCTCCCAGGGTCTCCATCAAAAGACCCGTAAGGATTACATCTATTCTAAAGTCTGCTCCCCTTATCATCACCATGCCAGGGCCAATACCATATTCTTTGGATAAATCTGTTCCCTAGAACTATGGGGCTGACTTCTATTTCTACAGCGTCAAGTAAGATCAGTTGGTTATCAAATACGAAGTTGCAAAAGACACTGATCCTGACGTTGACAATATCATTGGGACCAGTAAGATAACAAGAAGTGTAAGAGTATTCTCACCCGAGATCTCTCCAAGGACCATTACTACTCCTGTAATCTTTCCCGCTATCGCTCCTACCAGCATTCCCAGTAATACTCCTATTGATAATCCTACGGACATCTCTACGACCATGACAAAGGGCAAGGAGGTGTTATCTGAGCCTGTTTGGACGAAGGCGCATCTAGAGGATATTCCCAAAGCTTCTAGAAAGGAGATAGAAGAGATACTAAAAATAATCAAGAAAAGTGACTACAATGTCGTGGAACAGTTAGGGAAAACCCCATCAAAGATATCAATGTTGGCCTTACTTTTGTGTTCTGAGGCCCATGCCAGAGCCTTGGTAAAGTTTCTCAAGACCACCCACGTGCCCCAAGAGACCTCCATTGATCAATTTGAGAATTTTGTGGCCAGTTTAACTGCTGATAACGGATTGGGAGTTTCCGATGCTGATTTAACTCCCAAAGGAAGGAAACACAATGATGCCATGCATGTTTCCATTGAGTGTAGGGGCACTACACTATCCCATGTTCTGGTGGATACCGGCTCATCGTTGAATGTCTTGCCCAAAAATGTTCTTGATCGGCTGGACTGCGAGGGACTAACTTTAAACCCTAGCAACATTATAGTGAGAGCCTTTGATGGTTCTAAGAGGACAGTGCACAGAGAATTTGACATCCCAATAAAATTTGGAACTCAGACTTTTGATTAAACTTTCTATTTGATGGATATCCGCCCTTCCTATTCTTGTCTATTGGGCCGACCCTGGATCCATGGCACTGGTGCCGTCACTTCCACCCTACATCAGATGTTGAAGTACCCGATCAAGGGAAAGATCATCACAGTCCACGGGGAAGAAGAATACATGGTTAGCCATCTGAACTCATTCAGGTACGTGGAAATAGATGGTGAATTCATTGAGACCCCGTGCCAGAATTTTGAAGAGGTCCCACAAACAGTTGCAGCAACCAAGACTACTTCCAAAGTTCCAAAGATTACAAGACCTCCCATGAAGATGGCTTCTCTGAAAGATGCCAATGCAGTAGTCGAAGAAGGTGGGTGTACCATTTGGGTCCAACTTCTGGATATTCCCTACAAATCTGACAAATTTGGTTTGGGTTTTACTTCAGGAGCCCAAAAAGCTGTTCGTCATGCTCGTGCCGAGGGACCACCTTTACGGATCAGCAACCATGGAGTCAATGCTCTGGAAGACAGTGATAATGATTATGACCTAGACAAGTGGATCTTCCCAACCATCAGCGGTGGACTCAGCAATTGGGAGGCTAAAGAATTTGTCCCTATTACTTTTATTCAAGAGTAATTATCTTTTAAATTTTTTTGGACTTGTAATATTTAAACTATTTAGACTTTAAAAACTCGTGTCTTACCCAAGGCACAACGGTCCAATTGTAAGGGTTGTTACTTCATCTTCATATGTCATCAATAAATCATGGATGTTTTTGCATGCAAATTTTATGCTCGTTGTTTTTCTTTTTCTACCCTTTATTTTGTCAAAGATAGCTATGCTCTTACACACACTCACATATCGAAATGCAAATCCACATCCACTCAGGATGTCATGGGTAACGATTCTGCTATGGCCTATTGTGACTTTGAAAATCTGATCTACCAAGCCGAAGACGAAGGTGAGGACGATTGTGAGGTACCAGGGGAACTAGCCAGGCTACTACAACAGGAAGAAAGGACCATACAGCCCCATGAAGAGCCGATTGACACAATTAACTTAGGTACTGAAGAGGACAAGAAAGAAGTCAAGGTAGGTGCTAACTTGGAACCTATTGTCAAGAAGCGCTTAACTCAGTTGCTACATGAATATGTGGAGGTCTTTTCCTGGTCATACAAAGAGATGCCAAGACTCGACGCTAATATCATGGTCTATCGTCTTCCGACAAAAGAAGAATGCCCTATGATAAAACAGAAAGCCCGTCGCATGCGGCCAGAAATGTCAGAGAAAATCAAGACTGAAGTCATGAAGCAGTTCAACACCAGATTCTTAGCCGTCACCTCCTATTCACAATGGGTCGCCAATGTGGTTCCAGTGCCTAAAAAAGACGACAAAGTACGCATGTGTGTGGATTACAAAGACTTGAATAGCGCAAGCCCTGAGGATGATTTCCCGTTTCCCCACATCGATATTCTGGTTGACAACACCGCACATCATAAAGTATTATCCTTCATGGATGGTTTCTCCGGGTACAATCAAATCAAAATGGAACCTGAGGACATGGAGAAAATGACCTTCGTCACACAGTGGGGCACGTTCTGTTACAAAGTAATGCCATTTGGGCTAATGAACACCGGGGTAACTTATTAGCGTGCCATGGTAGCTCTGTTTCACAATATGATCCATCATGAGTTATAGGTCTACGTGGATGACATGATACCCAAATCTCAAACTGAAGAGGAACACCTTGACCATTTGCAGAAACTGTTTGAAAGACTGAAGAAATACAAACTAAGGTTGAACCCGAGTAAATGCACTTTTGGAGTGAGGTCCGATAAACTCCTAGGCTTCATTGTCAACGGTAAAGGTATCGAAGTGGACCCTGCAAAGGTAAAACCAATACAAGAAATGCCTGCTCCTCGCACCGAGAAGGAAGTTAGAGGATTCTTAGGACGGCTAAACTACATCACCAGATTCATTTCTCACCTAACCGCTACTTGTGAACCAATCTTCAAATTACTAAAGAAAGATCAAGTGTTGGATTGAAAACAACGACTGCCAGGCTGCCTTCGACTGGATCAAAGAGTACCTTCAAGAGCCTCCCATTTTGATGCCGCCAGTCGAGGGAAGACCTTTGATCATGTATCTAACTGTCTTGGAAAATTCAATGGGGGTGTGTGCTGGGGCAGCATGACGAGTCTGGCCGAAAAGAGCATGTAATATACTACCTGAGCAAAAAGTTTACCGACTTTGAAACTAGATATTCACTGCTCGAGAAAACTTGCTGCGCTCTGGCATGGGCTGCTCAATGGCTAAGACATTATATGTTGACCCATATTACCTTATTGATATCCAAGATGGATCCAATTAAATACATATTCGAGAAGCCCGCCCTCTCTGGAAGAATAGCAAGATGGCAGATGATCTTGACTAAATAAGACATTCAATACACTACCCAAAAAGCAATAAAGGGCAGTGTGCTAGCCGATCACCTTGCTCATCAGGTTGTGGATGACTATCAGTCCATGAAGTTTGAGTTCCCATATGAAGACATCATGTTGGTAAACACTTGTGAAGAAATAAGACCATATGACGGATCTGAACAAGGATCCCGATAGACATTGGTTTTTGATGGAGCTTCAAACGCACTCGGCAATGGCATAGGCGCTATGATCATATCCCATGAAGGATCTCATACTCCCTTCACTGCTAGGCTGTGTTTCAACTGTACCAATAATACGGAGGAATATGAAGCGAGCATTATGGGTCTCAAAGCTGCCATAGATTTGGGAATCAAGTCCTTAAATGTATTTGGAGATTCAGCCTTAGTCATCTGTTAGATCAAAGGAGAATGGGACACGAAGCATCCTAATCTCATCCCGTACAAATAAAATGTGTTGACATTAATCCCACATTTTGAGGAAATTACCTTTGAGCATTTTCCACAAGAGGAAAATCAACTAGCGGACGCGCTAGCCACTATGTCATCCATGTTCAAAATTAGGTGGGATAATGAGGCTCCTTAGATCACCATTGAGAGGATGGATGAACCAACTCACTGTCACGAGATTGATATTGAAGAAGTAGTGGACAAGCCTTGGTTCCATGAAATTAAGAGATACCTCGAGGCCCAAGAGTATCTGGAGGGAGCTTCAGTCAATGATAAGAAGTTCCTGAGAGGGTTTACTCCTAAATTCTTCTTCTGTAACGGAATCCTCTATAAGCGCAACCACAAATCTACTTTGCTTCAGTGCAGGGACCAGAGTGAGGCAGAAAAGATCATGGCTGATTTTTATGAAGGTACCTTTGGCACTCATTCTAGTGGACACACGATGGCTAAAAAGATCCTACAGGTAGGATACTACTGGTCCACCATGGAAGCGGATTGTTATCAACATTCACGAACTTGTCACAAGTGTTAGATCTATGCTGACAAAGTATATTTACCTCTGGTTCCCCTGAACGTCCTGACTGCTCCTTGGCCCTTCGCAATGTGGGGCATTGACATGATTGGAGAGATCAAACCTACAACTTCTAATGGACACCGCTTCATCTTGGTTGCCGTTGATTACTTCACGAAGTGGGTCGAGGCAGTTTCATTCGCTTCTGTTTCCAAGAACGTTGTAGCCCGATTCATAAAACAGAACCTTATCTGTCAGTATGGTATCCTGGAGAGAATCATCACAGATAATGGTACCAATCTCAACAACACTATGATTACCGCACTATGTAGGAAATTGAAGATACAACATCTTAACTCTTCTCCTTATCGGCCGAATATGAATGGCGTTGTAAAAGCCGCTAATAAAAATATCAAGAAGATCATACAAAAAATGACAGTGACCTACAAGGACTGGCATGAGATGTTACCATTTTCTCTCCATGGTTACCGTACCACGGCGCACACGTCAACAAGGGCAACTCCTTTCTCTTTGGTAAACGACATGGAAGCTGTCCTACCAATTAAATTCCAAATACCTTCTCTGAGAATCATAAAAGATGCGTGGTTTAATGAAGATGAATGAATTCAAACTCGAATTGACCAGCTAAACTTGATTGATGAGAAGAGGCTTACGGCTGTCTGTCATGGCCATATGTACCAAAAACGTATGATTAAGGCTTTTAATAAGAAGGTCATACGTCAGGTATATCAGGTTGGTGACTTGGTAATCAAGCGTATCATATTGCCATAAGGTGATCCCAGGGGAAAATGGATTCCTACATACGAATGACCATTTGTGATCAAAAACATATTCTCTGGTGGAGCAATGATCTTAACCACTATGGATGGAGACGACCTTCCGCACCCTATGAAGGTGGACATAGTTAAAAGATACCACACATGAATAAAGACCCGCTAAGTCGACTGACCTAGGAAAAAATTAGGGCATCCCGGTGAACCAAAAGGGTTCGGGCAAAAATTAGGGATAAAATACAAAAAAATTTGTACACCCAGTGAGCTGAAAACCTGAAAGGGAGGCTTGGGAAAAAAGGGTATCCCGGTGGACTGAAAACTCGAAAGGAAGGTCCAGGCAAAAGTTAGGGATTTAAAGCATATGACTATGTCTCGTTAGATCACCTTACAGACAACCTTCAGTATCGACTAACAAACTCAAACGGCTCTAATCAATCCAATCAGCTTCGGACAAGGCAGCAAGTGGATGAGACGCTCAGAGACATGAAGGCTATAGCAGAGTGGGAACCCCATGGGATTATTTCACATAGCTGTCTTTTCTTTGTATCAATTTTCATTTTCTACGAAGATATTCTCTTACTAGGATGTTCGTCTCTTTGTATAAAAATACTTATTCAAGTTAATACAAAGATATTCCTTTAAAAGTGCAAAACTATCTGTTTTTCTTTTATTTTCCTGTTTTGTTTGCAAAAACGTCCAATGATTATTTTTGAACATATGCATTTGAATGTGATTACTGTTTACAAATGAGCGCAAGAAAATAGGGAACAGAAAATAGAAAGACAATTACTAATGGCTTTAATAAATAGGATAATATCTATAGGCCATTCCATAAAATTCCCGCAGCCTAATGGTATCGGGTGCTCTCACATCCTCGACGGAGAAAAACTTCCAGTTACCGCTCCAAAGATTCCCCGGTGAAAGTCGCCCAGCTTCTCAGGATTCCCCAGCCAGATTTCATGAAGTCCAAAGGCTATGCACGGCGTTTCCCTTCCCCAACAAAGTTTATTTCTCTAATAATGGAAACTCATTCATCAATGCTTCAACTTCAAAATATGAAGACTTACACTCCTTATTCCCAGCGGCAGTTAGGGATTTATTTTCCCCCAATCCAACAACGTCGCAACGGAACAACTTACATGCGCATACATCACATCCAGGAATCATGAGCATCAATGGCACAAATGCATATATCACAATCTCATTGCACTATGTATTTCATACATCATAGCATTTCATACAACTAACTCTTCACCTTTTTCAGGAAAGATCAAACCGCAAAAAGTTATTGTCAACAAGACAAGGCAAATATCTATGAACAAATCAATTGTAGATTCCGGAATCAAGACGAGGTGACTATCTATATGACAAGTACTTCCTTCAGACTTCTTCCGATTCAGTTAGATCGTTTAATGGTTTATTCTGATTCTTTTCTACAGACATATTTCTCTGGCTGAGATAAGTTGCTCCAAGATTTATTCTAATTCTTCTCCAGACCACTGCTGGTTCAGTTTAAATATTTCAACGGTTTATCCTTATTCTTTTCCACATACATCTTCTCTGGTTCATATAATTCGCTCCAAGATTTATTCTGATTCTTCTCCAGACCACTGCTGGTTCAGTTTAAATCTCTCAACAATTTATCCTGATTCTTTCCCGCAGACATCTTCTCTGGTTCAGATAAGTCACTCCAAGATTTATTATGACTCTTCTCCATACCACTGTTGGTTCATTTTAAATCTCTCAACGGTTTATCCTGATTCTTTCCCGCAGACATCTTCTCTGGTTCAGATAAATCGCTCCAAGATTTATTCTGATACTTCTCTAGACCACTGCTGGTTCAATTTAAATCTCTCAACGGTTTATTCTTATTCTTTCCTGTAGACATCTTTATCTGGTTCAGATAAATAGCTCCAAGATTTATTATAATTCTTCTCCAGTTGAAGTCAAAATTTATACTTTGTCTAATTTTTGTCAATAATCACCTTTGGATGGCATCTATAAGCCCATCTCCGACAACTCTCCATCATCCCTTCAAATGGAATCTGTAAGCCCATTCCCTACACAGTCAACCACCACATTATCAACTGCAAATTTTTGGGCACTCTAGTGTTCAATCATCTTCCACCTTCAAGTCACGAATGATAGATTTGCCAATCTAACTCTTCATGTCTAAGAAGATTGAACAGGGGAAACTGTTGTACCCCAAAATTTTCCCTCTCATTTTTCAAGGCATTTCCCACAAGGGTTCTCAAAGATCCAAGCCTGCACAAGTACATTTGGATTTTCCAGTACCAAGGTTAAAAGGAAACTGTCAAAAAAGGAAGAAAACAGGTAAACTTAATTTTTTTGACAAAATTGGAGGAAAAAAACAAGCCTTTCGATTCAGCTTCTTCGATTGGCCTTTTGACCTCTTTCGATGCAACCTTGGATTGCATCCTTCGATTGGGCATGGGTCTTTGGCATGTTGGTTTTGGGTCACAAGGCAGGAGCTTCCTGCATGCTACCTTCGATTGCATCCTTGGCCTCACATAATTCACAATACACATACTGCCTGCAAGCCTTTCGAATGAACAAGTATGCTGCTTGCATGCTTGCTTTGAATGGAAAAGTTTTGCTACCACATATGCCCCCCTGGAAGGCAAGCCTTTCGATTGGACAAGTATGCTGCCTGCATGCTTGCAATCGAAGGCCATGACCTGCTGGCCACATGTGCCCCCTGGAAGGCAAGCCTTTCGATTGGACAAGTATGTTACCAACATGCTTGTTTCGAATGGACAAGGTTGCTGCCTCATGTTAGCTTCACTTAGGAAAGTGATTCCTTCAACACCTGCTACTGGCCACAAAACTCCCCTTTTTTTCCCTCTTTCGATCATACATTTTTCCCTTGCAAGCCTCCTTCGGTTGGGGCAATGACTTTCCCAATGTTGCAAGCTTCGATTAAGCCTTCCATCCCTTGCACACATCCTTCGCTTGGGGGTGTGAATACTTGACCAGCAGTCTTTTGTCATGCCTTTCATTTGGGCATCTGGCTCCTCTTTTACAAGATTTCGTTTGAACATATTTGCATAAAGTCACAAGGAAGGAATCTCTTGCACACATTCTTTTGTTTGGCCATGTGGCCCTTTTACAGGTAAATTAGAGTGGGCAGGATCTCCTGTAGAAATAGCCTTTTCTAAAACATACAAACTCTTTACTATGACATTGCCTCAGGCGAAGAAAGCACCATGGTGGTACATTCAAAGAGTTTTTCAGGCATGTCTGGATACCACCAATCGAAGGACATATATTACTGACCCACCCCAAGAGCATTAATTTGGCCCCTTCGAAGGATATCCATGGGAGTCATTCGAATGCCACTTCGATTGGAAAAAAGAGATGGTTACTAAAAATTCTAGTCGAAAGGAGAGGCTAGGGAGTCAAGACTAAATGTTGAGATGCCAAAGGTACATGTTGACTAAGTCCCATGCGCTTCCAGGATTAAGCCTGATACACTGGCCATAAAACTCCAAAATTGTTGCACAGCAGTCCTGCATTGCTGCCCTATTCCTTGCACCAAAATGGCAATAAAACACTATTCCTAGAAAGCTACAAGCATAACATACCCTTCTTTGTTTGAATTTTTTGTTTTCCCTCCCAAAGCATCAACTCAATCCATCTATAAAAAGGAGGCATCACCACACGTACAAAGGCGCTTGAACGATTGCAAGAAAACACTTGTGAAAATTCTCAAACACTTCTCAACATTCTTTTTCAAACATTTCTATAAACTAAGAAAAAATCTTCGATTCACCCTCCAAGTTACCATCAAACCACCCTTCGACCCACTCACCTAACTATCATAAAGTAGGATTTTGAGTTGTCCCATCACTTGTGATAAAATATCTTTCGATCCACTCACACAACCTCTTTCGAACCAGTCACCGCTTTCACAAAGTAGCAATTGGACTAGCCTCAGTAGGGCCCCAACAAACTCTCATTTTCCATCAGAGAAAGCACTTACATATCCCTTCGATTTAAGGACCTCAAGAGGTAAGTTTTCTTTCGAGCTTGAGTCTATTCTATTTTAATATCATGTGCATATGCCAATAAAGAAAAATGTAGACATTTCTAGACTATGTTTTAGCTTTCGATTCTGACTGCCTATATGTTGAAAACTCAACCTTAGTTTAGTTATTCTTTGGACTTTGAGACCCATTAGTTTTCATGCTAACCACTGGATTGTAGTTATATTTGGATATTTCATTTTTAGACTTTAAGACAGGTTTGTTGTACCCTTCGATTGGCTAGTTGCACAAGCCTTTCAAATCATACACTGAGGACCCAATATGCTTACAAAGGGTCAGCAAGGAACCTATGGCAAAGTATGTGTGTTGTTGCTTCTGGGCCTCAAACGAAGGCAAGAACCTTATTGTTTCCAGGCCCCAAGCGAAGGCAAAAACCTGGATGTTTCTAAGCCTCAAGCGAAAGGAAGAACTACGCTGATTTCCAGCCCTAGGCGAAAGGCGTGACCATCTTGATTCCAACCCTCAGTCGAAGGAGACAGAAAATAAAATCGAAGGGCATGACCCCACTGACTCCAGAATCCAAATCGAAGGAAGCTAGGAAATGCAGAATCGAAGGGTGTTTCAACCCAAATCGAAGGGTCCACTTTTCTTGCATTTATTTTATTTTTGCCTTTATATTTCCATGCAATTCAATATGATTTTAATAGTGTAGGTTTTATTTCTTGCACTTTTTATTACTTTTATATAAATGCTAGTAACTAGGATATATGGCAAGATAAAAAGAACAAGTAGACAACCCAAAATCAAAGACAGAATGCATGCAAATAAAACACTATTCACACATGCACCCTAGGGTTAACTTCACTTGTTGCCTAAGAATGGTCTTGTTATGCATGTGAGATGTCTTGGCAAAAACAATCAAAATACAAGATCATAGTCCCTCGATGACGCTTCGAATGTTGCCTTACGAATGATCTTAGTCCCTCAAGAGAAATGCTAAGACATCTTACAACATTGCTATTGTGACTATACAAACGTCCCATGCCCGTCCCTTCACATCCAACGATGGGGCTTCTTACCAAATCAATGGTAAGATATCAATATCTAAAGGAGGAGGAAAAGAATATCTAAGACCTTTTGAGTAAGTAGATTTTCTCCTAGTTGCTCGCTTGCTCACAACAAAACATTTTTACACCAACACTTTCATCTTTAAAACATTTTCAAAATAAAAAGCTTTTTGTACGCGTTCTTATAGAGACGAGAGCCATTACAAAGACGTTTTCAAAACCCACAAGCACATTTTCAAACAAAAGCAAGTGATCTAGCAAGCAACTAAGAGCCCGTAGATAACTATGGATGAAAAGGGTGCTAATAGCTTCCCTTTTCATAATCTACCACCCGAAATCAAGAAAACATCTCAAAAGGTCTTTCCTGTTCTTTTCATCCTTTCCTTTTTGGATAAGAGAAAAGTCGGTGGCGACTCTTGCTATCCGCAACAATTGCGATAAAATGCAAAACACCCAAGTCAGTTCTCCCACCGTGTTACAACCATTATTACCAGTAAATAGAGGTAATTCATCATCATTTAAACTTCTCTAGAACTTCGCATTATCAACAAGAATACAAAGAGACAATCACAACAACACAACAACTCAACATAAATCAAGATTGGCCATAAGCCTAACACATCAATCAACGATTCAACTTCAACTCAACATAATTCAACTTTGTCCATAGGCCTACAACTTGATATTTCAATAACAACAATTAAAACAACGTTGGCATAAGCCTACAACTTAGTACGTCACAACAACAATATCGCATTAACAATAATAATGTGACAACAACATCAACAAAAAAACAACATTGGCCATAAGCTTAACAATTCGATAACACTTGAAATTCATATTCTCCGCAAGGTATTCAACACACCTGTCGACTAAAATATACAATAATTGTTCCGTATAATTATTCGAAAAAATCGAATAAATCCTGTTAATTAATTACCAGTTAAATGTTCCATTATTTCTACTTTATACTAGTATTCCTTATTAGTTTTCTGACAACTTAATACTACATTGTTATCCAATTCTGCTATATACATATACCAACTCCATTAAATTAACTTTGTTACTGCTGCTAAAGTATCCAACTAAGTAGCTCTGTTAAATATCAACTGCTATAATATCTATCTCTATTGTAAACCAATTCTGCTAGGTATTAATTCTCTATTAGTTACTGCTCCTAAAACAACTCTACTAATTTACTACTCTACTAATTAATTAGTTATTGTGATATTCTTCGGCTAACTTGTCTTCTTCTGATATCTACTTATTGTTATTGTTACTAAAGTATGCAATTAATTGGTTTTCCTCAATCTACATGTACTTCCATTATAATCATTCTACATGATTATTTTTGGTTGAAACATACTAAAATTTCATGGATCAGGGACCAACATAAGCAGTACACTAGGGCCACAAAACAAGAACAAGTTAAGGCTTCATTTAGCAACAAACAAAAGACAAGGAACATGGAGTCTGTCCCTCGGCACAACTCCCTGCCATATGTACATAGTGCCGATCGACACTCCCTTCTCAACAACCATGTCATTCGACTTGCATCTTATGCCTCTTGGCACCCACAATCCTCAGGAGTGCCTCTCGGCACACACACTTGTGCCACTCGGCATAATGTGTTTGTTTCTTTTTTTTCTTCTTAATTTCCTCCGTCCGCTACGAAACCAATACGGTATCAATTCAACAACACAACACAGTATCACAACAACATAAAAATTATACCCAATCAACATAGAATAATTTTCCACAAGCAATTCAGTGACAACAACCAAATCTCAGTATCAATTACAACAATTAAACACAAATAGATACAAACCCAATCCCATATACTATTCATCATATACCCTATTATAGAGTCAGAACCCCACCCTTACCTTGGATTTGAGACCGCCCTATAATTCATCGATCGAGCCTAGCCTTGCCAAAGTTTCCAACCTTTGCCTCTTTTCCTCTTTTCTTCAATTTTCAACTTCCACGTTCACACAAAATAATCAAGACTTTTTCAATTAACCTAATTCCTTATAATTAGCTTAACCTTATAATTATTAATATTCTTATTGGGCCTCACTTTCACACCCCACCTATTACTCCATACAACCATATAATGAGCCCAACTAATAAACCTTATATTATTTTAATATCTATATTAATATTATTGCTAATATTAATTAACCAATCAATTAAATATCAACAAAATAACAACTTAGCAACTTAAATCAATATTTCTCGACATTACGCAACTTCAACAATTTCAACAACATTTTCAACCATTAATCTGTAATTAATTTAATTAAATAATTAATTTAATTAACGGGTGTTACAACTCTCCTCCACTTATAATATTTTTGTACTTGAAAATCTATTATATACTACCACTCTTAGCACGAGCTTCGCATCCAACTCGTTGATTTCCAAGTTGCCTTTGGCTACACTTCGACCACTACTTTCCTGATAACTCACTAACTCAACACGATTCAAATCGATTACACACATGCCAATCATTCAACACTTCGCGACATGATCGATACTAGCATCTCAACTACTCCACCATAATCTGACATATCAACATTTAAAGTAGCAACAACTATAACCCACTTATACCTGGATATACATCATCACAATATCATCTTAACAACCTTTTCTCAGACCAAAAAACACAAACAATTTCATTCCCATATATCAATTATCAACAAAATATCAACAAATCTGTTCCCATCATCGTATCGCTCTTATAGTGATATCAATATAACCAACATAATCAACTTCGTCATATTATAGAGTATCATTTCTTACTTACAGAAATCAACAATAACATCTCAATAACGATAACAAAATCATTACAACATCAACTTAACTGTATAACTCAACAAGTGTACCCATAGCTCACCATCAACCAACAGTCCACAATAATCTTCTTATAAAATCTGCAAATATTTACAAGCAAACTTAGTGCCCTGGCACAACATCTCTATATCAACAATCCACCAAATCAAGCATGTAGATTAAGACACACCATTCCCACAGGCTTCTGATAATTTAATCATTCCCTTCTAACGAGTCGTACACGCATAACATTTGCGCCACATCACGCTTCAGCTGCGCAACTCTGATAATCCACCTTAAGTCACGGTCCTCGTTAAAATTTATGTCAAATATATGGTTTACAAGTTTCAATCTAGTTTCATACTTTCTCAATACCCACCATAAAACCATTGTTCACTTGATATTATCAATCTTTCACTTTGCGACGTTAATTCGCATATAACTCTCTACTCCGACTTGTTCAATACGTCTCAACTCTTTCTTGGCAATTCCTCTATTACTTCACACAAACTGGTGAGCGACTTTCATCCTGATATAACATCAATCACTTCACACACCATAAAGATAGCAAGACAAATCTATACCATCCAACACGATCTCGTCTACTATCAACAAGAGATTAAGGGTGATCAGTTCCTCAATTTGTCAATAGATAGCCGACTACCATAATGGAGTATAAACCATTGTTACCAAACTATAATAGTGTTCCTTTAGAACTTGTACTCAAGTCACCTAAAGCACCACGATCCAATAATTTCCAATGAGGTTTACAAATACTCCCACAACATCCCTCTCATTCGATCTTGTCGCTGAAACACTAATGCTCAACATATTACACGGTCCATATTACACTCACTTAGCCTCACACGAAGGTTAAGTATCCTCCAACTCAAGAATTACTTTCTTCATCTCTGCATCATCAGGAATACAAGTTCGATTACTGAATCTCAACACACCCTGCACATATGACTTGAAATCATCATTCTCAGGTTGATCGAGTTCAACCACCGAATCTACCAATTTCACATTTAACTTCTGAGCTTCTTTGATATTGTCCAGAAAATCATTCTTAATCTTCAACATCCCCAACATAACACTCTTCGGTGTCACTTTGCAAACTAAGCTCATATCTCTAAACTGTTCAATTAACTCCAATTCTTTAACCATCTTTGTTGACATATGTAAAGTCTTTCGACTTAAAGCATCAGCCACAATATTAGCTTTACCTTGGATGATAATTCAAATCGAAATCATGATCTTTCAACATAAACAACACTGTTGCTAACTCTAAGTCACGCGTAGGATATTTCCTCTCATGAATTATGAGTTGTATAGAAGCGCAAGCAACAACTTGTCCATTCAGAATTAGCACACCACTAAGTCCCATGTTAGACGCATTTATAATATACTAAAAATGACTCACTCGGATTAGAGAACTAATACCGGAGCAGCCGCTAATCTTTTCTTTAGTTCTACAAAACTTCCTTCACATGCAACATCCCATACTTGGAATGATGAACGACTATCCTTTTTAATTCCGAACATCTCATTTCTCAACTTATTCGTCAATAACATATTATGCTTGCCCTCGTCTCGAACAACTGCGATAATAATCATTTATGTCCAAAAATCCTCTAGTTCCGTAAACGAATCCAGAGTTTCTCCATATGGGAATGCATCAACCATATTTGAAAACACTTTCATATGATAAAATATATTTCTATCTCCTCATAGGTTCAAACGGAACACCAATCCGATACTCGGAACACAAGATATGAATTTCTAGAGTTATCCGAAAATGCGAACACCGATGTCATGCAGCGACATACTGTTACACACCTTACGATAACATCAGAACATAATTTTTTTGCACCAGTACCAACACTTACCATTCTTATTTCTTGAAATCGTACTCATCACCTCACATTTCCGACTATGACTCGCGATTCAAAACATTCCCAACAACTTCAACGACTTTTACAATCACTCACAAGGATCCCACGACAAGGTCTACAGCAATCTGTCACTCTATCATCGTTTAAACATCAACATCTTACGCAAGGGCTACTCAAACCGACAACTTCATGTTCCACCAGCAGCGCTAAAATATCGTAACTTTCTAAATTCCATCTTCTAAAAATTATCCTTGTTACTTAACAATCACCTTCAGAAACATAAGGGATTTACACTCTACTCGTATATCAATAATCTATACATTACTCCCCATCCTTCGAGAAGTAAACATCCACAAGGTCCTATCATTCTCCCTCACGATGTTCCAACTTGATTAACAACAAAATCTTGAATCCATGTCATCTTCGGATTTATGAAACAACAAAAGTTCAACAATACTTGCACTGTCGTCATACCGAACCAACATCTTACAACCGAAACATATCCGAGAAGCAAAGCTTCTCCCCCACTTATCTTCAAACCAACTACTGCACACAATCGATTGGAAAAGCAAACATGTACCGATAGTGTTTCACACACTTGTCGCGTACTAAGGAACAAACAACATTAGACAACTTGGTCGGACAGACCGACCTGCTCTGATACCACAAATGTAACATCCCATTTCTACCCAACGGATAATTAATAAAATCATAGTTCAACATAAATAGGATGCTACATTTTCAAATTAAAATCAAACTTCATTTAATCGCATATAAAACAGATACATAACAGTTAACTCGGATGAACCGATAATAACCTAATTTATTCTTAAAAATCAAATAACTTTTATTAATAAACAACAGAATCACATACTCAACTTCAATTCACTTAACATCTTTTATTCAACTAAAACAACTTCAAGACAAAAAATATTCCATGTAATCAACTTGAAAATTCAGCAACTGAAATAAATATTAACAACTAAACATCAAGCGTTCATCCCCCCAAGTGCTACGTATCAGAGCGATGACACCGTCTCGAACTAAAGAGGTAACAACTATCCTTCTTGATTATCTGCACGTTACCAACAGAGGGTGACATTAAAACAGAATGGGTGAGATATCGGACAATATAATAAGTCATATGATAAATAATATATTAAATCAGATCATATAGAATCATCACTTCACAACTTACAAACAACTTTAATCACAATAAAACAATAACACGACATAACTCCTAATACACAACTTTTAGATAATACTAGTCACAACAAGTCAACAAAATAAAGCAACAACATATATATCATCACCACAACTCAAGATGCAACATCAACGACGACTCAATTGCAATGCACATGCATGTGGTACCATTGGAGCAGAACTCACATCTTAAAAATTTGCAAATAAATAGAGGCATCAACAAGGCATAAGCCTTCTTCGCAGTTTGCCAATCCAGGCCATCACAAAGTATGCAAATGTATGTGACTCAATGAATGCATTATCATATACTCACAACAATCATCATTCATCGCAAGGCATAAGCCTACATCACCATTATTACCAGTAAATAGTGGTAATTCATCATCATTTAAACTTATCTACAACTTTGCATTATCAACAACAATACACAGAGACAATCAAAACAACACAACAACTCAACATAAATCAACATTGGCCATAAGCCTAACACATCAACCAACGATTCAACATCAACTTAACATAATTCAACTTTGGCCATAGGCCGACAACTTGATATTTCAACAACAACAATTAACACAATGTTGTCATAAGCCTACAACTTAGTACGTCACAACAACAATATCGTATCAACAATAGTAATGTGACAACAACTTCAACAAGAAAACAAATTGGCCATAAGCCTAACAATTCGATACCACCTGAAATTAATATTCTCAGCCAGGTATTCAACACACCGTGTCGACTAAAATATATAACAATTGTTCTGTATAATTATTCAGACAAATCGACTAAATTCTGCTAATTAATTACCAGCTAAATGTTCCATTATTTCTACTTTATACTAATATTACTTATTAGTTTTCTAACAACTTAATACTACATTGCTATCTAATTCTGCTATATACATATACCAACTCCATTAAATTAACTTTGTTACTGCTGCTAAAGTATCCAACTAATTAGCTCTGTTAAATATCAAATCTATGATTGTTATAATAACTATCTCTATTATAAACCAATTCTGCTATGTATTAAAACTCTATTAGTTACTGCTACTAACACAACTCTACTAATTTACTACTCGGCTAATTAATTAGTTACTGTGATATTCTTCTGCTAACTTGTCTTCTTCTGATATCTACTTATTGTTACTGTTACTAAAGTATGCAATTAATTGGTTTTCCTCAATCTACATGTACTTCCATTATAACCATTCTACATAATTATTTTCGGTTGAAACATACTAAAATTTCATGGATCAGGGACCAACATAAGCAGTACCCAAGGGCCAAAAAACAAGAATAAGTTAAGGCTTCATGTAGCAATAAACAAAAGACAAGGAACACGGAGTGTGCCCCTCAGCACAACTCCCTCCCATATGTACATAGTACCGATCGACACTCCCTTGTCAACAACCATGCTGTTCGGCATGTATCCTGTGCCCCTTGGCACCCATAATCCTCAGGAGTGTCACTCGACACACACACTTGTGCCACTCGTCACAATGTGTTTGTTTCTTTTGTTTTCTTCCTAATTTCCTCCGTCCGCTATGAAACCGATATGGTATCAAATTCAACAACACAACACAATATCACAACAATATAAAAATTATACCCAATCAACATAGAGTAATTTTCCACAACCGATTCGTTGACAGCAACCACATCTCAGTATCAATTACAATAATTATACACAAATAGATACAAACCCAATCCCACATACTATTCATCATATACCCTATTATAGAGTAAGAACCCCACCCTTACCTTGGATTCGAGACCGCCCTATAATTCTTCGATCGAGCCTAGCCTTGCCAAAGTTTCTAACCTTTTCCTCTTTTCCTCTTTTCTTCAACTTTGCAACTTCCACGTTCCCACAAAATACTCAAGACTTTTTTAATTAACCTAATTCCTTATAATTAGCTTAAACTTATAATTATTAATATCCTTATTGGGTCTCACTTTCACACCCCGCCTATTACTCCATACAACCATATAATGAGCCCAACTTATAAACCTTATATTATTCTAATATCTATATTAATATTATTGCTAATATTAATCAACCAATCAATTTAATATCAACCAAATAACAACTTAGCAACTTAAATTAACATTTCTCGACATTATGCAACTTCAACAATTTCAACAACATTTTCAACAATTAATCTGTAATTAATTTAATTAAATAATTAATTAAATTAACGGGCGTTACAGATTGCCTTGTTGATGTTGTTGCACTGGCACACGATTAGAAATTAGCACAACTCTCACAGACTGGTTTCAGTCATTTCTAGCACGACCCTTCTGGCCATACACATCATTAGTTTCTATTTTACCATTAAAATACTTTTTCACAGTACTTGAAGACGCAACCACCTGAATTTTTCCACTCCTGATTCCACCTTCAACTTGTTCCCCTGTTAATATTAGCTCGGTGAATCCGGCTTCCGATCAGATGATTAAAGAAAGGACCTGTCAAATTTTCCAAAAAAATATCAACTAGATCCCTATCAGATAAAGGAGGTTGAACTCTTCCAGCTAGATCCCTCCATTTCTGGGCATACTCTTTGAATCCTTCGTTCGAGCCCATAGTCATACTTTGTAATTGCACGTGAGTTGGTGCAAGATCAACATTGTACTGGTATTGTTTGTAAAAAGCAGCAATCAAGTCTTCCCAAGTACGGATATTGGTCCCTTCCAGTTGATAGAACCATTCCAATTGTGTTCCAGACAAGCTTTCTTGAAAGAAATGCACCCATAACTTCCTATCAGTATTGTGGGGTTGAATCATGTGGACATAAGACCTTAAAGGAAGCTTAGGACAAGAAACACCGTCATACTTCGCAAAAGTAGGGTCCTTGAATTTGTGAGGAATAACAACTACTGAGACTAAGCCAAACTCTTCAAAATCCAACCCTGACACTCTGAGGATCCCCATAGCATTGAGACGATCTTCCAACTGTTTGTATTTGTCATCAGCAGGAGGATATTGTTCATCTGAATAGTCTGCTTCTTCTATATCAGAACCCTGGTTATTATTCTCCCTAAATTTCACACTCTTATCATCTTTCTCTTGGTTATCATCTTCATTTTATGGGACCTCAAAATCTAGAGCCCTCTTGACCGGACCTTTGAATATTCTACCTATATTAAGGATGAAAAATGGTTTCTTAGTCTTTTTCTTCCTCTCCTTGGTGATGACGGTCTTCATCTCTTCATTCCCCTTGCTAAGTCCAAGAACATTTGTTGAAATTGAGCATTCTGAGCTTGAAGATCTTTGACGGTTTGTTCGAGAGCCATCTTTTACTGAAATAAACAACAAGAAGATGAGAAAACCTGTCTTGGGAAACCTGTTATGTGATGATATGTATGGTATATGGATGTATATGCAATGTTTTCAAGGATCTCACAGGATAAACAAAAAAGATATACAATAGTAGAAGTTGAGTCTGCAGCTTTGTAAAAAGAGATTCGGGTCTTCATCTTTGAACATTCCTCTATAAGAATCAAGCTCACCATGTTAAGTGGGTCCTAGCTTTTGACTCACGAGGACATACTTTGATCTTGATGGCATCTGGCTATAGGAAAATAAATCCTCTTACCCGTTGCTAGAAGTCGGGTTCATGATAAACTTGCACTACATGTCCCTATGATCCTTGAAAAAGGTTAGTGGATCTGATGTCTGATGCCATGATGTCATGATGATATGTTTATGTTTACACAAATAGTAATCACAAACAAATCACACAAAAACCATAGGTTTAAAGGCTTGCATGGGGTCCAGAGGTAAGTACCCTTCTCTATTGAGGTTAAGTTGGTTCATCCTATCCTAAAAATAGTAATCGAGTTCTAGGAATCTCATATCATGGATCTTTCTCGAAGGTTTTATTTTAGTACAACAACTGACTTGCCACCAAAACACACCAAGAGTCGAATCTCAATGAGTGTAACATCGAGTATCAACCAACCCTGGACTGCACCAAAGCCGACTATCTCACCATCTTCTAATGGACAAGATAGGTCAATTAAAGTTCTAAAAATAAATTAGTGCTTATGACACCACACGGCAGCCCAATGTTTTCCTCAAATGACTCAAGGAACATCAGTACAAACCAAAGTGTCACACTAATGTAGCCATCACTTCAACCATATTGGTCTACACCGTACAATTTCCATGATCTATTGCTACTTACCTAGGGTACCCTAGATCCAGGTGTGGGATCTTTGCAAGAAATTAAACCCAAGCAGCCCTCAATTTTAAAGAAAACAAAGCAGATAAGTAAAAACAAGTAAAAGTGATCTAAGACTCTAAGTTAACCCCTCTTTTTAAGTATTTCCCTAGCAGAGTCGTCAGTTCTGTAATACGGTGGGAGAACTGACTTATTTTGTGTTTTACCCAAATGCACGGATAACTAGAGTCGCCACCAACTTTTCTTTTATTAAATAAGGAAACAGTGAAAAGAACAGGAAATACCTCTAAAGATTTTGAGTTCAGGGGGTAGGTTATGAAAATGGAAGGTGTTAGTACCCTTTTCATCTGTAGTTATCTACGGGCTCTTAATCGCTTAGCTCACTTTGAAAATTTGATTTTTTTTGTGTAAGTGTTTGAGAATATTTTGGAAAAATTCCATAGTAAGGCAGACTTTGTAATGATTCTTGTATCAGTCCTCAAGAATGCGTACAAAGTGTTTTGAAAATATTCATTTGAGAAAAATATTTGTGAGAAATGTTTTGTTTTGAAGAGTTTGTGAGCAAGCGATTAACAACATTCTACCCACTCGAGGTTGTTCTTGTACTTTTTCCTTCTCCTTTAGAGACAGTGTTATCCATACCATTAGTTAGTAGGAATCCATATCGTTGGATGTGAAGGGATAGGCATAGGGTCATCGTACGTTCATCGAAGGCAACTTGTAAGGATGCTTTAGAAATTTTCATAAGGGACGAGATCATTTATCGAAAGGCAACATAGAAAGGGTCATCAAGGGACTATGATCTTTTATTCGAGGGACTTTGCTAAAGCGTCCCTACTTTTGAGGGACATGATCGTTTTGTTCCGAAGGTGACAAGAGAAATTACCCTAGAGGTGCGAGTATGCAAGTGTGTTATATTCAATTATTTATCTTTTAATTTAGGTTATCCATCGATTAGATTTTTATCTTTCCATACAACCCTAATTACTAAGCAATAGTATAGCTAATATAAAACAATAAAGTGAGGAAAGTAAAGTTCCTACGCCATTACATGGCTTTGGGGCAATTACATAATAGTAAAGTGCGGAAAATAAAAATCCTAAACTATTAAATCCCGAAATAGTTACATGATAATAAAATGCGGGAAGGTAAAATCTACGCTATTACACTCGTGAGAACATCCTATACAATTTATCTAAGAAAATAAAATAAGATGAAGGAAAGAGGAAAACAATTTTTTTTTGGCGATTTTGAAGAAAAAGGTTTTTTGATGATATTTAAAATAAACCTAAAAAAACCAATTAATTTTAATTAATAAAAGAGTTAATTAATTAAAAAACATAAAACCTAATTTAATTAGGGTTTGTAAAAAAGAGTTTTGTTGTTAATGGTTAACTCAAAACTTAGGGTTAACCAAAACTAGGGTTAAGAAAAAATAAGTTAGAAACAAAATCAAGCAAAATGCCAGGGGTGGGTGTCGAACCCACGCCCTTAGCCTTTTCCATTGCATGCCTTGCCACTGCTCCAGGCGTGCACCTGTGTTAGGATAATGGGATCAACGCGCTACATATCAAAATCTGCAAAATATGAAGAAAAAAAATGAAAAAAATATCAAAAGGCAGGGATTGAACCCACACCACTGTACATTAAAGCCTTATCATATGTGTGCTTGCCACTGGGGTGGCATTTTCATCCGGTACATAAGTGAAAACAAATAATTATATAATAAAACAAAATTACTGGGCCAGAGAAGCGCCAGAGCCCTAGCTCTGGTCGCCTTCTCCGGCGAGCTCATTCATTATTCCTGCAAAATAAAAGAAGTTAGTAGTTCAGTGGTACCCTACCCCCCTAATTTGGGCCCTGTGAATTCAATGGAAGCATTAATTTTGGCCAATTCGTGCTGTATTGTGATATACAAATAAGATAACTTAAAATGGTGTGAGCATGGAAAACCCTTGTTTGGTCGTTATGAGGGCCATTTTATGGTTCAATCCTGCGTTCTTATACCTCAGAAGAACATTAGTGGTGTTAGTATGCATCAAAACATAAACAACATAACAATGTGAAACTCATGCAAAAAAACAAAACCTGCAAGACATATACACGATTGTCAGGCCTTTTGGATCATTAGGGATGATCAAATATTAATCTACGATGCTTCTGGAAGTGATTTGAAGGATTAACTTGCTTGGAAAGAGGCTATAACTAGGGTTTTTGATTTGCCCTAGTTTTGATATTTTTTGAAGTTTTTGGAAAGATTTCTCTTGCAAGGGTTTCATGGCTTGTCATGTCTGAGATAATGAGAATATATAGAGCTTGAATTAGGTCAAAAGGGATTGGGCTTGGACCTTTGTAAGAAAGGCTAGACTTTATCTAATTTAATTTTGACTTTAAATAAATAAAAATCAAAATAAATAGAATAAAAAATCCAAGGGGTCTATGAATAAGTTATGAGGTTCATATTGAGGCCTTATGCACGTTTGAACTTTTAAAGATCATCCCATTAGCCCAAAATTCCAAGCTTGCTCACTTTGAGTTTCATGCATTTTCTCAAAATTGACCAAATTGCACCAATCATAACTCTGTAAAATTTAATCATTTGAAGGTGATCTTTGACTTTTTGGAAATATCAAGATGTCCCCTACAATCTCTATGTTGGTAATATTTGAATATGAAGAATTTATCTTAATGTAAGTTACCTTGACAAAAAGTGTCTTTTTGTTGACTTTTGAAATGACCTATAATGTTTTGGCCTATATCTTTCAAATGAAGCATTTTTTGGACTTGAGCTTAGAGAGATAAAGTTGCAGAGAATTGAATTTACTTCACAATGAGCTTTGGTTGAGAAAGATCTGATGAAGCATGTGAATGTTGTGTTTGGTCAAAGTTTAGTTGACTTCTCCTTAAGAAAACCCTAATTTAGTAACTTTTGACTTTTGATGAATCTTGAGTTTTCTTGACGAATCATAATCAACCGTTGATCAAATGATGAAAATGACTTCAACTTATTAATGTTGACAAAAAATCTTGAAGTTTGACTGTATGTTGACCGCATTTGAGTTATTATATTCAAATATAGATAATTTTTAGTCATCTGAGCAATTGACTGAGCAAACTTGTGATGCAAGGCTTGAAACTTGGAATGAGCATTTCTTGGGACATATGAGAAATCATGGAACCCACTTGAGGCATTATAAGCTTAATTTTCCTTGAGAAAAGTAAAACCCTAGTTGTAGGTCAATTTCTTAGGAGGAGAATTTATCTGATCAATTCTTGAGTAACCTTGAACAAATGAGAACCCTAGGAGTATGTCTTGAATAAAAAATGGGAAGACAAATTTTGGGGTACAACAAAAACCATCTCTAAACTAAAAAAATGAAAATTCTATTATTAAAAATGAGTTACAAAAAGCTCAGGAAGAATATGTCTCAGAAGTTTCAACTAGTTCTGATAACATCATAAAAGAATATGATCACAACTTTCAAAAATTTCTATCTAGAAACATAGATAGAAGCAAGATGACCTCTATGATCTATGGAGTTAGCATAAAAGTTAGAAAATGTAAACGATATGTGAAACCAAAAGGTAAAGAATGATATTAACACAAACAAGTTGATAACATGGTCATAAAATACACACCCCTAAATTCACATTTCACATATGGACACACACATGACATAAAATTCACTAGTGAATCTTATTTTGTGAAATCTTATAAACCAAAATTCAATTAGAATTCTAGAAAGCCTAACAAACAAGGACCCAAAAAGATATGGATAATGTGATACAGTGGGAGAACTGACTGGGTGTTTTGCGTTTTATTGCAAATATTGCGGATAGCAAGAGTCGCCACTGAATTTTCTTTTATCCAATAAAGGAAAGGGTGAAAATAACAGGAAATACCTTTTGAGAAATTTCTTGAGTTCGAAGGATAGGTTATGAAAAGGGAAGGTGTTAGCACCCTTTTCATCTGTAGTTATCTACGGGCTCTTAATTGCTAGCTCACTTTTGAAATGATTTTTTGAATGTGTTTGTTTGAAAATATTTTGAAAAGTTCCTTTGTTGGGAAAACTTCGTAATGATTCTCGTCTCTATAAGAATGCATACAAAATGTTGACTTCGAAAATATTTCAAGAAAATGTTGGTGTATTGAAAGTTGTTGGTTTTGAAATGTTTGTGAGCAAGCAATTACGAGAAATCTACCTACTCAAAAAGTCTTTATTCTTTTCCTCCTCCTTTAGATAGTGCTATTTTACCATTTGGTTGATAAGGAGCCATATCATTGGATATGAAGGGACGGGCGTGGGTCATCGTATAGTCATAGAAGGCAATTTGTAGAATGTTTTAGAAATTTGTCGCAAGGGACTAAGATTATTTATCGAAGGCCAATTTGAAGGGTCATCGATGGACTTTGATCTTTTAATCGAGGGTCTTTTGCTAAAACATCTCACGTTCGAGGGACATGACTGTTTTAATCTGAGGCAACAAGTGTGGCTTACCCTATAAGTGAAAGTGTGCAAGGTGTTTATTTCAAGTATATTATCTTGAATTAGGGTTGTCTAATGTTTGATTTTTAATCTTACCATACAAACCCTAATTACTAGAAATGATATGGAAAGGGATAAATTGCGGAATTTAAATGTCCTATGTCATTACAATGCTTTTGGGGATAGGGGATACAAATTTACAAATGGGGATGACAAGTAAAAATAAACCCTAATTACCATTACAAGGCTTTGACAATTACATAAATTGTAGGGCAAAATAATAAAATGTAAAAAATGTAAAGATGAAGAGAAGAGATTTCTTTTCAGAGTTTTTTGATAAAAAAGGTTTTGTAGTTAATTTAATTACAAAAGGAGTTAATTAATTAAAAATAAAACCTAATTCTAATGATGTCAATTATTTTAGAAAATAATTTGAATGTTTTATCTAGAAAAAGTTTTTTGTATAGTGTTAGGCCATCTCCAAGCAATGTAATATGTCCAAAGTAACTTTAATGATTTAAAAGTAAAGCAAAATATCAAAATTAGGAATTTTAATACCTGAGTTGACACGGGCTCTGTCAGCAGACACGGGCACCCGTGTCAGGATCTGTTCTTGGCCTTGCACATGTTTTTTGTCCCAGCAAAATTGACACGGTCCTCATTGTGTTACAAGGGAACCCGTGTCAACTTCTGCCCTGCCTCTTTGGTCTGTCTTCCCCCTTGACACGGCCCGTGTCAGGTGACATAGCCGCCCGTGTCAGGGCTCCTGGAGCATTTTTTTGTGATTTTGGATATTTGCACTCTTATGCCTTGATTTATCTTGTTTTATTCTTTTGAAAATGAATAAAAATTATGTATGGATAAAGATATCAAAGTTTGAGGAAACTTACCTTTCTTGGAGAAAAGTTCAAAGCCTCTTTTAGCTGTTCCAAGTGCAATATTATGATTGATTATGCTCCCTTGGACCTTCTTGAAGCTATGCTAATCCTCACTCTTTGCTGAAAGTTGTTGAATCACTCCAACCAAGTCATGTTTCAAAGTACTTTTTTTGAGTTTAGAAGATGATGATAATGATGTTACAGAAGTTGTTCTTGTGTTTTAACAACTTCTATATGATGTATGTGAACTATTTGGATGGTTTATTTGGGAGAAACTTGCAAGGTTTGAGAGATTCAAAGATTTGGACTTCAAAGCTCAAAAAATGGAGGTTTTGTGGACAACTATGGTTTTTTGAGAGTAAAGGGGTTTTGAGGGGTTGTTCATCTCTTTTTTCTTACCAATGATCTCTCTATTTATAGGCAAGAGATTTTAAGACAAGGGTTGATCCAATTTGCAAGAGCACATGTTGTGGCTAGGTTGGATTGTAAATGAAGCAAGCTTGAAGATCATAGTTCCAATGCTTTGTACTTTTCTTCATAGAGTTGTTGTGTACTTTAAGCATGCTTATCTAATTTTGTATGTTTAATGTGTGTAGAAGTAACAAGTTAGAGGCTCAAGAAGAGCTGATTTTGTGATTAAAGCTACTTTGCAAGAATGGCAATGTTAACTTTGTGCCAAAATGGAAAAATCATTTGGACAATGCTTAAATCAAATGGACCATAGCTCAAAAGTTTGTGTAAACATTAAATTATGGTGAGATTTGTAAGTTAGAAGGCCTGCAAAGCAAGATTATGCAGCATAACATGTAGATTTGATTACGTGTTCTTCACCAAAATGACTTGCAATTCAAGAATGGACGCCCAACTTCATGCCTTTGAATCTCCTAGCTCAAGTGTGATAAATTCATGTTATTTGAAGTTTTGGAAAGCTTGAAATGATGTTGACCACTTTGGCTAAATCAAATTGAAACTTGATGAAAATTGGCTAAGAAGTTGGGACAAAAATATGACCAAACTTGTTGAAAATTTCTCTAAGTGTTAGATAAAAATATCATGACTTCATGGGCTTATATCTTCAATATAAGCATTTTTTGGACAACAAACCTATAATACAAAGTTGTATAATTCATAAGGATCTATAATTTTCATGTTGAAAGTTTTCTTTGAACCATCTTGCATCTTGGTTAAAAAATGTCCTGAAGTAATGAAATTATCAAGGATGAAAACACTTAGAATTTTTCTAAGTCTTGGAAATCTTGACTTTTTGTTGACTTTCTTAACTTTCTTGATTCTTGATGATCAATTTTGATATTTTTGAATATCTTGATGAATTTTGATCTTTGAAATTTAATGTTGACTAAAAAGTCAAAGTTTGACTTTTTGTGTATCAGTTGACTTTTTACCCAATACAGCTGATTTTTAGTCATCTGACCAATTTGTGATGTAAGACTTGAAACTGGGCATGCATTCTTGGAGACCTATAATGAACCATGAAAATCATTTGAGGCATCAAAAGTCCAATTGTCCTTTAGAAAACCAAAACCCTAATTTGTGGACTTAGTGCTTAGGAGGTGAACTTGTCTGATCAAACCTTGAGAATCCTTGGGTATTTGAAATATTTGGTGAGAAATGTCTTGAGAAAAGGGAGGGAAAATTTTGGGGTTCAACAGTTGCCCCTGTTCAATCTTCTTAAACCTAAAGAGTTAGATTGGCGTGTCCGCCATTCGCGACTTAAAGGTGGAAGATGATTGAACACTTAAGTTCCCAGAAATTTGCACTCGCTGGTGCACAAAGTGATATTGTTTGTTGATTATGTTTGAAATGGGCTTAAAGTTTCCATTTGGAGAGGTGACAGAGATGGGATTATAGATGCCATCCAAAGGTAAATGTTAATAGAGAAATTAGACTAAGTTTATGCTCAACTTTAATTAGGAGAAGTATCATAATAAATCTTTGGTCAATTTAATATGAATGATATGTTGGAATGAACTCATGTTAAGCCGTGTCCGGAAATGTATTAGAAGGAACCCGTGCAAGATTGCTTCAAGATGAGCCCGTGTGAAGCCGCATCTGGAAATATATTAGAAGGAACCCGTGTAAGATTGCTTCAGGATGAACCTATGTGAAGATGCATCTGGATATATATTAGAAGGAACCCGAGTAAGATTGCTTCAGGATGAGCCCGTGTGAAGCTGCATCTGGAAATATATTAGAAGGAACCTGTGTAAGATTGCTTTAGGATAAGCCCGTGTGAAGCTGTATCTGGAAATATATTAGAAGGAACCTGTGATCGGTGGATCTGGAACTGACTGTTTAACGCTGGTTCGCGAAATGTCGCGGAAGCAAGAGTCGCCACCGTCTTTTATGTTCTCCAACATGGAAAGGACAAAAGCACAGAAAAATTCCTTATTGAGATTAGTTCTCGGTTAGGGAGGTAGATTTATAGAAAGGGAAGGTGTTAGCACCCTTTCTATCCATGGTTATCCATGGGCTCTTAGATACTTGCTCATTTGTGTTTTTCAAAATGTTTGTTTGCTTTTCAAGGTGAGTGGGTTTGAAAAAGTTCCGTTTAAAATTTCAGTTCGACTCTTGTATCAGTCCTCAAGAGTGTTTGAAAAATTGTTTTTGAAAGCTTTTTGCAAAGTGTCGGTGTGAAAAGAAGTTTTTTTGATTTGTTTTTGAATTAGAGCAAGTATCTACGAGTCATCTACCTACCCTAAGGAATTAGTCTGTGTAAATGTCCTTTAGGTAGTGCCATCCCACCATTGAGAGATAGGTAGCACCACCGTTGGAGGTGTTCGGGTCAATTCGAGGATTAGGGACAGTGTGGTCACCAGAGCAATAGTAGGACACCTTAGAAGCTACCCTCATGCCATGTTCATGGACATGAGGACTTACTAAAACATCCTCTACTCGACGACCACGTTTCGAGGGGCAAGGCAACAATGAGGCGTACCCTAAGAGTGGTGTGTGAATTGTGTGTCATTTTCAGTTTATTATTTGTCTTGACCATGCATTGGGTGAGCTACGCTTTGATTTTATTTGGGCATACATTCTTTCATGTGATAGTTAGAAATTTAAAGGTGCAGAAATTAAAATGCGGGAAAATAAAGGTCCTACACTATTATAAGGCGCGGGTCTACATCGCCAAATTAAACCGAGACCCGATTCGAATAAATAAAAAAAAGCGGAAAATAAATGTCCTAATTATCTATTACAAGGATTTGGGATAATTACATTACATTCATAAAAGAAATAAAGATAAATGCGCGAAGAAATTAGAATCGAGGATGCGAGGGCGTTGGACCCTTTAAGGAAATTAAATTGGAATTACAAATTGATTTAATTATTAACTGAGAAAAAGAACTTATTTTTTATGTTTTTGGATTTATGAAATTAAAGAGAATTAATTGGAATTAAAAGTTAAATAAAACCCTAGTTCTAAATTGTTTTTAATTTATTAAAGAAAATTGTTTTTTAACCTAATTTAACTTAATTAATTAATTGCATATTTATTTACAAGATAATTAATAATTAAATAATGATGAAAAAAAAGTTATTTATTAAGAAAAAGAATAAAAGTATTAAAACCCTAATTTCTACATTTTTTAGTTTATTAAAGAAAAACATTAAAGTTAAACCTAAAATTAAACTAATTTGGTTATTAAATTTATTTACAAAATTAATGGAAATTAATATTAGTAAAACATATTTTTTGTTTTTATGATTTTTTCTGGTTTTTTGTGTTATAAAATTAATTTTATGAATTAAATAAAACAATTATTATAAATAAAATAAATAAAAGAAAAGAATAAAAAAAAAAGAGAGAGAAATGCAAACATATGGGGGTGTTGACCCCTTTGGAGGTGTTTTTGGAAGGATCTTGGCCCAATAACCCCAGGCCCTTTTGACTTTTCTGGCGTGTGTGTGGGATAGTTGACTAGCATCCATGGTAGTCAGCACATTCTGGCTTTTGGATGGATCTCTGGAGACATGTGGCATGCACAAGTGTTGGGCGTTTGATAGACCACTTAAGGGCACACTGCACAGGAATATGTTAGAGAAAAAATTATGAAATGTACAAGGGGACCTGGGAATCGAACCCAGGTCCCAGCGTTTACCCAATACACGTCCAACCGTCTGAGCCATGCACGCGCGTTGTGTTGGAATTAGCAAGCGAATAACATAACACAAACAAACATTCAGTGATGTCCACCGTGCCAAAATTCAAACGTGCCACTCATCAGGGGACACGTCCTCCTTCTTCTTCATATTTCCTGCAAATAAAACATAGATAGCGGGGGTTTTAAACCCCCACTAAACTCAAACTGAAAAAATAGCGAATAGGCCATAGTGAAAAAGAAAAAGGGCGCGATATGATCAATTGCTTCGTCTGAATGTCCTGAGTCCAATGGTCCTGGTTTGAGTGACCAATTGTTTCTTATTTATGAAACCCCAAATCAGAGCTTCATAAACCCTAACAATCGTTAATGGTGATTTTTGATACAGGCAACCATTCTTCAATTGAATGGTACCATTAGCTTTGGAATGATCATGTTAGCATAAATCACACATTAAAAGGCATTAATATGGCATGAAAATGAAAACACGAATATGTAAAAATTTATGAACAGGGCAACGTGTTTCTACCAATTCTGGATGTATGGAGACTGGAAAAGTATTGAGTCACGTTCAGGAAGGTTCCAGCAATCGTTTGAGATACTTTTTATGTCTTGAAACGCCTTCTAGATACCAAAACAGTTTTGAGATTTTTAAGAAAAAATGCAAGTTTTGTTTTCAGGTTTTAGCGCAGCATGCTTGTTTCTGAGCCTTAGGGTTTGTTTGTGCATATATGAGGAATGAATTAGGGTAAAAAGATCAAGCCCAAAGCCTTGCATTGATGATTTTGAATTTTTGATTTTGCATAATCTTTTTCAATCTTTTCTCCATCAAAACATTGCCAATCATGGGAGATTCTTGCCTTTTTGAGTATGCACGAAATCTTGAGTGAATAAAGAGTGCAAATGCTGCACAAAAAGATTCCAAAACATTTGTTTAGTATTTTTCTCATATTTAATTTTAATTAAATGAATTAATAGGTTTAAAAATTCAATTAATAAATTAAAAATAGGAAAATAACTCCCCTTTGGGTCAATGGGTCGTGCATAGCTTTTGGGTGATGATTCTTGGAAGAAATTGTGGCCCATTAGCAATTTTGAGGCATTTGAAGCAAAGTTGACTTTTCAAAATTCCCAAAAATTTCCCAACTTCCACAAGGCAGATCTTGCTCAATTTTTAAGATTTGATCATGTTCTTGGACATTTTGGAAAGGTATTGAAGTCCTCTAACCAATGCCTTTGGTCCCATGTCATTTTGATTTACCAATCTCAGGTTATGGTCTTTGACTTAAAGTGCCTTTTTGTTGACTTTTGAAAATGACCTATAATGTTGAGATTGATAACTTTTTGTGAGAGCATTTCTTGGACTTGAAGTGTGAAGATGAGTTGTAGGAAATGTCATTCTCTTCAAAATGAGCTTTGGATGGAATTTTTCTGATAAGCCATGTGGAAGTTATGCCTTGGTCAAGTTACAATTGACTTTTTCAATTGTCCAAAAATAGAAACTTTTGCATCTTGAGACTTTTTGAGCCATGCCTTGAGAATCATGATCAAGAATTGATCAAATGATGTTTGTGGCTTCAAAATGAGATGTTGACCAAAAATTTTGACTTTTGACTGTCAAATGACCATTTTGCCCCTGCAGTTGACTGTTGAGCAATTAAGGTTTTTGACTGTGCAATCTTGTGCTGTAAGTCTTGAAACTTGGCATAAGGATGATTGACAATGTTTATGGGCATGTGGGACTTGTTTGGACCCTTGGAAACTTCAATTTCTTTGTCAGAACCAAAACCCTAATTTTTGACTATTAGGAGGCCATTGGACTGTGCAACCCTTGGGAGATTTTGAAGCATGCTCTTAGAAAATCTTGAAGAATATGGGAGGGCAAATTTTGGGGTACAACAGAACCCGTGTAAGATTTCTTCATGATGAGCCCATGTGAAGCTGCACCTAGAAATATATATTGAAGGAACCCGTGTAAGATTGCTTCAGGATGAGCCCATGTGAAGCTGCATCTGGAAATATATTAGAAGGAACCCGTGTAAAATTGCTTCAGGATGAGCCCGTGTGAAGCTGCATCTGGAAATATATTAGAAGGAACCCGTGTAAGATTGCTACATGATTAGCCCGTGTGAAGCTTCATCTGGAAATATATTAGAAGGAACCCGTGTAAGATTGCTTCAGGATGAGTTTGTGTGAAGCTGCATCTGGAAGTATATTAGAAGGAACCCGTGTAAGATTTCTTCAGGATGAGCCCGTGTGAAGCTGCATCTGGAAATATATTAGAAGGAACTCATGTAAGATTGATTCAGGATGAGCCTGTGTGAAGCTGCATTTGGAAATATATTTGAAATTCTGGTATCAGATATGTGATGTCGAAGGAGATGTCACGACACAAATATTTGAGGATAATGTAAAGTCAACAATAATAAAAGTAGTAAAAACACAAAGGATTGTTAACCCAGTTCAGTGTATAACAACACCTACTCTAGGGGCTACCAAGCCAAGGACAATTCCACTAAATAGTATCAATTTATAGAGCCTCAATAAACAACCAGTTTATGATCTAATCACTTAATCACTACTCGTGATATACTTCTACCTAATACACACCTAGATATGAGGCCCTCCTCAAATCCCTTCAATCACTAACAATGAAGAACAACAAAATTATTAAGTTTTAAAGACTTCAATCATTCAATACTTAAAAGCTTATGAATGATGCACAATTAACAACTCAAATTACAACTCAAGTATTAAACCAATACTTAGAGTGTATTACAATTAAAAAGGCTTATACTTCTAAAACAGAAAGAATACATTCTTCTTCAAAAGTTGCAGTTTTTTGAATAAGGAAGCAAGTCTTTATAAAGGCGCAATAGTGGGCTTGAGCTGAAAAAAAATACAACCTTTTGAATATTTCCATGAAAACAGGCCAAGATATAATCCATAAGGATAATTAAAATAGAAAAATATTCCTCCATATTTTTCGCAAGATATGAGTCACAAATCCTGAATAATGGCGCTCATAAAAATAGGAAACGAAAAACTTAAACAGATATGTAGTTGCATTCAACTCAGGAGGCAGATGTCAAGACATCTTCTTTGACATCATTCAAAATAATTTGCTTCAAATGTCAAGACATTTAGCAAAAGATTATCAAGTCATTTTTTACAAAAATTGCTGCCAATAAACATTTACAAATGAAGGATGGAAAAACACAAGAAAGGGGGGTTTGAATTGGTGTTTTGAAACTAAGACAAAATGACACTTGATTTTTATCCTGGTTCGTTTGAACTCAAACTATGTCAGTCCACCCACCAAGGTGATTTCGCCTATCTCAAGCGAGGTCTTAATCCACTAATCACACTTGATTACACAATCACAAAGACTACCGTCAATCTCTTCTTGAGTCTAAACCACAACTTGGTTTCTCAAGGTATTACAAAATATGAATAAAAAATGTGCACAGTAGTTTTTCTAGAAAACTATATCACAACTGAGATTTTTTACACAAAGTTTAAGCACACTGAAGATAATATAAAAGAAACCTTAAGAGTGTTCTTTGTACGTATGTATGAAAAATTAATTTCTTCCTCAAGTCTTCTTTATATAGGCAAAGATTTTGAGAACCTTTGGTGACACCAAATATGTTTTTGGAATGTTGATGAATAAAGATTATAACACTTTCCAAAAATAAAGATCTTGCCTAGAAAATTTTGTTACTTTATGATGAGCTTTTAAATGAATTGTAATGCTTCAGAATAACTTCAGTACTCGGAACATGATACATCAGAGTTTGACTTGCACTTGGTGCTGATTCTTTAGAACTTTATTTTGAGACTTCTTTTGTTCTTCCAAAACTTCTCTTATCAGAGTCAGACTTTTACATGCAGCGTTTGGTGCTTCAGAAGTTGTAACATAGAACTTCGTCATTTAGCGTTTTACACAGATTTACTTCTAAGTATGTTGTGTCTGAACAGATCTTCAAAACGAAACTCTCTTATCTTCTTACATCAGAACTTCCAGGGATGTAGAACAAAAACTATGTTCTACATCAAAACTTCTCATCTTCTAGGCTTCTTACATTAGAACTTCTCTGCATATTAAAATACTTTATTAGAGAGCATATATGTTCTTTATATACATCATGTGTTTGTTATCATCAAAACTCTTACAGGGATGTAGAACCAAACTATGTTCTAACAATCTCCCCCTTTTTGATGATGACAAAAACATATTTTGATAGAATACTTAAAGAACATAAAGCATAAAAGTCTCTCCCTGAGTTGGATACTCAGATGAAGAAAAAAAATACTTTCCTGAAGATTTGTGATCAGAGCTTTGAGAAAGAGTCAAAATATCTTTCATTCTCCCCCCTTTTGTCAAGAATCAAAAAGTAGGAACAACATGGGAAAAATAGAAGATTAAGATGAAGCACCGAGCAAAAGCAAAACAATTTTTTAGATCTTCTGAGTTGTCTTTTCGGGATGGGATCTTCAGATGTTTCTGTAATGTTTATGACATCATTTTTTGTATTTGACTGAGATTCTTCTGATGCTGTGTCCTCAGTATTATTACCAATAGTTCCAGAGCCAATAATCTTTCCTTTCTGATTACCTCTGAAACCTGCGTATTCTCCAGATTTAAATTCCATGCTTTGGAACATATGCTTTCTTCCCGTCGTGTGTAGAGAGCATCCAGAGTCTAGTTGTTAAAATTGGTGTTTCAACCTTGCTGTTAAAAATATCTACAACATAAATGATTTTATTCTTTGGTACCCATATCTTTTTGGGTCTATGCTTGTTAGAGTTTCCAAAATTCTGTTTGAATTTTGGTTTAGCAGAAAACGCCTTACTAGTATATTTTATATCATGTGTATGCCCATAGGTGAAGTGAGAATAAAGAGGTGTGTATTTTATGACCATATCTTTAACTTTCTTAGGTTAAGATACTTTACCCTTGTATCCTATTCCTTTTCTGCATTTCTGCTAACTCCATAGATCATTGAAGCCATTTTGCTTCTATCTATGTTTTTCGCAAGAAATTTTTGAAAGCTATGATCATATTCCTTTATGATCTTATCAGAATTACTAGGAACTTCTGAGACAGTTTCTTTATGATTATTTTGTAATTTATTTTCTAGTTTAGAAACTGTTTCTTTAAAGTCAGAGTTTTTTTATCTCAGTTTCTTAGTTTCTTCAGAGTCAAAAACTAGATCATTTTTCAGGTTCTTGTTTATGACTCAAAGTTGTTGATACCTTTCAAGAATTTGTGACAGACTTTCTTCTAATTGAGATCTAGAAAAGTTAGAGAATACCTCTTCTGCCTCTGAGTCAGATTCTGATTAGATGACCCAGAGTCATATGATAAGTTGGCCATTTGGGCTTTATTGACTCGTTCATCTTCTGATTCTGTTTCGGCTTCAGAAGATTCTAAGTCATCCCACATTGCCATAAGACTTTTCTTCTTATCTTTGGAGAACTTATTTTTAGGAATTTATTTCTTTAGATTTGGACAATCACTTTTGTAATGGCCCGCTTCGTTGCATTTGTAGCAAATAATGTCCTTGCTTCTGGACTTTTTGTACCCAGAGTTTGATTCAAAATGACCGTTTGATCTTCTGGGATTTCTGAATTTTTGTCTGTTTCAATAATTGTTGTATCCTTCTGGAGAGGAGAGATAATTCGTCTTCTTCTGATGCAAATCCTCTAGAAATTTCTTCTTCTGCCTAAAAAGCTTTAGTTTCATTTTTTTTATTAGATTTAAGAGCGAGAGACTTACCTTGATTATGGGGTTCATCTTCTTCTAGTTCTATCTCATGACTTCTTAGGGAGCTGATAAGTTCTTCAAGAGAAATTTTATCCAGATCTTTGGCTAGTTTTAAAGTTGTAACCATGGGTCTCCATTGTTTGGGTAAACTTCTTATGTTCTTCTTTACATGATCTATTTTGGATTACCCTTTGTCCATAACTTCCAATCCCGCAACCAGAGTTTGAAATCTTGAGAACATCATCTCAATAGTTTTTTTTCCTACCATTTTGAAAGCTTCGTACTTCTGGATGAGTGCAAGAGCTTTGGTTTCTTTGACTTGCGTGTTGCCTTCATGCGTGATTCTAAAGGAGTCAAAGATGTGTTTTTTTGATTCTTTGTTTGTGATCTTCTCATACTCTGTGTACGAGATAGAACTCGAGAGAATTTTTCTGGCCTTGTGAAGATTTCTGAATTCTCTCTTTTGATGATTTGTCATTCTTTTTCTGTCAATCTTCTGACCGTTTTCATCACTCGGATGAATATAGCTATCAGTCACTATATCCCATAGATCAACATAATGAGCTAGAAAGAAACTTCTGATTATGCCTTTCCAATAATCAAACTTTTCACTATCAAATATTGGGGGTCTGCAGCTGATTCTGTCTTTCTCATCATGATAATCATTGTTGATGTTTTGACTTGGTCCCACCATAGTGTTTTTCCTACTTGGATCTTTTTCTGACACGGTTAAGTGTTTACACCCAGATCCAGGTGCTCTGATACCAATTGAAGGATGGAAAAAGAAGGGGGGGGGGGGGGGGTGGTTTGAATTCATATTTTTAAACTAAGACAAAATGACACTTGATTTTTATCCTGGTTCGTTTGAACTCAAACTACTCCAGTCCACCCGCCAAGGTGATTTCTCCTCTCTCAAGCGAGGTCTTAATCCACTAATCAAACTTGATTACACAATCATAAAGACTACCGTCAATGTCTTCTTGAGTCTAAACCACAACTTTTTTTCTCAAGGTATTATAAAATATGAATAAAAAATGTGTACAATAGTGTTTCTAGAAAACTATATCACAATTGTGATTTTTTACATAAAATTTAAGCACACTGAAGATAATATAAAAGACAACTTAAGTGTTTTCTTTGTACGTATGTATGCCAAATTGATTTCTTCTTCAAGTCTTCTTTATATAGGCAAAGCTTTTGAGAACCGTTGGAGACACCAGAATCTGTTTTTGGAATGTTGACGAATAAAGATGAATGCACTTTCCAAAAATAAGGATCTTGTCTAGAAACGGTCGTTACTTTATGATGAGCTTTTAAATGAATTGTAACGCTTTAGAATAACTTTAGTACTCAGAACATGATATATCATAGTTTTACTTTCGCTTGGTGCTAAGTGTTTAGAACTTTATTTTGAGACTTCTTTTGTTCTTCCAGAACTTCTCTTATCAGAGTTAGACTTTTACTTGCAGTGTTTGGTGCTTCAGAAGTTGTAACATAGAACTTCTTCATTTAGTATTTTACACAGATTTGCTTCTAAGTACGTTGTGTCTGAACAGATCCTTAAAATGAATCTCTCTTATCTTCTTACATCAGAACTTCCAGGGATGTAGAACAAAAACTATGTTCTACATTAGAACTTCTCATCTTCTATGCTTCTTACATCATAACTTCTCTGCATATTAAAATACTTTATTAGAGGGCATATATGTTCTTTATATATATCATATGTTTTTTATCACTAAAACTCTTACAGGGATGTAAAATCAAACTATGTTCTAACAACAAACTCCCCCTTTGGCAAATTTTGGCTAAAACATTATTTGAGCACATTATCAGACCAACAACATAAGCAAAGCAAGCAAAACAAAAACTCAGTTAGATGTTAGCTATTAGCAAAGGAAGATGTCAGAACATCTTCTGAGACATAAGGCTCCCCCTCAAGTATTAAGCTCTCCCTCAGTCAGTGGTCAGTCAGTTTCTCTCCCCATTTTTAGTCATAATATTCCAAATAAAAGGATGCATTCAAAAGAGTATCAATAATATAGGTAAAGATCATATATTCCAAAATTCAAGCACATACAAGTGCCAAAAAGAAACAAAGGGGTCAAACAAATAAACAACAAATAGTCTAACTGTCTTCAGGACCAGTAGACTTAGCAGAGCCATAACTTCCTTCCTCACTAGAATCTCCTCCTTCATAGCTCACTATGTCATCAAAGCTATTGTCCCTTAGAAGCTTATTGATCATATTTTAAAAAGTTAGCTTTATTGCTGAGCTAACTCTGATCACATCATCAAGTTCTTTGCAGGCTTCCCTTAATTCAGTGATTATGTCATCCTTGGCTGAGGTCTTGTTTTCAGCAGATGCAGATGTCAAAACAATGTCTGGGACATGTTTTCCTGAAAACATCTTGAAGTGAAGGGTTAAAGCAGACTCCCTCTTGCACACTACATCATTACCACTCAGAATTCTAGGATGTTGATTAAGAATAATTCCATAAATAAGGTTTGGAAAGGCAATAGGCATCTTGATGGCACATGTTTCTGCATGCTTAATAATCTGATAAAAAATGTAAGTAACATAATCAAACGGTTTCTTGTTTCCAACATCATAAATAAACTTTCCTAAGCCAATAGTGATGGTTAAGGTATGATTGGTAGGAACCTAGTTAGCAGCTTATTTCTATGTAAGATAGCATATTTCACACTTAGCTTGCTAACAAGAAGCTTATTCTTCATGGGCCACTCACTCAATTGGTTAGCAGTGACGACTTTACACACTTGATTATCAGTTACTTCCAGCTTACAATAACCATCTTCAGACCTATCCCGAAATCTATTGATGATAACAGGGAAAATTATACACACCTACCTATAACAAACACCTTTCTATACTCCTTACTTTTATGATCACCATAGTTAATAGGAATATTAAAAATAAATTCCTTAATAAGAGTCTCATAGCATTTTGCAAACCTGGTAACAGTTTTCATCAATCCAGCAGAAGACATCAGCTCCATAATTTCTTTACATTCCAGAGCACCAGCTCCCAATTCACTTTCAAGGGCAATTCTTCTTGGAAACACATATTTCCACTTTTCAGCATTCCCAACAGAATGGAATGAAATGTTGTCAAGAGGAGCATCAGGAACCCTAACAGAAAGTTTCTTGCTTGCAGACTTTTTTACAAGTGAGATGTCCTAGACATCTTCCTCAACATCATAATCAAAGTTATCTTCTTCTACCAATTTAGATTTCTTCTTACTTTTAGATCTCTTTACAACAACATCATCATTATCATCATCTGTGGAGCTATCAGGTCTAGCTTTTCTTTTCTTAGAGGGAGGAACCACTTTACTTCCGGGCTTTGGGGGACCATATATAGTTTTCTTCTTGAATTTCTTGGTAGGAAGTGTGATATTCACATTATCCGCTTTCCTGGATTTAGCCTTTTAGCAATTCCAGGCACCACATTAGAAATGAGCTCATTGTCAGACAGCTCATCAACATTGACCACATTCTTAGTATTTTGATTTTCTACAGCTTTGGATCTAGCAACATCATCCATGGTAGGAGAGTTCTTCTCAACATCTTGTTCAACATCAGATTCAACTTCGTTTAGAGCAGAAGTAGCAAGCTTGTCAAGTTTGCTTTCAGCAGCATCTTTCTTGAAGATGGATGATTCAACAGCACTTTTAGGGTCATTTCCTTTGTCAGCCGGAACAGGCATACGAGCAAGAGGGGTAGAAATCCTAGGCACAAAAAAACCTTCATTTAACACTATATCTACTAGCCTTCTAATGCTTCTATCAACATTAACAATCTCTTCTTCTGTCCTATCATCAGTAGCAGTAGAAGCATCACCTTTATCGTCTTTGGATTTCTTTGCAGGTGACGATCTGGGTTTCTTGACCTTCTTCTCAAGACGTGGGATAGTTGTTAGAGGAGTAACGTCAAGTACTCTATCAAGGGAGAGTTTCTCATAGTGTATAAAATATTTTGAGGGATACGGTGTATGATGTTGAGACATATTTGAAGATTTTTGAGCAAAGAGATGATGAATGACAAGGGTTCTTTTTCTGTAAAGGAGAGTAAAGAGTTTGTGAAAGTAGAAAGATGTGCTTTTGTAGCGTGTGGGAAAAACTTTGAGACAGTCTTGTAATGATTGATTTCGAAATTTGATTTGTTGGAAACATAAATAATATAATATCACTTTAATGATATTCCCACACGCCCTTAATTTCTACAAAACCTCATATAAGAAAATTCCTAATTTCCTCTTAAGTTCTCAAACTGATTTGCATCCAAAGACTTAGTGAAAATGTCAGCCAGTTGCAATTCAGTGGCTACATGTTCTAAGGCAACAATCTTTTCTTGAACAAGTTGTCTTATGAAGTGATGACGAATATCAATGTGTTTGGTCCTTCTGTATTGAATAGGATTTTTTGATATTTTTATGGAAATTAGATTGTCAAAAAATAATGTCATGACATCTTGTTTGAAATTATATTCTGTTAACATTTGTTTCATCCAAACCAATTGAAAACAACCGCTTCCTGCAACAATATGGGATTATTTCTCAGAAAGAAGCATGCTCCTGATGTACTTTTTCTATCATCAACACTTCCTGCCTAATCAACAACACAATAACCAATTAAGGAAGAACTGGATCAATGAGAGTATAACATACCATAGTCACTTGTCCCATTCACATATTTAAGAATTCTCTTCGCATGGTTGGCATGGATAACTTTAGGATAAACTTGATATCTGTCACACACCCCTACAACAAAGACAATGCCAGGTCTGCTAGCTGTGAGATATAAAATACTTCCTATCATACTTCTGTAAAGACCTAGATCCACATTTACTCTTTTTTCATCTTTAGACAACTTCAAATGTGTGGGAGCAGGAGTTCTTTTGTGACTGGAATTTTCCATCCCAAATTTTTTACTATATTCTTAGCATACTTTCTCTGAGATAAAAATATGGAATCTTACATTTATTTACTTTGCAAACCAAGAAAGTAGGTTAATTCACCAACAAGGCTCATCTCAAATTCTGACTGCATTTGCTTGACAAAATGTTGAACCATCTCATTGACATCCCACCAAACACAATATCAATAACATAAACCTATGCAATCATGATCTTCCCTTCTTATTCCTTGACAAAAAGAGTTTTTCCTATGCCACCTTTCCTATATTCATTCTCACCAAGAAATTCTGTCAATCTCTCATACCAAGCTCTTGGAGCCTGCTTTAATTCATACAGGGCTTTCTTTAGTTTGTACACATGTTTAGGAAATCATGGATCAACAAATCCCTTAGGTTGTTTCACATAAACTTCTTCATTCAGATAACCATTTAAGAAGGCACTCTTTACATCCATTTGAAACAATTTAAATTTTAATATGCATGCAACTCCCAAGAGTAGTCTGATTGATTCAAGTTTGGCCATAGGAGAAAAGGTTTCATCAAAGTCAAATCCTTCAATTTGAGTGTATCCTTGTGAAACTAACCTTGCCTTACCTCTAGTGACACCCCTTTTTCATCAGATTTATTCTTGTACACCCATTTATTTCCAATCACATTTGTCCCTTCAGGTCTTGGAACTAGATCCCATACTTCATTTCTGCTGAATTGTTCTAGCTCTTCCTGCATAGTATTATTCCAGAACTCATCAGTTAGGGCCTCTTTGACATTCTTAGGCTCAACTTTTGACACAAATCAAGAGTTTGATATCCCTTCTCTTGATCTGGTAGTAACTCCTTTTTTAGATCTCCTATGATAAGCTCCTTAGGATGATCTTTTTGAGTTCTAACTAAAGGCCCTTTATTGAGATGATTGGGCTTAGGGTCTTCTTGATGGAGATTAGAATCAATACTTCTGTCATTGGATTTTGTTAGAATATCAGATAAATATGTTCCAACATCTTATAAGACATCTTCTTCATCATTCCATCCTTTATCATCAATAATAACATTTATGGATTCCATCATAACCTTGGCTCTGGAGTTAAAGACTATGTAAGCTCTTCTATTTATAGAGTAGCCTAGGAATAATCCATCATCACTCTTGGATCCATCTTCCTCCTTTGTTCACGATCAGCTAAGATGTAACATTTACTTCCAAAAACATGAAAGTATTTGACAATTGGTTTTCTTCCCTTGGATATTTCATACAAGTTGGCTGAAGTGCCTTTCCTTAGAGTGAATCTGCTATGTATATAACACGCAATATTCATAGCTTTAACCCAAAAGTGGTAGGGTAACTTCTTAGCATGAATCATTGCTATGGCAGATTCTTGAAGGGTTATGTTTTTACGTTCCACAATCCCATTTTTTTGAGGAGTAATTGGATAAGAGAATTCACGACTGATTCCTTCAGAAGAGAAAAAGTCAGCAAATTTATTGTTCTCAAATTCCTTTCCATGATCACTTCTGATTTTGATGACATGACTATCTTTTTCCCTTTGAAGTGTTTAATATATATCTTTAAATACTTTAAAAGTTTCTTATTTTTCTCTAATAAAACTTATCCATGTGTACCTAGAGAAATCATCTACAACAACATAGACATACTTCTTTCCACCAAGACTTTCAACCTGCATAGGAACCATCAAGTCCATGTGAAGAAGTTCCAAAATGTTTGATGTAGTAATATGTTAGATCTTCTGATGTGACATCTTTGTTTGCTTTCTGTGATACGGTGGCAGAACCGGAACTGTTTTAGGAAAATGCTGGTTTGTGTTTGTTTTCGCAAAATGTTGCGGTAAGAAAGAGTTGCCACCGACTTTTATTTTATCCAATCAAGGAAAGGAAAAAAGCACAGAAAAATTCCTTTTTTCGAGATTTTGAGTACGGGGGTTGGATTATAGAAAGGGAAGGTATTAGCACCCTTTCTATCCGTGGTTATCCACGGGCTCTTAGGTACTTGCTCATCATTTTTAAAATTGCTTCCGTGTTTGTGTGTTTGAAATTTTTTTGTTTTACTTTGTTTTAACCCTTGCTTCTGTCTTCAAGAGTGTTATGAAGTGTTTTTGAAAACTTTGTTTGAAAAGAGTGTAAGTGTGGAAAAGTTTGTTTGTTTTGAGCAAGTACCTACTAGCATCTACCTATTCGAAAAAGGAATGCTCCTATGTTCGTTTCCTTTAGACATCGCTATCCTACTATTAGTGAGTAGGTAGCACCATCGTTGGAGTTTTAAGGGTCAATTCGAAAAGGTACGTACGATCACTAAAGCAATGTTAGGACGTCTTAGTAATAACCCTAATGCCTTAAGATCAATATTCGAGGCAACATATTCAAGGCAACCTTTCTGAGGCAACATTTCCGAACGGTTCTTTGATCTTTTAGACAAGAGAGCAACCACTAAAACATCCTATACTTAATGACCGTTCACCGAAGGCAACCGAAGTGGGAGTATACCCTAGGAGTGCGCATGTGCGAGTGATTCAATTTCAAATTATTATCTTTGCACATTTAGGGTTTGCTAACTGTTTTAAAGTTAATCATACATTCTTGTCATGCAACCATAATATCATACATCTAATAGTTTAATATTTTGCAGAATTTAAAGTGCGGAAAGTAAAGCTACGCTATTACAAGGCTTCGGGTATTAATTACATAGCCAAAAACAAGCCGTAAAGAAAATGATAACTGAACGGAAAAAAGGTCCTAATTAATCTATTACATCTTGAGAGCAATTACATCAATATTGTAAAAATAAATAAGCGCGACGAATAAAGAACGAAGGGAAATTAGGGTTTTGACACCGTCTAACCTAATTAAAAGAAAAAATTATTTTTTGATTCTTTTTTATTATTTAAGAAAATAAAGGTTTGAATTAAATATATATACAAAATTACTAATTAAAATTAAATTAAAGAAAATAATTTACATTTGACCTATTTTTCATTTTTGGTTATTTTATAAGAAAAAGAAAATAGAATTTAAATTAAGTAAAAACCCTAATTTTCTTATTGTTTTTTAATTTATTTACAAAATAATTAAAGTTACCCTAAAATTAAATAAACTAATTAAATTAATTTTTGTATAAAAAAAATTCTAAATCTAATTGGATGAAAATAATATTTTTATGATTTTATTAAAAAAAGAATTAATTTTTATGTTAGTAAAAATAAATTAAATGAATTAATTAAAAGAAATATAAAAAGAATAGAGAAAAGTGAATGGGCCTGAGAATCAGCAATTTGGGGGGTGTGAGTATCAACTTCTGGGCACAAAACAAGCTGACCCACGTTGACTCCCTGGACTCCATGCTATGCGTTGACTGGGGTGTATCATGGTCACCACATGATGGCCATCAGATCTGGCTTCCTGGACATCTGGTTGGTTGGATAATGAGGGTACATGATGGTCTCCCTGCCTATACACGCGCCTGATCATTTAAAGAAAAATAAGGTGAAATAATGGGGGGACCTGGGATTCGAACCCAGGCCCCATGGCTTTCTCCACTAGCCTTGCTACCAACTGCGTTGCATGTTTTATTTGTACATGGAATAATAATAAATGATAATATATAATGATGTGGGTTAGTGGGAAAAAAGTGACAAAATTCAAATGGACAAGTAATATGGTGCCACGCAAGTCGTCCATGTCCTCTCTCCGTTGGTAAAAGTCATAGACTTTTACCTACGGAAAAATGTCTGTCACTACAACCCTGGCTTGTTTCAAAATCTCCCATGGGCATGATAAATGGAGTCTAAGGCCATGAATCAAACCGTCTTGGCCTGCTGATCATGATGGTGCACTTCTTGTGGCCCAATTTTACCTGTATACAAAGATCTTAAAACGAGACACAAAACCCTAGCCATGGTGGATTTCAATACAGCTAATAAAAATGAAATTAAATATCACCATGAGCTTGCAAAATGTTAGGGGTTCAGAATATGCTATTAAAACATGATGAATTGCAAGAATAACAAGATTCAGTTTTGGAAATAAGGGAAAACCGTGGGAGTCGTGGGGATGAATTCTAGGCACTAACGCGCTTGCTTTCGATTGGTACAGCTTCCTTGCAATCCCAGGAATCGAATGAGATGGCTAGGGAATCCTGTAAATTCCTGGAAGTATGAAATCAAGTCACCACTTTCTTTGAAATTTTTCAAGTTTTGTTCTACCTTTGTGCGCCTCCAAAGCTTGTGATTTTGGTCTGCAATTGTACCTTATATACCATTGATAGAATTAGGGTTGCAAAAGTGTTCTCAATCTTTATCAATTATGGCTTTTAATCTTGATTTCATTCACTTGAAAATCTTTCCAAAATAGGCCAAAATCAATCTTTTTGTGCCCACTATGCCTTGCACGAATTGATTCACTTGCTAGCTGGATATAGGACCTGAAATGTGCACAAGATCTTGAGGTTTCAATGATTTGGATTTTTCATGATTTGTTTTGATTTAAATTGATTTAATTGAAATAAAAATCAAAATAAATAGAAAAAATAAGATAAAGACAAATGGGAAGAGCTAGGTCTCGTGGACCATGCTACCAACTAAAAACAAATGCAAAAAGTTAGGCCCGTTTAGCAAAAATTGCAATTTGAGGCACTTTTGACTTTTGGTAATTTTGCAAAAAAGGTCAACTTCACCAATGAATAACTTCTTCAATTTTGACTCTATGAAAGTTTTCTTTGACTTTTTAGAAAGCTCAAGATGTCCTCTAAGAAACACTTTTGGTCTCATCTCAATTTGGTATTCCATGTTCATGTATGAAGCTTTGATAAAAAAGGTGTTTTTGTTGACTTTTCAAAATGACCTATAATGTCCAAATTCATAACTTCTTGTGAGTGCATATTTTGAACTTGGGAGATGAAGATGAATTGTAGATCATTGGATCCTATTCAAAATGAGCTTTGGATGGGTCATTTATCATAAAGTATGAGAAATTTATGCTTGGTCAAAGTTGAGTTGATGTTTCCTGCAAAACCCTAATTTAGCAACTTTTGGGTTTTGGTGAATTGTGAGCAATCCTTGAGGAATCATGATCAACCCTTGATAAAATGATGAATGATACTTAAAAATGAGGGTGTTGACCAAAAATATTGAAGTTTGACTGTATGTAGGCCATAATTAACTTTTGCCCTAGCACAATCGATTTTCAGACCTTTGAGCAATTGACTGAGCAAACTTCCTCTGCAAGGCCTGAAACTTGACATGAATGATCTTGAGAACATATTAGGACAATGGTGAGCATTTAGTACCCCTTGGACTCAAGTATCTTGATGCAACATGAAACCCTAATTTGAGGTAGACTGCCTTAGGAGAGAGTTTGTCCGATCAGCCCTTGGACTTCCTTGAGAAATTTGAGGACCTCACTTGAAATGTATTGAGAAATAAGGGAGGGAAAATTTTGGGGTACAACAGCTGCCCCTGTTCAATCTTCTTAAACCTGAGGAGGTAGACTGGCTTGCTTGCTTTTCGTGATCCGAGGGTGGAAGATGATTGGACACTAGAGTGCCCAGAAATTTGCACTCGCATGAAATGGTATCCGTCTTGTGATGTCAGGAATGGGATTATAGATGCCATTTGGAGATTGATGATGGAAGGTGGGATTAAAGATGCCATTCGAAGGGGTGTCGATCGCATAAGAGATTCCTTAGCGAGAGCTTGTATACCTATTGTTGAGGAGGATTCTACTGGGGAATGCTGATCTCTGTCTTGAGAAAAAGTTGAATTTTAGGAGCTTTGGTCGTCCGTTATTCTACTGGGGAATAGTCTCTTGGTCGAAGAGGTGAAAATGAACTACTATCTGGTCATAATTCAGGCTTCATAACGATAAGATCGACTGCTATCTGGTCGTAATCCAGGCTTTATAGTGACTTACTGGGGAGATGAGATTAAAATTGCTATCCGGTCATAATCCAGGCTTTACAATTTCTCAATTATTATCTGGTCGTAATCCAGGCTTCAGAGGGAATTAAGTTGTTATCCATTCGCATCTGGGCTTTAACTTGAATTTAAGGCACACTAATATCCGGTCGACTCTGGGCTTCTTAGTAATTGTCCATGTGAACTGCTATTTGGTCAAAATCCAAGCTTCACAGTGTCTTGTACCGTTATCTGGTCGTAATCCAGGATTTATGATGTTTTATACCATTATCTGGTCGAATCCAGGCTTCATGGTGTCCTGTACTGCTATCTGGTCGTAATCTAGGCTTCACAATACCTCACTTCTTATCTGGTCGAAATCCAGGATTAAGAAGAAATCAAGTGGTTATCCAGTCGCATCCGGGCTTCCATTTGATTTTAAGGCCTACTAATATCCGGTCGACTCTGGGCTTCATAGTAATTGGCTGGGTGAACTGTTATTTGGTCGAAATCCAAGCTTCACAGTGTCCCTTACTGTTATCTGGTCGCAATCCCATGCTTCAGTGTCTTTTTACCGCTATCTGGTCGTAATTCAGGCTTCACGATGTCTCATACCATTATCTGGTCGAATCCAGGCTTCATGGTGTTCGAAGAAATCAAGATACTATCCGGTCGAATCCGGGCTTCACAACTTGTTTTAAAGATATACCACTATATGGTCGAATCTAGGCATCATAGTATTCTTGGCTGCTATCTAGTCATAATCCAGGCTTCACAGAAACTTGCGTTGCTATCTGGTCGTAATCCAGGCTTCACAATAACTTGTTGAGCTGTTATCCAGTCGAATTCGGGCTTCACGGCTTGTGTTTATGATATGCCACTATCTGGTCGAATCCAGGCTTCATGGCGTCTCATACTGCTATCATGTCGTAGTCCAGGCTTCACAGTAACTTTCTGGGGATTAAATTATTATCCGGTCAAATCCGAGCTTCATAGCTTGCTTTTAAGAGATACCACTATCTGGTCTAGTCCAGGCTTCGCGGTATTCTGATACTGTTATCTGGTCGTTCTCCGGGCTTCACAATATGATGGAGTAATCAAGATACTATTCGGTCGTACCCGGGCTTCATATCTTGAACTTTGTGAGGATTTGATTGTATCTTTCCTGAAAGGTAAAGGGTTAGTCGTATGCAATGTCATGATACATGACATGTATCGAGCAGTGATGTTCTCAAAATAAAGGAGATTGTGCTGTGTGATGCGTATATGCATGTCATGATGTATGGATGTGCAATGTTTTTATTATGTTCTCTAGTTGGGGAAAATAAATCCCGAACTGCCGCTAGAGAGTAAAAAGAATTTCGCTCGCTGGGGATAATGACGGAAGATGATTGGGAGAATAATCCTGTTGGAGAATATATTGGTGAGAGAATGACTCTGTGGGGAAGAGATACTTTGTTAGAAGATCTGCTGATTTGGAGCAACAACCTCGGCTGTGGATGAATTACCATTGCTGGCGGTGATGAACTCTGTCAGGGATAAAATTTATGTTTGTGGAAGAAATAAACTCCACTGGAGATAGTTTTCCATTGTTGGTGAAAGATGAACTCTGCTTGGGGAGAATCTTACCGACTCATTCGCGATTGGGAACCTCAGCTGGGGAGAGTTGCGTCCTGTTCGGGAAAGCTAACATCATTGTCTTTTTCTTACTCTGCGGGGAGTGTATATACTTTTAGTCATATTCTCTCGCTGGGTCTATCACTGTACCGGGTGGATAGAGAAACTGTAAGGTTTGGGACATTTCTGTTTGCCCCTGTTCCCGAAATTAGGAGTAATCGTCTTTTGTTTCGCATGTAAATATTTATGAGCAACAATTATTTTCAAATGCATATATCAAAAATGAATCATTGGGCGTTCTTGCAAAACAAAACAGAAAAATAAAAACAATTTTGAAACTATTTTAAAAAATGAATTGTATTGATTTTGAAGTTGGCCTGTGAATAGGCGTTTTTGTACAAGAGGCTGACTTCCTAGGAATGGAACGCCGCCGAAAGATAGAAATTATACAATTTGTGAAAAACAAAGAAAAATAGCTATGTGAACAATCGCACTGGGTTCCAACTCTGCTATTGCCTTTACGTCTTCAAGCATCTCATCACTTTGCTACTTGGTTGAAGGTAGATCAGATTGATTGGCACCGTCCGAGCTTGATAGTCGATACTGAAGTCTGGTTGCGAGATGATCCAATGAGACATAGTGTTACGCTTTAATCCCTAATTTTTTTCTGGACGGCCCTTTCGGATTTTCGGTCCACCGGGATACCCTTTTTTTCCCAGGCCGCCTTTTCAGGTTTTCGACTTGCCGGGTGTAGGTTTTTATTTTATTTTCATCCCTTACTTTTTCCCGAACCCTTTTGGTTTGCCGGGAAGCCCTTATTTTTGCCTAGGCCATTCGACCTAGTGGGTCTTTGATTATGCATAGTATTTTTTCACTATGTCTGCATTGACGGGGTGAGGAAGGTCGTCACCATCCATGGTGGTTAAAATAATAGCTCCTCCTGAGAAAATGTTCTTAACCACAAATGGCCCTTCAAACGTAGGGGTCCATTTTCCCCTAGGATCACCTTGTGGCAGTATGATGCGCTTGATCACCAGATCCCCAACTTGATACTCTTGTTGTCTGACTTTCTTGTTAAATGCTTTGATCATTCGCTTTTGATATGTCTGACCATGACAAATAGCAGTAAGTCTCTTCTCGTCGATTAAGTTCAGCTGATCAAGCCGGGTCTGGATCCAATCGTCCTCGCTCAAACCTGCATCTTTCATAATCCGAAGAGAGGGTATCTGAACTTCAATGGGCAAGACTGCCTCCATGCCATATACTAAGGAATAAGGTGTTTCCCCTGTTGACGTTCGTGCTGAGATACGGTACCCATGAAGAGCGAATGGTAACATCTCATGCCAGTCTTTGTATGTCACCGTCATCTTCTGAAAAATCTTCTTGATGTTCTTATTAGCCGCTTCAACAGCCCCATTCATCTTCGGCTGGTAAGGAGAAGAGTTGCGATGCTGTATCTTAAACTGTTTGCAGAGCTCGGTGATCATCGTATTGTTGAGATTTGTACCATTGTCCGTAAGGATCCTCTTTGGTACACCATATCGACAGATCAAATTGTGTCGGATAAACCGCGCCACGACGTTCTTGGTTACTGTAGCAAAGGAAGCTGCCTCAACCCACTTCGTAAAGTAATCAATTGCTACCAGAATGAAACGATGCCCGTTAGACGCAGTAGGTCTGATCTCGCCGATCATATCGATGCCCCACATTACAAAAGGCCAAGGAGTTGTCAAGACATTCAGCGGAACTGGAGGTACATGTACCTTATCAGCGTAGACTTGGCACTTATGACAGGTCCGAGAATGCCGATAACAATTGGCTTCCATAGTAAGCCAATAATATCCTACCCGTAGGATTTTCTTTGCCATGGTATGTCCACTGGAATGAGTTCCGAAAGTACCTTCATGTAACTCTTCCATAATCCTTTCTGCCTCGTTATTGTCCACACATCGCAGTAAGGTTGAATAATGGTTACGCGTGTAAAGGATATCATTACTGATGAAGAATTTCGCAGCGAACCTCCTTAAGAACTTCTTATCATTAACAGATGCACCCTCGGGGTATTCTTGAGCCTCAAGATACCTCTTTACTTCATGAAACCAGGGTTTATCTGCTACCTCTTCAGTATCAATATCACAGAAATGTGCGGGTTTGTACAACCTCTCAATGGTAATTTGGGGAGCTTCATTGTCCCACCTGACCTTGAACATAGAAGTCATGGTAGCTAGCGCGTCCGCCAGCTGATTCTCCTCTCTTGGGAAGTGTTCAAAGGTTATCTCCTCGAAGTGCGGAAGCAACGTCAGTACATACTCTTTGTAAGGAATAAGATTTGGGTGTTTCGTATCCCACTCGCCTTTGATCTGACTGATCACTAGAGCGGAATCTCCTAATACACTCAAGAACTTAATCCTCAGGTCAATATCTGCTCGAAGACCCATGATGCACGCTTCATACTCCGCCATACTGTTGGTGCAGTTAAAACATAATCGGGCAGTGAACGAAGTATGACAACCTTCAGGAGATATGATCACAGCGCCAATGCCATTACCCAAAGAATTTGAAGCTCCATAAAAGTACATAGACCATCGGGATCCTTCCTGTGATACAGTGGGAGAACTGACTTGAGATTTTGCGTTTTTGTTTGCAAATGTTTCGGTTTAGCAAGAGTCGCCACCGACTTTTTATTTTATCTAAAGTAAAAGTCAAAAAGCACAGGAAAGACCTTTGATATGTTTTCTTGGGTTCGGGGGGTATATTATGAAAAGGGAAGGTGCAAGCACCCTTTTCATCCATGGTTATCCATGGGCTCTTAGTTACTTGTTTAGATCACTTGCTTTTTCTTTTCAATTGTTTGAAATGGTGCTTTGTGTGTGGTTTTTGAAAATGTTTTGAAAAGAGGCCTTGTCTAGGCAACCTTTGTAACAATTCTTGTTTGAATGTTTTACAAAGGTGTTTGTCTTTTGAAAAGATATTTCAATGGTTGAAAGTTTGTTTTGGGAAATGTTTTAAAATTGTGTGTTTTGAAATTAGCAAGGATGTTTGCAAGTTTTGATCAAGTAACTAGGAGTTATCTACCCTACTCAAAGATCTTTCCTACACATTTTTAACCCTTTGACATTGTTGTTTTACCATTGTATTTGGTAAACAACCTTGTGTTTGGATGTTAAACGGGACAGGCGCGAGTCATCGTATGACCATTGTGATACGGTGGGAGAACTGACTTGAGGTTTTGCGTTTTATATTCGCACTTGTTCGGTTTAGCAAGAGTCGCCACCGACTTTTTATTTTATCCTAAAGGAAAGGTTAAAAAAGCACAGGAAAAAACTTTTGAGATGTTTCGTGGGTTCGGGGGGGTAGATTATGAAAAGGGAAGGTATTAGCACCCTTTTCATCCATGGTTATCCATGGGCTCTTAGTTACTTGGTTTTAGATCACTTGCCTTGATTTTCGATTGCTTGAAAATGGTGTGTGTGTGTGTGTTTTGAAAATGTTTTGAAATAGACGCCTTTGTTTCGGCAACCGTTGTAATGACTCGTGTTTGAGTATATACAAGGGTGTGTATCTTTTCGAAAAGATGTTTCAAATGTTTTTTGAAAGTTTTGTTTTGGAAGTGTTGTGGAGCGTGGTTTGAAAAGTAGGCAAGTGTTTTTGCAAGTTGATTAAGTAACTAAGAGTTTTGTCTACCCCTATGTTTACTCAAAGGTTTTTTCTCATGTTTTAACCCTTTTTAACAATTTTGTTCCACCATTGTATTTGGTGGACAATCTTGCGTTTAGGATGTTTAACAGGACAGGCGCGGGTCATCGTACGGACCATGAATGCAATGGTGCCAAGTGTCTTTGGCAATTTGCTTGAAGGGACTATGATCATTCCGTTTAGGCAACTTTCGAAAGCGGCATCGAGGGACTTATGATCATTTGAATTGTTTTGCCAAAGAAACTCGACGTACAAGCATGGCCCATTTTGGAAGGCAACGAGTGGGATTATCCTAGGGGTGCAAGTGTGATTGTGTATTGATTTCATGTATTTGTCTTGCATTAGATTATCTAGCGTTTGATTTTATGTACATACAAACCTAGGTCTAACCATGGTATAATTCGAAAGCGATAAATTGCAGGAATTTAAAGTCTACGCTATTACAAATAAGTATCCGGGAGTGGGGGTACAAATTTACAAATGGGGATGAGACTTAAATAATTACAACCAAATCGAATTGCGATCAAATGTAATATGTAATCGAATGTACAACAATGTATAAGAATAAAGCAAATATGAATGTGTCAATGTAAGTGTGTATTGTAAGTGTGTAAGTGTATGATTACTTACAAGTTGAGAAATGTTAATGCATTATTAAGCATGTCATCTTGTTTTGTATTAGGTTAAGTATGTACAAAGGAGAAAATTTTAATAAAAGAAAGGAAAAAGTTTTAAATTCTATTTTTTATGTTTTTAATTAATATTTTTATGTATAAAGAAAAGATTTTTTAAGAAAAGAAAAAAAAGAAATGTTTCGGGTTTAATTATATGTATTAGTGTATTTATATTAATAATTTTTTTTATATACAAAGATTAAAAAAAAAGAAAAAAGATGAATATTGTCAATTAAAATTAATATTAACAATTGGTTTATTTAACAAAAATAAGTTGTGTAAAAATGTCATGTGATAAATAAAAAAGGTGTTAATTAAAAGAATAGAATGGGCCCAAAGGAGTCATGCTGGCCCAAACATAATTTGAAACAGAAGCCAGGGGGGTGTCAATTGGAAACGCGTTTGGGCTTTAGTGTTTTGAAACGGGGCAAGGCCCAAGTGGGTTTGTGAACGTTTTAGGGTTGCAACGTTTATGTATCAGAAAGAGGAATTAGGGTTCGTGTTCGTGAGTTACGGCGCCGTTCGTTCTCCTCATCGCTTCTTCTTCTTCATTCATCCTCATGCCAGTTTCTGAGTCATGTCTTTTGCCCAAGGCCACCAACGCCATCATCCATCCTCCTCCTCACGCTCACTCAAACGGCGGTAAAAAGGAGGTACGATTTCTCGTTTGTGTCTCAAGGTTTTTGTTAGTTCCCTTTTGCATGTTTAGTTTTTCGTTCATTGATTCTGATTAAATGTTTCTTTGGTTCGAGGTGTGTGAAAAGGGAGAGAAGTTATACCTTTCTGAGGAGACGGAGGAGGAATGAAGATGGAGGCATTCAGGCGGCCGGAGGCGAAGCTTGGTGATGCTGGAAAACCTGGTTTGTATCGTTGTCTCTTTAGGGTTTGATGATGGTCCTGAGAACCTAGCTTTTATCCCTTCTTTCCTCTTCTGGTTGCCTTTACGTGCTTGTTATGAAATGCTTGCTTTCAATGATGTTTGCCTGAGATGTTCTGTATGCCTAGATAGTTGCCTTGTATGCTTCGAATGCTTTGATGCCTTGAAATGGTTGCCTTGTGTTTGGTTGCCTTGATGATTAACCCAGTAATGACAATGTTCTGAGGGTTTGGAGTTGCCTTGAATGCTTAGGCTTGGATAGATCTGGACTTGGTATGATTTTGAAGCTTTATTTTGGTTGTCTTTGTATGCTTGAGATTGATGGGTGAAGGCTTTTAGGCTCAGACAGGCACGAGGTTTTTAGGCTTTGGTTTTGAAGCTTTAGCAGGTTATGGTTGTTGCTTAGGCTTGCCAGCTTGGCCTTTTGGTGAGTTTACAGGTTAAAGGCTTTTGGCTTGAGAGTTGTTTTGATGTTTGAATGGTTATTGAAAGTTTTTAGCAGGTTGAGGACTTGTTTTGATTGCAGGTTATGGTTGTTAAGCTTGAAAGGCTTAAGGCCTGGACAATTTGTGTTGTTGGATTACAGGTTAGGGGGCTTGGCCTTGTTTACAGGTTGAGCTTGAGCAGTTCAGGCAGGTTAAGCTTGAGGCTAAGAGCTTGGCGCTTTTGAATGCATATTTGTTTGTAGTTATGCAGGTTAACAGATGAAAGCTTTAGGTTTGAAGCCTGATGCTTCAGGTTGTTTGAAGATTCTGATTTGTGCAGGTTTGTAAGATGTTTTAGGGTACAGGGTTGGATGAAGTTTGAGCTTCAGGCCTTGGCTTACTCTGAGTTATCTTTTGTTTTTGTGATTTCTGCCTACCTGTACTGTTTTATTCGTTCTGTTTTATATCTTTGTTTCTCAAGCCTAAAGCCAGTAAGCCCATCTTCTTTCACTCTCTCTCCTCTCTCTCTCTCTTGACAGTTTTAAGCATATTATATTGCTTATTTGTCCTTATGTTCTGAAAAGGCATTGCTGGAAAAATGATGATATTGAAATTTGCTTGCTTGCAATACATGTTTTCTCTGCATACTTTATGTCTTCTTGATATCTTTCCATATCTTCTTTTGACAGCTTTGAGTAGCCTTTGGTACTTGGATGTCTTTGACAGTTTTTTTGGATATCTTGGATAGTTTGAATTTGACATTTTGCTGTCCAATTTGGACTTTGGTTAGGCATGCTGTTGGAGACTTTTGGACTTATGCAGCTTTTTGACAAACTTTGAATTTGTGCAATTTAACTTTTGTGCATTTTCATACTTTATTCTTTTGCAAGCATTTTTCATCCCTCTCTGTGAACCGGGAGAAATATCGTGATTTGCAGAGAGGGAAAACTGATTCCGGCCAGTTGCCTTTAATGATGAATTCTTTTTTAACTGTTTGTCTTCTATTTATTTTATCTGCAATTGACTTTTCTTTTGTTTTCTTGTTTTGCAGATAAAACTCAATGGAGCATTGGAGCAATGAGCAGAAGATGAAGACTTAGGAATTTAGGATAGTTTTATTCCAAATTTAATCATTTGTAAACATTTATTATTATGAATACTTTGTAAATAAATACTGTATTCAAACAACAATTGTAACGAATATTTAAAAGATGAATAAAATCCATTTTTTTATCAGTTAATTCGTTTTCTTCTTTTCAATTATTTATTTTATTATTTATAATTCTTAAATTATAATAAGTGGAAATAAATTCCAATTATCTTAACTTAGAATAAATAAACAATTAAATAAACATTATGGTTTTAGCATCGATCAATTAATAAACCTGGCGCTTCAAAAATCCAAAGCAAAGCACAGTCAATCACAACAACTGCCCAAATGTCTTTTCTCTTAATGATTCAATCAAACACTGCAAACTCAAACCAAATGCCTCTTTCCACTGATTTAGTCAAACACTGCAAACCCAATCCAAATGCCTCAGTCCAAAATTCAGAGTAAACTGAAAAGAACTAAGAATTAATTCTTTCCGAGAAATGTGCGCGCAAAACCCTAGTTCTTGATTAAAATGCCATAGAAACGCCTGCCTGATCAAAACCTGAGCCAACTCAACCAACCCTAGCCAAGGTATTGAACTTTTTGAAAATCAATGAAAACCCTAATTTTTGTCTGACGGACGAGAAAAGTCTGTTTGACCGATTCTTGAGCCAGTCTGAAAAATCAGGAAAAGCCCGAAGCTGTGACTTCTTGAGGAAAAATACGAGGGAAAATTTTGGGGTACAACAACCATGATAGCAATTGTGCCAAGTATCTTAGCAAATTTTTGTGGGACTAGATCATTTTTGTATAGGCAACCAAGATAGTGTCATCGAGGGACTATGATCTTTTGTTTTTGTTTTGTTTTGCCAAGATACCTAGCATGCATACCATGGCCATTTTAAAGGCAACAAGTGGATGAAACCCTATGGGTGCTTGTGTGTATTGTATTATCATTTTCATGCATTTTTGTTTTGTATTAGGTCTAACTATTTGTTTGATTTTGGATTTTTGCATACAAACCCTAATTTTGCTATCATGGCATATTTGAAAGCAATAAATGCGTAAAAGTAAATATACAACTATTACAACATGATTATAGGGAGGGGATACAAGTTTGAATAGGGAGATATTTGCAAGAAAATAAAACCCTAAGATTATTACAACCATATTGAATTCTTTGTACAAATAAATAAATGGACAAGTATTTAAATGTGCAATATAAGTATAAATATGCAAAGATGTTTCTTGTATTATTTTTATGTATGTCAAAATAAACTAATTAATGTATCAAAAATAAGAAAAAATATTAATGATTATTTTTGGGAAAGGGTAGAAACCCTAGTTTTATTTTAAGAAAAAATATATATTATAATTATTTGTTTATGTACAAGAAAATAAATAAAAATATAGACAAATGTTAAAAATAAAAATGTGTGAGAAAAATATTATTTAAGTATATAAATAATAAAAATAAAAATAAAATATTTTTTTGTATTAATTATAAGTTTTTATTTAAGAAAATAAGAGTATATTATTTAATAATTATTTCTATATCCAAAAAAAATAATAAAAATAATAAAATAAAATGTGAAAATTTAAGAAAATATTTTTTGGTAATTTTTAATGTTTAGAAAAATAAAATAAACAAAGAAATGAAAAATATGAAAATATAAAAACAAAGGGCCAAGGGGGTGGAGAAAGCACAATGGGGGGTGCAAATAGCAAAGCCAAGTCAGGCCCAACCCATTCCATCTTCATCCTTGTCCTCCAGAACGCGCGCGCCATGGCTCTCACACACGAATCATGTTCTCTCTTGTTCTTGCATTAAATCAAAAACTCACAACATAAAAGTTATAGCATTTTCAAACACGATTCCAACCATGTAAAGAACTTAATCTAACTCTCAAAGACCGGAGAGAATTTCTCTGGCCCTAATTTCTAACCTAGTTTTTTCAGAAAGTTCATCATTCAAATTCTCCCAGCTCAGTTAACTTAAATGAAATCTATGCATATGTACAACTTAAGGGCAATGAGTACTATGTTTTTTATTCACAAACCTAAGCCTAATGTTTCCAAAATAGAGAGATAGAAGTTTGAAACTTACCTATTTCAGTCAAGCTCGAGTATGGCAATGCATGGGTTTTCAGTGAGGCCTGAGATGCTTGTGAGCTTGCTTGAAGTTCCTTGGAGCTTTCTCAATGATTATCTAGCTTTGAACTTGCCTGAATAAGCTTGTAGAAGTTAACCTGCACAATCAGGATTCAAAAATGGTGAAGCTTGAAAACAAGGTTACAGTTGCTGGCCAATGGTTGGGATAACTTAGGTGTGTTGTTTAGAATGTGTTTGAAGTGGTTGCAAGAAAAACACACGAGTGGATTTTGCTTTGGATGTCAAACTACAGAAGTTGCCCTGTTTTGCAAGAAAAAAAATGTGATTTTGGTGTTTTGGAAGGTTTGAGAAGTTGCTAGCTCGTGCTTCTGACTTAGTGTGATATGCCAAACTTGTTTGGAATGTTTACAAGCTTTTGTTTTAAGAGATACCAGAGTTGTTGACCTTTTGCAAGGTTTCTTGGTTTTGAAGCCAAAGTGAGAAGTTACCATGCTATGGCCTGTACAAGCCTCCTTCTTAGCTGCACAAAGTTGTTGTACATTTTCCTAAGTTTATGGAGTTGGTTTGCTGCAAAGGGATGGGTTCAAGGCTCAAGGGAAACAAAAATGCATAAAGTGAACTTTATCAAAATGGCATTGTTAACTTTTTGCCATTTTTAGATTAATCCTTTGTATAATGCTTCATTGATCAGAACAATGCCTTAATCCATTGTGTTTGCATTCAATTTTTGAGTGTGGAAGGGTTTTGAGGACCTGTAAACAAGTACAAGCATGGCTGGACATAAATTACAACTTGTGTCAACATGAAAAATGCCATGAACCAAAGTGACATTTTTCCAAATTCAAACCTTCGATTCTCCCTAACCACAAATGATTTTGGAGAGTTCTTGGACATTTTGGAAATCTTGTAATATGATCTACAATCCATATTTGAAATGCATTTTGAGATTCCACTTGGAACTATGTGAAAAATTTCCATGAAGATAGGTCAAAATCCTGCCTAAACTAGGGCAAACTTTCACTAAGTTAAAAGTTTCATGGACCCTTATTCCAAAACTCATAACTTTATATCCAAGCATCTTTTGGGAAAACTTTGTGAATCAAAGTTGCAGATTTTGTGGAGAACTACAACTTTCATGTTGGAAGTTTTGTTTGAATCCAATTGCATCATGGTGAAAATGTTGGGCAAAGTTGGGAAAAATGAGAAAATTTCATAACTTAGAAAATTTCTAAGTTATGAAAATTTTCAATCTTAAACCCTAATTTCCAAAATTAGGTTTCTTGATGAACAAGTTTCACTTTTTGACATATCTTGATGAAAAATGACCCTTGGCACTTGATTTTGACCAAAAAGTCAAAGTTTGACTTTTCAGTGTATAGTTGATTTTTGATCAGTTGATTGGAAAATTCATCTGTCAATCCAATGCTTTTGAGATCTTTTGAACCTTGTGATTAGGTCAAGATGATTCCATTGAGTCCTTGAATCTATACTTGAACCCAATTTTCCATTGGCTAGGTGAAAAATCATAAATTTCCCTTCTGCAGTCAAAACCCTAAAAATGACCATATGAGTTTTGGTGATTTGATCAAATTTCTTGAAGAGTTGTGATCCCAACTTGCTCAAATGGTCCATATGAGTCTATAATGTTGATGTGGATAAAAAATTATGAGGTTTGACTGTAAATTGGCCACAATTGACTTTTTCCCCAATACAGCTTATTTTTAGGTCAATTGTCCAATTGACTGGGCAAAAATTTGATTCAAGGCTTGAATCTTGGTATGAGAAATCTTATAATTCCAACATGAAGTATGAAAGTCACATGGGGAATTAGAAGTCCAAAATTTCTTGGGCAAACTCAAACCCTAATTTCAGGTCACAGTGCAAGGAGATGTCTTGAGTAGAGCAAACCCTAACTTGGTCTTGAGTTCAAAGAGTCTTGTGAGGGGAAATCTTGATAAAATGAGAGGGAAAATTTTGGGGTACAACAGCTGCCCCTGTTCAATATTCTTGAACCTGAAAAGTTAGATTAGCGAGTGTGCCTTTTGTCACTCGAAGGTAAAAGAGGATTGGACACTAGAGTGCCCGTAAATTTCCACTCGTCAAAATATAGTTGAGGGAATGGGCTTAAAGATGCCATTTGGAAGTGTGAATCTTGTTGGAGATGGGCTTAAAGATGCCATCCAAGAATGTTTGTTGCAAATTAGGAGAATGAGCGCCAGAATGGTGTCCGTGTCTGGAGCATCTCTGAGCTGGGGATCTGAATAAGCAATAGAATAACATCCGTGTCTGGAGCGTCTCTAAGCTGTTTTCTTAACTTTGAATAAGCAATAGAATATCATCCGTGTCTGGAGCATCTATAGACTTTTTTCTTTGTTTGAGTCTGAATAAGAAAATAGAACTGCATCCGTGTCTGGAGCGTCTCTAAGCTGTTTTCTGAAATCTTTGAATAAGCAATAGAATTGCATCCGTGTCTGGAGCGTCTCTAAGTTGTTTTCTTTGAGCTTTGAATTTTTTTAATAAGCAAAAAGAGTAGCATTCGTGTCTGGAGCATATCTAGGCTGTTTTCAAGCTTTACATCTGAATAAGCAATAGAATTGCATCCGTGTCTGGAGCGTCTCAAAGTTGTTTTCAAGCTTTACATCTGAATAAGCAATAGAATTGCATCCGTGTCTGGAGTGTCTCTAAGCTGTTTTCTGAGCTTTTATATTGGTAGCTTGTTAATCTTATCCTGGAAAGGGTAAAATGTTAGCTGAACACAAAGTTATGTTGCATGAAATGTATGATGCAATATATGTTTTTTATCAATGTTTATGATATATGAATGTAATGTATGCGCATGTAAGCTGATTAGCTGTCTTGCTGAGGAAAATAAATTCTTGATAGCTTGGAGATAATAAAATCTTTGACTACTTCCGGGGGAAATAAATCCTTGACCGTTGCTGGAGATTCAAAGTCTTTGATTGTTGAAGATGAGACATCCTTGGACCACTACTGGGGATAGAAAAATCCTTGGCAACTCGCGGGAATTATCAAAAACTTTGACAACCTTTATGGAGATGTGAGAATCTTTCACGACTTTCCTGGGGATGTTGGGATCCTTCGGGTCTTTGGAGTATGATAAACATTCTGCTGTGAGAATAACACCAAGTGTTGTTTGAGAAACCTGCTTAGGGAATCCCGAGAACTTGATGACTATGGATGGAGATTAAACAAAGGGAATCCTTACTCGGTTGGGGAATAGGGAAAACTCTGGAGATCTTTACCTGGGATCAAACAAAGGAAAACCTTGATCTGCTGGAGAATAAGGAAGACTCTGATGGCTTCTGCGGGGAATTTAAGAATAAGAATCTTTGATCTACTAGGGGATTAAAAAATTCTTTCAAATTCATGCTGAGAGTAAAGAAGGCTCTGGAAACTTCACTGGGGAATCAAGAATAAGAATCTTCAATCTGTTGGGGAGTAAAAACTCTGTGGGGAATAGCTATACTGTTGGGAAGTAGTTACCTCGCTGGGGAGATCCGGAGTTTGGGTTGTATGCCAATCTACTGGGGAGTTATTCTCAGTCGAGAATAAGACAAAAGTTAACTCTTATCTGATTGATTCTCAGATTTTAAGACAACTTGCTGGAGGAATCTGGAGAAACTGAATGGTTTCCGCTGTAGATTGGTAGTCTTAGCTTCGTTGGGGATCTTAACGACATGCTGATTTGATTGTGTAAATTTTGACTCTGTTGGGGAAGAAAGTTTTAAAATAACTCTCTGGGGAATTATCTGGTTTTAAAGAGACTCTCTGAGGAATTGGAGGAAACTGGATGGTTTCCACTGGGGTTTAAAGGTTGAAGATTTGACTCCGTTGGGGAAGAAAGTTTCATCTTCACTAAGGATCTGTAGTTCAAATTTTTGCTCCGTTGGGGATTGGGAGTTTAAAAACTTAACTCTGATGGGAAATTTGAAATTTAACTCCGCTGGGGATATGTATTTCAAGGTCTTGGCTCCGCTGGGGACCTAGATGATATGTTGTAGGGGATTTCTCCTGGAATAGCCTAAAGACGTTTTCCTATCCTTTCAACCTGTCAGTAATTATTCTTTCACATTTCGTTTATTTGTAAACAATGATTATATTCAAATACATATGCTCATTAAATAAATCATTGGACGTTTTCAAATAAAACACAAGTGTAAAAAGAAAGAAAAGGCAAATAGTTTTCTTCACTTTGAAGTATCTTTGTATTAACTTTGTGTAAGTATTTTGTACAAAGGAGTCAGACATCCTAGTAAGAAAATGTTGTCATAAAATTGAGACAAATTTATACAAAGAAAGGTGGCTATGTGTAAAAAAATTTATGGGGTTCCCATTCTGCTATAGCCTTCGTAACTCTGGATATCTTGTTCATTCGTTGCTTCGTCTAAAGATGACTGAGTTGATCAGAATCCTGGAGCTTGTTTGTTAAGAGATTGTCCTTAAAGTGATCCGATGAGACATAGTCATACACTTTAATTCACTAAATTTTGCCTGGACCGCCCTTTCGGGTTTTCGATCCACCGGGAAACCCTTTTTTCCCAAGTCGCCCTTTCGGGTTTTCAACTTGCCGGGTGTACAAATTTTTTTGTTTATCCCTAATTTTTGCCTGAACCGCCCTTTCGGGTTTTTGATTCACCGGGATGCCCATTTTTCCCAAGTTGCCCTTTCAGGTTTTCAACTTGCTGGGTCGTTTATGCGTAGTATCTTTTGATTATGTCTGCATTCGCAAGGTGCGACAGGTCATTGCCGTCCATGGTGGTTAATATCATTACCCCACCAGAAAAGATGTTTTTGATCACAAATGGTCCTTCGTAAGTAGCAGTCCATTTTCCCCTGGGATCACTATGCGGCAAGATGATTTGCTTGATTACAAGATCCCCGACTTGATATGTCTGGCGTGTGACTTTCTTGTTGAAAGCCTTGGTCATCCGTTTTTGATACGTCTGACCATGGCAAACAGCAGTAAGTCACTTTTCGTCAATCAAGTTAAGTTGATCAAGCCGGGTCTGAATCCAATCGTCTTCACTCAAACCAGTATCCTTCATGATTCTCAAGGAGGGAATCTGAACCTCGATAGGCAAAACAGCTTCCATGTCATATACCAAAGAATAGGGTGTTTCCCCAGTTGAAGTGCGTGCCGTGGTACGGTACCCGTGCAGAGCAAATGGTAACATCTCATGCCAGTCCTTGTAGGTGACTGTCATCTTTTGTATGATCTTCTTGATATTTTTGTTCGCAGCTTCGACATCACCGTTCATCTTTGGCCGATGGGGAGATGAATTATGATGTTGCATCTGAAACTTCTCGCACAAGGCGGTGATCATAGAGTTGTTCAGGTTTGTACCATTGTCAGTGATGATCCTGTCGGGGATACCATACCGGCAAATGAAGTTCTGCTTGATGAAACGGGAAACCACATTCTTTGTAACGGAGGCGAAGGAAGCTGCTTCGACCCACTTGGTAAAGTAATCAATGGCCACCAGGATGAAACGGTGTCCATTGGATGTTGTAGGCTTGATCTCTCCAATCATGTCGATTCCCCACATAGAGAATAGCCAAGGAGCTGTTAGGACATTGAGAGGAACTGGGGGAATGTGTACCTTGTCCGCATAGATTTGGCATTTGTGACAAGTACGGGAATGTTGATGACAGTCAGCTTCCATGGTAGACCAGTAGTAGCCTGCCCGTAGAATCTTCTTAGCCATCGTATGCCCTCTTGAGTGGGTGCCGAAGGTACCATTGTGTAGTTCAACCATGATCTTCTCAGATTCAACCTTGTCCACACAATAGAGCAGGACGCAATCATGATTGCGCTTGTATAGGATACCATTTGCCCAAGAAGAACTTAGCTGAGAATCTCCTTAAGAACTTTTTGTCGTTGACTGAAGCTCCTTCAGGGTATTCTTGTGCTTCGAGATACCTTTTGACTTCGTGAAACCATGGTCGGTCCACTACTTCTTCGTTATTAATCTCGTGATAATATGCAGGTTCGTCCATCCGCTCGATGGTGATTTGGGGAGCCTCATTATCCAAGTTAAGTTTAAACATGGAAGACATTGTAGCTAGAGCATCCGCTAGCTGATTTTCTTCTCGTGGGAAGTGCTCGAAGGTAATCTGCTCGATATGAGTTAACAATGTCAGGACATGTTCTTTGTAAGGGATGAGGTTAGGATCTTTAGTGTCCCACTCTCCTTTGATCTGACTGATGACGAAAGCTGAGTCTCCAAACACAACCAAAGATTTGATTCCCAGGTCTATTGCAGCCTTGAGACCAAAGATACAAGCTTCATACTCGGCCATATTGTTGGTGCAACTGAAATAGAGTCTGGAGGTGAAAGGTGTATGGCAACCTTGTGGGGAGATAAGTACAACACCAATACCGTTGCCAAGTGCATTAGAAGCACCATCAAAGTACAGGGTCCATCAGGATCCTTGTTCAGGTCCGTCATACGGTCCGTTATCTTCAATGTTGTCCAATGTCATAATGTCCTCGTCGGGGAAGTCAAACTTCATGGATTGGTAATCCTCGACAGCTTGATGAGCTAGATGGTCAGCTAGCACACTCCCTTTTATAGCTTTTTGGGTCGTGTACTGGATATCATACTCAGTCAGGATCATTTTCCATCTAGCTATTCTTCCAGATAAATCATGCTTCTCGAAGATGTACTTGATCGGATCCATTTTAGAAATCAGTAGAGTGGTATGAGTTAACATATACTACCTTAGCCGGAGAGCAACCCATACCAAAGCGCAACAAGTTTTCTCTAGCAATGAGTATCGGGTCTCACAGTCGGTAAACTTTTTGCTAAGGTAATAAATGGCATGCTCTTTTCGGCCAGACACGTCATGTTGGCCCAATACGCACCCCCATTGAATTATCCAACACGGTCAGATACATGATTACAGGTCTTCCTTCGACGGGAGGCATCAAGATATGAGGTTCTAGCAAATACTCCTTGAATTTATCAAAAGAAACTTGACAGTCATCATTCCATTTAACCACCTGATCTTTCTTCAACAGCTTGAAGATCGGCTCACAGGTAGATGTTAGGTGAGAAATGAACCTTGCAATGTAGTTTAGGCGTCCCAAGAAACCTCTGACCTCCTTCTCAGTGCGAGGGGCAGGCATTTCTTGTATAACTTTGACTTTGGCAGGATCAACCTCGATGCCTTTGTTGCTGACTATGAAACCCAAGAGTTTACCGGACCTAACTCCGAAAGTGCACTTGTTAGGGTTCAGTCTGAGCTTGTACTTTTCAACCTGACAAACAACTTTTGCAGATGGTTGATGTGTTCTTCTTCTATTTGTGAACGTGATATCATGTCGTCTATATAGACTTCAATTTCATGATGTATCATGTTATGAAACAAAGCTACCATGGCGCGCTGATAGGTTGCCCCGACATTCTTCAGTCCGAATGGCATCACTTTATAACATAAGGTACCCCACTGTGTAACAAAAGTAGTTTTCTCCATGTCTTTAGGGGCCATTTTGATCTGGTTGTATCCTGAAAATCCATCCATGAAAGAAAATACCTTGTGTTGAGCTGTGTTGTCAACCAAGATGTCAATGTGCGGTAGTGGAAAGTCATCTTTAGGGCCAGCCCTGTTTAAATCTCTGTAATCCACGCACATTCTGACTTTGCCGTCCTTCTTAGGCACAGGCACAATGTTACAACCCATTATGGATAGGAGGTAACAACAAGAAACCCAACATTGAACTGCTTCATCACTTCAGCCTTGATCTTTTCAGACATATTGGGCCTCATTCGAGGGACTTTCTGTTTAATTGGTGGACATTCTTCTCTTGTAGGGAGACGGTGAACCACAATATCTGTATCGAGTCCTGGCATGTCTTTGTAAGACCAGGCGAAGATCTCAACATATTCATTCAACAACTGAACTAAGCGCTCTTTGACACTTGACTCAAGGTTGGCACCCACTCTGACTTCTTTTCTGTCTTCAGAAGTACCCAAGTTAATTGTCTCTAACAGCTCCTCATGGGGAAGAATAGCCTTTTCTTCCTGTTGTAGCAGTCTAGTTAACTCTCCAGGCACTTCACAGTCTTCATCACCTTCGTATTCGACATGATTGACTAGATCTACAGAGTCACTGAAGGCCATAGCAGAATTGTTACTCATGGAATCTGGAATGGAAGGGTACCTGCATTTTGTGAGTGTGGGTGTGTGTAAGGGATAGCCACCTTTAAACAAATAAAATGTAAAAAGAAAGAAAATGAACACAAAAGTTTATATATGAAAACGTCCATGATTCATTAAAAATGGCATATGAAGATGAAAAATCAAACCCTTACAAATGGACCTATATGCCTTGGGTAAGGCATAAGGCAAAAAGTGTACGAATTGTTTAAGAATTATTACAGACCAACAAAAATGTTTGAAAGATAAATTACTGATTTATGAAAGTAATGGGAACGAAGTCTTTCTCCTCCCAGTTGTTTAATCCCCCTTCAACGGTAGGGAAAATCCAGTCTTCAAGATTGCTCTCCTCTTCAACATCCTCCAAAGCATTGACTCCATGATGGGTGATCTTCAACAGCGGCCCTCCAGCCCGGGAGTGGCGTACAGTCTTTTGAGAAGAAGCAGTGAAACCCAAGCCAAATTTATCAGATTTGAAAGGAAAGTCTGGTAGCTGACCCCATATTATGCTTCCTCCTTCTTCAATCACAACCTTCGCATCTTTAAGGGGTGTCATCTGGGAAACTAGGTTTGGTAATGATGGGCACAGAAGACACCATCTTGGTTGCCGCAACTTCAGGGGAAACCTCTTCAAAGTGTTGGAAGGGGGTTTCTATGAATTCGCCATCTAACTCCACATAGAGGAAAGAATTAAGATGGCTTATCATATATTCCTCTTCACCGTGAACTGTTATAATTTTCCCCTAGACAGGGTACTTGAGCATTTGGTGTAAAGAAGAAGTGAAGGCCCCAGCGTTGTGGATCCAGGGTCTTCCCAACAAGCAAGAGTAGGAGGGACGGATGTCCATCACATAAAACGTGGAGTTGAAAGTTTCCGTTTCCACCTTAATCGAGATGTCCACCTCCCCGTGGACCATCCTTTTAGAAACATCAAAGGCTCTGACAATGATATTGCTAGGCTTTAGGGTCAAACCATCACAGTCCAATCTGTCCAATGATTTCTTCGGTAAGACATTTAAAGACGACCCAGTATCCACCAGAACGTGAGCTAGAGTAGTCCCTCTGTATTCCACTGAAACATGCAGAGCGTCATTATGCTTTCTCCCCTTAGATGTTAAATCAGCATTGGAGAAGCCAAGACCATTGTCGGCTGTTAGGATAGCTACACACTCCTGGAACCGGTCCGTGGAGGTTTCCTGAGGCACGTGGGTCGTCTTCAAGAATCTGATCAAAGCTTTGGCATGAGCTTCAGAACAAAGCAATAGGGCCAGCATAGAGATTTTTGAGGGGGTTTTCCCCAGTTGCTCCACAACATCATAGTCGCTTTTCTTAATTATTTTCAAAATCTCCTCCGTTTCCTTTTGAGTGGTCTCAGGGATGACCAAAGTCTGAGCCCTCGTCCTGACGGGCGCTTCTTGGATCCCCTTCCCTTTATCAGCAGCAACAACAGAGGGTACAACCGTGGGAGTCACAATTTCTTCAATAACTGGAGTTCTCACAAATATGTTGACCGGTACAGGAGTAACCTTAGGAGCAATTGAGGGTCCGAAGACTGCCCTTGGAGGAGTAATCTCCGGAGAGAAAATTCTTCCGCTGCGGGTGACTTTACTCGTTCCAGCAATATTTCCCATGTCAGGAGTCTCTTCATCAGAACTTTCTTCAACTGATTCAATCTTCTTAATACCGTGGTAGAAGATCTCTCCTCCATAGTTCCACGGTATTGATTTGTTGGACTTGTATAGGATAGGCCCCGACATAGTTATCTTCAGAAGTACAATCTTTAGATCGGATGTAATCTTAACAGGTCTTTTGGAGACCTTGGAAAGATTGGCGGATATGGTAATTATAGCAACATCATTGACAGGAGTCGGTGTAACATGAGTCTTTTTAAAAAGGATTTCATAATTATCCATTAGGCGTTGGATGCCTAACTTCAACAACGGACATTCGGATGAACAAAGGTAGCAATCTTTTTCATATCCTGGGAAAATCCAAGCCTTCAAGAGATTCAGCTTGATTATCGGTATCGGAGTCATTAAATCATCAACATTAGCAACATATAGATCTTTTTCAATAGCATGGGCATTGTGATCGTGCTTTGGCATTGGGGCAGAGATCACATTCGGCTTCTCGGGGGCGTCGAATTCCACTTCCTTAGCGTCTATTAAATCCTGGATCTTATTCCTGAGGGCCTAACAATTGTTGGTGTCATGCCCCAGGCTATCTGAATGATAAGAACATTTGCGTTGGGATGGTAATGCGGAGATGTAATGTTAGGGTTTTTAGGGGCCTCCCTCAAACTGGCAAGGTTTAACTTCAAGAGATGGGGTAGAACCTGAGCGGGAGTCATGTTTATCCGGTTATATTGCCGTGCAGGCCTTCCCACCCTTTGCTGGTTGGTTCTGGGTTGATTGTTTCTAGGCTGATCAGCTGCAGACTTCTGAATCATTACGGCCCCCACTACTGGCCGTCGCTCAACTCTTCCTTGACCTCTTTGAGAGTAGACAGCTGAGACTTCTTTCTTTGCTGGAAAAGTCTTCTTGATGGCAGCGGAAGCAGATGCATCTTTTTGAATTTTACCGCTCTTGATTCTGGCTTTAACTCTTTCACCAGTCAGAATTAACTCAGTGAACCCCGCAGACGAACTTCCGGTCAAGTGATTAAAGAATGGACCTGACAGGGTCCCCAAAAACATATCCACAAGCTCTCTCTCAGACAATGGTGGTTGAACTCGTCCCGCCAAGTCTCTTCATTTCTGGGCATACTCCTTAAAGCCTTCATTGGAGACCATACCCATACTCTGTAATTAAGTACGAGTAGATGCTAAGTCTGCATTATATTGATATTGTCGGTAGAAGGCAGCAGCCAAATCTTCCCAATTGTGCACGTCAGACCTCTCAAGCTGGTAGAACCAATCCAATTGTGTACCTGACAAACTATCCTGAAAAAAGTGGACCCACAGGTCCTTGTCAGAAGAATGAGGTTGAAGTTTTCTGACGTAAGACGGCAGGTGCATCTTTGGGCAAGACACCCCGTCGTATTTAGCAAACAGTGGAACTTTAAACTTTGGGGGAATGACAATCCCAGAAACCAAACCTAACTCTTCAAAATCCATCCCAGGCACCCTCTGTACCTCCATGGCTGCCAGACGCTCTTCCAGATTCTTGTATTTGTCATCTGCAGGAGGGTATTACTGTTTAGAATAGTCTTCATCCTCCTCTTCTTCTTCTTCCTCAGACTCAGATGGTATTGCATATCCCTTTGCTTTTCCTACCCCTTCATCAGATGTTGAGGGGAAATCCAGGACCCTTCTAGCTTGGTTCTCAAATCTTCTACCCAAAGTAGCCACACCAACTTTTTTCTTTTTCTTTTTCTCCTTTTCCTTCTCCAACAGAGCTTTAAGATCCTCCTGACCCTTTTCCATGGTCATGAGTAGTTGTTGGAACTGTGAATTCTACGCTTGCAAATCTTTGATCGTCTGCTCTATATCCATCTTGCTGAAATAAACAACAGAGAGATAAGGAAACCTGGTGTGAAGACCTGTTTATGCATATGATGAATGATGTGTATTCATGTAATGTAATCAAGGATTCAGAAATTCAAATTTGTTGTAAACAAAAAGGAACACACGTCATATTAATAAGATAGAATTTATTAGTACATAGATGCCCCATGGGCAAAATAAATACAAAATTCTAATGTAAAAAGACGTTGCACATCCTCTTTGGTGCGATGTAGGTGTTGAGAGTCTGCTCTTCATGGAGTTGACGAGTAAGTTCCAAAACCTTCTTCTCACTGGCGTAGAATTGGGCTTCAAAAGTATTGCGTTCTCCCTTGAGCTGTATCCAACTCCTTTGCAAATCTTCCAGTGATGTTGGCATGTCAGGATGTAGGAGGGTGTATTGAACCTCTCCTTCCATAACAGGCTCTTTGATCACAGGGAGAATTTATGGGTAAGGAATCATAAGACTTTGGGCACGGGTTCGTACCCACTTGAGGTAAGGCTCAAGGGGATGGAATTCTTGTGTCCCAGTGTCTTACTGTCCACCTTGTTGGGCATCCTCCAAGCTCGGATAAACCTTTGTCGAAGTCCTTGAGCATCGTTGTCAAAGTCAAAAACCAAGTCTGGAATCAACATGTCATGAGGGCCATCCCTTCGGGCATACCCAAATTGTCTCAGAGCCAAACAGGGGTTGTGGGTGATGCCTCCCCTAATGCCAAGTAGTGGGACATTAGGGAATTCCCCACAATGATCAATGACGATGACATTTTCTCTGGACTGAGAACACCAATGAACATCTGAATGTGTAAGACTCATCAATCGTTGTGACCACCTTAAGCCTTGCTCATTCTTCAAGACTGATTGGGGAAGGTGAGAAATAAACCACCTTTCTAGAAGAGGAGTACAGCACATGAAAACACCTCTTTTCCTCATTGTTCGTGTGTGAAATGAATGGAGGATATCCCTAAGCAATGTGGGCACAGGATTCCGAGATATGAAAATCTTGACAGCATTTACATGTATAAGCTGATCATGGTTTGGGAATAATACCAACTCATAGATGAGAAGTGCTACAATCTCTTAAAAAGCTTGCAGATCTAGAGAATTCCAGCAATCTTGTGCCTTCTCAAACATAAACTTTGCCAAGAAACCCTTGACACCATTTTGGTTTCCTAATGACCTTTGATATCAGATGTTTGCAAGTGTAGGGCTTGAGCAACATCTTCAGGCTTTGGTTCTCTTTCCGTACCGTTGTAGGGTAGTTGATGGAGAATAAGAATCCTCAGGAGTTGAGAAAATTCCTCCAAAGTAGGCACTAGATGGTAATCAGGAAATGTAAAGCAATGGTGTAGGGGGTCAAAGAACTGGAAGAGAACTTTCACCATGTCTTCTTCAATGTTGGAGTTGACCAAGTTGAGAAGTCTACCATGTCTTTCACTGAAGGGATAATTCTCTGGAATCTTGGAAGTACGCTCCTTGAGTTGAGGAGGGATTCTCACAAGGTTGACCTGAATAGTTTTCCTGCGAAGTGATTCCATGACCTATAAAACAGGAACAAAGATGTAAATCCAAACCCTTGAAATGGTTAGTGGATGCAAATGATGCTTTATGATGTTCATGATGTATGCACAAGTATATGTACAAGCAAGTCACACAAATTCCTAGTTTCAGGCTTGCATGGGGTTTCATAGGTAAGTACCCTCTTGAAGTTAGTTGGCTCAACCTGTCCTATAAATAGTAACCGGGTTCTAAGGAGCTCAATATCACTGGATTATTTTCTGTGTTCATTGTTTCAGTTTATCCACTTTACTGGCGACCGAAATATTCCAAGAAAACAATCCTCAATGAGTGTAGTATCGAGTATCTACCAACTTCGGACTGCACCAAAGTCGGTCATCTCACTACCCCTAAAAACGCCAAGATGGTCAAGTAAAGGTTCTAAAAGTCCATTAGTGCTTCATGACATCACTCAGCGGCCCCGTATTCTCTTTGATTGACTCAAAGGCTACCGGTACCCACAAATATGTCGCACTAATATAGCTATTGCTTCAACCATGTTGGTATACCCCGCACAGTTTCAACAATGTATTGCTATTTACCTATGAATGTTCCCCAAATCCGGGTAGAGGATTCAAACCCAAACAATAGAACCAAATGTAAAGCAATCAAGGCAAACAAGATAAGCATGTAAAGGTGATCTAGACCCTAAGGTAACCCCACTTTTAAAAATTTCCCCAGCAGAGTCGCCAGTTCTGTGATACAGTGGGAGAACTGACTTGAGGTTTTGCGTTTGTGTTTGCAAATGTTTCGGTTTAGCAAGAGTCGCCACCGTCTTTTTATTTTATCCAAAGGAAAGGTCAAAAAGCACAGGAAAGACCTTTGAGATATTTACTTGGGTTCGGGGGGTAGATTATGAAAAGGGAAGGTGCAAGCACCCTTTTCATCCATGGTTATCCATGGGCTCTTAGTTACTTGTTTAGATCACTTGCTTTTGCTTTTCAATTGTTTGAAATGGTGCTTTGTGTGTGGTTTTTGAAAATGTTTTGAAAAGAGGCCTTGTCTAGGCAACCTTTGTAACAATTCTTGTTTGAATGTTTTACAAAGGTGTTTGTCTTTTGAAAAGATGTTTCAATGTTTGAAAGTTTGTTTTGGGAAATGTTTTAAAATTGTGTGTTTTGAAATTAGCAAGGATGTTTGTAAGTTTTGATCAAGTAACTAGGAGTTATCTACCCTACTCAAAGATCTTTCCTACACATTTTTAACCCTTTGACATTGTTGTTTTACCATTGTATTTGGTAAACAACCTTGTGTTTGGATGTTAAACAGGACAGGCGCGGGTCATCGTATGACCATGATAGCAATTGTGCCAAGTATCTTAGCAAATTTTTGTGGGACTAGATCATTTTTGTATAGGAAACCAAGATAGCGTCATCGATGGACTATGATCTTTTGTTTTTGTTTTTACAAGATACCTAGCATGCATACCATGGCCATTTTAAAGGAAACAAGTGGATGAAACCCTAGGGGTGCTTGTGTGCATTGTGTTGTCATTTTCATGCATTTTTGTTTTGTATTAGGTCTAACTATTTGTTTGATTTTGGATTTTTGCATACAAACCCTAATTTTGCTATCATGACATATTTGAAAGCAATAAATGCGTAAAAGTAAATCTACAACTATTACGACATGATTATAGGGGGAGGGGGATACAAGTTTGAATAGGGGGATATTTGCAAGAAAATAAAACCCTAAGATTATTACAACCATATTGAATTCTTTGTACAAATAAATAAATGGACAAGTATTTAAATGTGCAATATAAGTATAAATATGCAAAGATGTTTCTTGTATTATTTTTATGTATGTAAAAATAAACTAATTAATGTATCAAAAATAAGAAAAACTATTAATGATTATTTTTAGGAAAGGGTAGAAACCCTAGTTTTATTTTAAGAAAAAATATATATTATAATTATTTATTTATGTACAAGAAAATAAATAAAAATATAGACAAATGTTAAAAATAAAAATGTGTGAGAAAAATAATATTTAAGTATATAAATAATAAAAATAAAAATATAATATTTTTTGTATTAATTATAAGTTTTTATTTAAGAAAATAAGAGTATATTATTTAATAATTATTTCTATGTCCAAAAATAAAAATAAAAAAAAATAAAATAAAATGTGAAAATTTAAGAAAATATTTTTGGTAATTTTTAATGTTTAGAAAAATAAAATAAAGTCAGAAACTAACAAAGAAATGAAAAATATAAAAATATAAAAACAAAGGGCCAAGGGGGTGCAGAAAGCACAATGGGGGGTGCAAATAGCAAGGCCAAGTCAGGCCCAACCCATTCCATCTTTATCCCTGTCCTCCAGAACGCGCGCGCCCTGGCTCTTAAACACGAATCCTGTTCTCTCTTGTTCTTGCATTAAATCAAAAACTCACAACATAAAAGTTATAGCATTTTCAAACACGATTCCAACCATATAAAGAACTTAATCTAACTCTCAAAGACCAGAGAGAATTTCTCTGTCCCTAATTTCTAACCTAGTTTTTTCAGAAAGTTCATCATTCAAATTCTCCCAGCTCAGTTAACTTAAATGAAACCTATGCATATGTACAACTTAAGGGCAATGAGTACTACATTTTTTATTCACAAACCTAAGCCTAATGTTTCCTAAATAGAGAGATAGAATTTTGAACTTTACTTGTTTCAGTCAAGCTCGAGTATGGCAATGCAGGGGTTTTCAGTGAGGCCTGAGATGCTTGTGGGCTTGCTTGAAGTTCCTTGGAGCTTTCCCAATGCTTAGACAACTTTGAACTTGCCTGAATAAGCTTGTAGAAGTTAACCTGCACAATCAAAATTCAAAAATGGTGAAGCTTGAAAACAAGGATACAGTTTCTGGCCAATGGTTGGGATAGCTTAGGTGTGTTGTTTAGAATGTGTTTGAAGTGGTTGCAAGAAAAACGCACGAGTGAATTTTGCTTTGGATGTCAAACTGCAGAAGTTGCCCTGTTTTGCAAGAAAATGTGATTTTGGTGTTTTGGAAGGTTTGAGAAGTTGCTAGCTCGTGCTTCTGACTTAGTGTGATATGCCAAACTTGTTTGAAATGTTTACAAGTTTTTGTTTTAATAGATACCAAAGTTGTTGACCTTTTGCAAGGTTTCTTGGTTTTGAAGCCAAAGGGAGAAGTGACCATGCTATGGCCTGTACGAGCCTCCTTCTTAGCTGCACAAAGTTGTTGTACCTTTGCCTAAGTTTATGGAGTTGGTTTGCTGCAAAGGGATGGGTTCAAGGCTCAAGGGAAACAAAAATGCATAAAGTGAACTTTATCAAAATGGCATTGTTAACTTTTTGCCATTTTTAGATTAATCCTTTGTATAATGCTTCATTGATAAGAACAATGCCTTAATCCATTGTGTTTGCATTCAATTTTTGAGTGTGGAAGGGTTTAAGGACCTGTAAACAAGTACAAGCATGGCTGGACAGAAATTGCAACTTGTGTCAACATGAAAAATGCCATGAACCAAAATGATATTTTTCCAAATTCAAACCTTCGATTCTCCCTAACCACAAATGATTTTGGAGAGTTCTTGGACATTTTGGAAAGCTTGTAAGATTCTATACAATACATATTTGAAATGAATTTTGAGATTCCACTTGGAACTATGTGAAAAATTGACATGAAGATAGGTTAAAATCCTTCCTAAACTAGGGCAAAATTTCACTAAGTTAAAAGTTTCATGGACCCTTATTCCAAAAATCATAACTTGAGATCCAAGAATCTTTTGGCAAAACATTGTGAATAAAATTTGTAGATTTTGTGGAGTTCTACAACTTTAATGTTTGAAGTTTTGTTTGAATCCAATTGCATCATAGTGAAAATATTGGGCAAAGTTGGGAAAAAATGAGAAAATTTCATAACTTAGAAAATTTCTAAGTTATGAAATTTTTCAATCTTAAACCCTAATTTCCAAAATTAGGTTTCTTGATGAACAAGTTTCATGTTTTGACACATCTTGATGAAAAATGACCCTTGGCACTTGATTTTGAGCAAAAAGTCAAAGTTTGACTTTTCAGTGTACAGTTGATTTTTGATCAGTTGACTGGAAAATTCATCTGTCAATCCAATGCTTTTGAGATCTTTTAAACCTTGTGATTAGGTCAAGATGATGGCATTGAGTCCTTGAATCCATACATGAACCTAATTTGCCATTGTCTAGGTGAAAAATCAGAAATTGCCCTTCTACAGTCAAAACCCTAAAAATGACCATTTTGCCCTTTTGGTGATCTGATCAAATTTCTTGAAGAGTTGTGGTCCCAACTTGATCAAATGGTACATATGAGTCTATAATGTTTATGTGGATCAAAAATTATGAGGTTTGACTGTAAATTGGCCACAATTGACTTTTTCCCCAATACAGTTGATTTTTAGGTCAACTGTCCAATTGACTGGGCAAAAATTTGAATCAAGGCTTGAATCTTGGTATGAGCAATCTTATAAGTCCAACATGTAGTATGAAAGTAACATGGGGCACTAGAAGTCCAAAATTCCTTGGGCAAACTCAAACCCTAATTTCAGGTCAATAGTGCAAGGAGATGTCTCGAGCAGAGCTAACCCTAACTTGGTCTTGAGTTCAAAGAGTCTTGTGAGGGGAAATCTTGATAAAATGAGAGGGAAAATTTTGGGGTACAACAATTCCTCAGGTCCTTCATCCGGTCCGGGCTCTTCGCAGTCAGTTACCAACATGATATTCTCATCCGGGAACTCAAAATTCATGGACTGGTAATCATTCACGGCCTGATGAGCCAAATGATCTGCTAACACACTCCCCTTGATTGCCTTTTGGGTTGTGTATTGGATGTCATACTCAGTCAAGATTATCTGCCATCTTGCTATTCTTCCGGATAAGGCAGGCTTTTCGAAGATATACTTGATTGGATCCATCTTTGATATCAATAGGGTAGTGTGAGTCAGCATATACTGTCTCAGCCGACGAGCAGCCCATGCCAAAGCGCAGCAAGTTTTCTCAAGCAGTGAGTATCGGGTCTAATAGTCGGTAAACTTTTTGCTAAGGTAGTAAATAACATTCTCTTTTAGGCCAGACTCGTCATGCTTCCCCAGCACGCACCCCATTGAATTGTCGAGTACTGTCAAGTATAAGATCAAAGGTCTCCCTTCAACTGGAGGCATTAGAATAGGTGGCTCTTGTAGGTATTCCTTGATTCTTTCGAAAGCGGTCTGGCATTCACCATTCCATTTTACTACTTGATATTTCTTCAGCAGCTTGAAAATTGGCTCACAAGTAGCAGTCAGATGTGAAATGAATCAGGCAATGTAATTCAGACGCCCCAGAAAGCCTCTGACTTCTTTTTCCGTTCGGGGAGCTGGCATCTCCTGTATAGCCTTCACCTTTGCAGGATCCACTTGAATACCTTTATCACTAACGACGAAACCCAGCAGCTTATCGGACCTTACCCCGAAGGTGCACTTGTTCGGGTTTAACCTTAGCTTGTACATCTTCAACCTGTCAAATAGCTTCTGGAGATGGTCAAGATGTTCTTCTTCAGTCTGGGACCTTGCAATCATGTCATCAACGTACACCTCAATCTCATGGTGAATCATGTCGTGGAACAAAGTGACCATGGCGCGCTGATAAGTTTCCCCAACATTCTTCAACCTGAAAGGCATTACCTTGTAACAAAATGTGCCCCATTATGTAACGAAAGTTGTTTTCTCCATGTCTTCGGGAGCCATCTTAATCTGATTATAACCATAAAAACCATCCTTAAAGGAGAAGATCTTATGTTACACGGTGTTGTCAACCAGAACATCAATGTGAGGCAGCGGGAAATCATCCTTGGGGCTCGCCCTATTCAGATCCCTATAGTCCACACACATCCGAACCTTACCATCTTTCTTTGGAACTGGAACCACATTGGAAACCCACTGTGGGTAGGAAGTAACAACTAGAAAACCGGCATCAAACTATTTCATGACTGTAGGTGTTTAGGTATTGGCTTGCATTTTTGGTAAATTCCAAGTGTATGTGTGAATGTCATGACTGATGTCATAACATTCTAGTTCAGGTTGTACTAACTCTTTAGGTACATGTGCAGAAAAATATTGTAACTCAAATACTGATGTTTATAAGTGTGTATCTGAGCATGTTTGCAAAATGATCACATTTTGCTAATCAGTAGACAGGTTTTCTCAGATGTCATAACAGATGTTATGACATCCTGTTCTGAACTAGCAGGATTACAGGATTGGATAAGTCTGAGTTTTTTCAGGAAATAACTCAGTCCTTCCTTAACAGAATCCTGCGTTTTCTGAGGAGTAACCTAGCTCAATCCTAACCTGATCAACAAAGTACTGTGACCTGGTCTTTAGGTCAAACGGAATCAACCCTAGGTTTTTGGAAACCCTAACTGAAGTTGCAGCTGCTATATATTCAACAGAGCTGCGGTTTTTGAAATCATCCCTGCTGATTGATTAGAAGATCAAGTTTGTAATCTGTATAGATTTGTGTATTGTACTCCAAGCAATTATCATTGTGATAAGTGTCTTGGAATAGGCTTCAATTGTAAGGGTTGTGTATCACTCAAAGCTTTGAAGCAAGAGTGTTTGAATGTTACTTGACTAAAGCTGTGAAGCAGAGTCAAGTTAGTTGTGTACATCACTCAAAGCTGTGAAGCACGAGTGATTGTGTTACTTGATTAAAAAGCTGTGAAGCTTAATCAAGAGTGTGTTTTGAAGAGTGTCTTCATCAATTCTCAAGTCAAATTGGTTTATGTATCACTGCTGTGATTGAGGGGGAGTGAGTAGGAACTCAGGTTTAAGTTGTACTTAGATTAGAATTGCATTGGGTAGGTCTTAAGTGAAGGAGATAAACTGGTTGGTTTATTCCTGAATTAACATCTCTTATAGTGGATTCTCTCCCTGGCTTGGTAGCCCCCAGAGTAGGTGTTGTTGCACACTGAACTGGGTAAACAATTGACTGTGTTATTTACTGCTTTTGTATTTACTGTCATATAGTAAGTCAGATACGGTGTCATAACATCGGACGTGACATTAAGTATCTGTAGCCAGAATTTTCAATTGGCATCAGAGCAGGCACCCTGCCTGTATTACTGGGTGAGATCTAGGGATATCACTTTCTGGCACTATGGACAAAGAAGGAGTTTTTGGAAATAGACCACCCACTCTGGATGGAACTAATTATGACTACTGGAAACCTCGTATGATTGCCTTCCTAAAATCTCTGGACAAAAAGGCTTGGAGAGCTGCTGACAAAGGATGGATTCATCCCACCATAACTGAAAGAGATGGGACAATCAGTCTGAAGCCTGAGGAAGATTGGAGTAAAGAAGAAGATGAGTTAGCTCTGGGAAATTCAAAAGCCTTAAATGCCTTGTTCAATGGAATTGATAGAAACATCTTCAGATTAGTACATCAATATGAACTGGCCAAGGAAGTTTGGGACACCCTCAAAACTACTCATGAGGGCACTTCCAAAGTAAAGATGTCAAGGCTTCAGATGTTGACCACTAAGTTTGAGAATCTAAAAATGATGGAAGATGAAACCATCCATGAATTTCACATGAACATCTTGGAGATTGCCAACACCTCAGGAGCACTGGGAGAAAAAATGTCAGAAGAAAAACTGGTGAGGAAGATTCTCAGATCCTTGCCTAAAAGATTTGCAATGAAGGTAACTGCCATAGAGGAAGCCCAGGACATTAGCAAGTTAAAAGTGGATGAACTTATTGGGTCTCTTCAGACTTTTGAGATGGGGATCACTGATAATGGTGACAAGAAGAACAAAAGCATAACACTTGTAACCAACACTGATGTTGAACACAAGGAGGATGAAGAAGAAAACATATCAGAAGCCATTGCCATGCTTGGAAGACAGTTCAACAGGCTCATCAAAAGAATGGACCCAAAGTCAAGGTCTAATGTTCATAACATTCCTTCTGACATTGACAGTTCCAGCAGAAGACCAAGATCAGAAGATAAGGAAAACCAAGGCAGAAGAATTCAATGCCATGGATCTGAAGGATATGGACATATTCGAGCTGAATGTCCTACCTTTCTTAAGAAGCAAAAGAAAGGAATGACTGTTACTTGGTCTGACTATGATTCAGAAAGCAATTCTGAAGAAGAATCTGCCAAACTAGTTACTGCCCTAACTAGTGTTTGTACTTCTGAAAGTGACACCAGTGATGAAGAAGTAACATTTGAAGAACTGGCTGATACCTACAAGAAATTGTGTATCAGAAGTGGTGAAGTCTGTATGCAAAATGAGAAACAATCAAAACTCATTGTAAAGCTGGAGGCTGAAAAGAGAGCAAATCTTGAAACTATAAGTCATTTAGAAGGAGAAGTTCAACTGCTGAACTCACGACTGAATCAAATGACCAAATCAGTCAAGATGTTGACCAATGGAACAGACAAATTGGAAGAGATTCTTCAGGCTGGACAAAATATGGGAAATAAATCTGGCCTAGGATTTGTGGAAACAAAGAAATTTGTTACCAGGAAGCAAATGTCAAAACGGATGTCTCAACATTACTCTCAACATCAGGGACAGAGACACATGAAGAAGAGGTACCAAAGATGGAGATGTCATCATTGTGGGAAATATGGTCACATAAAGCCCTTCTGCTTCAGACTACATGGATATCCTAATCAGAAATCAGATGTCAAACCTAAGTCTAAAAAGGTACCACACGCTCCTCAATGGAAGAAAAAGGCTACTGCACTGATAGCACACACTTCCCTAAAGATCTCAGCAAAGGAAGATTGGTACTTTGACAGTGGATGTTCCAGACACATGACTGGATTCAAAAATCTCCTCAATAATGTTATGCCTCACACCACCAGTTTTGTGACCTTTGGAGATGGTGCTAAAGGAGAAATCAAAGGAGTTGGTAATTTGGACTACCCTGGAGTTCCAAGTCTGAATAAGGTACTGCTGGTAAAAGGGTTGACTACTAATCTCATCAGCATCAGTCAATTATGTGATCTAGGATTCATGGTCAACTTCTCAAGATCTGAATGTCTAGTGTTTAATGAAAAACTAGATATTGTAATGAGAGGAATAAAATCCAAAAATAACTGTTATGTGTGGCAGCCTGAGAACACTGATATCTCCACCTTGAGTCAAATCATCAAAGAAGAAAAAGATATGAAACAGTGGCAGCATAAACTTGAAGGAATGAAAAGAGCTATGTCTATGGAAGATGTCAGAAGAACTCCTAAACTACAGGCTGATAATATATGTGATGTGGCAAAGAACAAGTCTCATAAACTCTGGTCAACACAGATGCTACCTGAAGACAATGTTACACAAGATGTTGTGACATTGTGGTGTGATAATCTGAAAACATTCAACATTTCCTTAAACCCTATTGACTTTGGAGAGAAGAAATCATTTGAACTGAAACATAGTTTCTCTGAGCTTCAGCTAACTGATTCTTCTACCAAGGTGCTTGTTGGAAATCAACTTGAAAATTTGAGGGGCAGATTGGGTATTCACCAACATGAGAAATTATAGCAATTAGTTTTGCTGAAAACAAGGGTTGAAGGGATTAATTCTATTAAGTCTATATTTAATGGGTTAATCATATTCATTCACAATTCCTTCAAAAGCCTTCAGAAGTTGAAAAGACTCCCTTGTACTCCCTATCTCTCTCATCCTTGCAACCTGTTTTCTCCTCCCAATCAAAGAGTTTTCTCAAACTGCTACTGCTACTCAACGTTAAACACAATGTCTCAAACATCATCTTCCACTATGGCGGCTTCGTCTCACTCATCATCATCGTCATCTGATCAAGATTCTAGGGCAATCACGACATGCATAGAATCTGAAGTACTTGAGGTCACTCCTCTCAGGGAGATGGCAACTAACCCAGCCAAAATCAAGAAGCTCAGGACCAGACATGCAGGAAGAGCTCAAGCTGCAGTCTCTGGTAATTCTTCTCTTCCTTCATCTCCTATACCTAATAAAGAAGGAACAGTTCATGTACACCAAGCTATTGCTAGACTGGTTACTAGCATTCTGAGTGGCAACCAATCTGTACCGGGGATTTCTATTCCTTTGAATCAATCTGAAAGTCCAAATGTGGAAGGTTCTGAAAATATAGATGTCATTGAGGATGTTGTGACACCAAAAGACAACATTCAGAATCCCTCTGAAAAGGCTGCTGATCCACCTATCATTGATGTGGATGAAGATTACTCAGATAATGAACTGATTGCTAATGTGAACCCTAGCATTGCTAGGAGATTGATGAAAAGAAAAAGTAGTGAGACTGTTAAACCTAAGAAGTCCAAGGCTGAAGGGATGGCTGAAAAAATTCAGACAAAAGGGAAGAAGACACAGGTGCTGACTGCTAGACAACCAATCTCCAAGAAAAGAAAAGAACCTGAAACTTCTGACTCTGATGATGAATCAGAATTTGAGATTGACATTGACAACACTCCCATCAGAAGGAAGCTCCCCTCCAGCAAGATTGCTAGAGTGCCTGAAGTGCCAACTGACAACATCTCCTTTCATCATCCTGATAATGCAAACAGGTGGAAGTATGTCTGCTTGAAGAGAATAGCCTTGGAGAGAGAACTCAACAATGATGCTTTGGAGTGCAAAGACATCATGGAGCTAATCAGGAATGCTGGTCTAATGAAGACAGTGATGAAGTTTGGCAAATGTTATGAAAATCTGGTTAAAGAGTTTGTAGTAAACTTGTCCAATGATTGTGCTGATGGGAGGTCAGCTGACTTTGAGAGTGTGTTTGTTAGAGGAAGAAGGGTCAAGTTCTCTCCATCAGAAATTAACAAGTTTCTTGGAAGAACAAATAAGGACTGTCCTGATGTAGAGGCAACTGACAATGAAGTATGCTTGACCATCACTGCCAAGCAAGTAAAGTGCTGGCCATTGAAAGGGAAGTTGAATGCTAGTAAACTCAGCATGAAATTTGCCATCTTGCATAAAATAGGTGCAGCAAACTGGGTGCCTACAAATCACAAATCAACCATCTCCACAGGATTGGGGAGATTCATCTATGCTGTAGGAACCAAGACTGCCTTTGACTATGGAAGGTACATTTTTGAACAAACCTTGAAGCATGCTGGCAGTTATGCTGTCAAAGGACCAATTGCCTTTCCCTCCCTCCTTTGTGGAATCATCCTTGCACAATATCCTGACATACTTGTAGCAAGAGATACAGTCTGCAAAAGAGCCCCTGCCCTTGGCCTGCACTACAAACTGTTTCAGGGATCCCATGCTCCAGACATTGTCATAACATCAGCTGAGACATCGTCTGCAAAGATTCAGTCCAAAACATCAGATGTCATAGCTGTTTTAAAAGAAACTTGCAAAGATCTGGATGCTAGAAAAAGGACCCTAGAAGCTCTAATTGCCAAGCTAGAAAAGGAAGAAGCTGAAGCAAGCATGAGGGAAGAAGATGAAGGACAGCTCAACATTGAAGAAAGTGGCTCCTCTGAGTCTGATGACAGTACTTGAAGGATGATTGCTGCTTGGTGGTGTTGCTGGTGGAGTTTGGAAGTATGTTCTGCTATTGTCTGCTGCTGATCTTATTATTTTGTCTTGGATAACTGTATAACTGTATAAACATGTAATCTTTGGCCCATTTGTGGCTAAAGTGGGGGAGAATATTTTGGTACTGCTTAATTAGTACTTAACACTATATTTTTCTGCTGTCACTTATTTCTGCTGCTATCTATCTATCTTTGATTGTTTAGGGACTTTAGCCAAAAATCTGCCAAAGGGGGAGTTTGTAGGTGTTTAGGTATTGGCTTGCATTTTTGGTAAATTCCAAGTGTATGTGTGAATGTCATGACTGATGTCATAACATTCTAGTTCAGGTTGTACTAACTCTTTAGGTACATGTGCAGAAAAATATTGTAACTCAAATACTGATGTTTATAAGTGTGTATCTGAGCATGTTTGCAAAATGATCACATTTTGCTAATCAGTAGACAGGTTTTCTCAGATGTCATAACAGATGTTATGACATCCTGTTCTGAACTAGCAGGATTACAGGATTGCATAAGTCTGAGTTTTTTCAGGAAATAACTCAGTCCTTCCTTAACAGAATCCTGCGTTTTCTGAGGAGTAACCTAGCTCAATCCTAACCTGATCAACAAAGTACTGTGACCTGGTCTTTAGGTCAAACGGAATCAACCCTAGGTTTTTGGAAACCCTAACTGAAGTTGCAGCTGCTATATATTCAACAGAGCTGCGGTTTTTGAAATCATCCCTGCTGATTGATTAGAAGATCAAGTTTGTAATCTGTATAGATTTGTGTATTGTACTCCAAGCAATTATCATTGTGATAAGTGTCTTGGAATAGGCTTCAATTGTAAGGGTTGTGTATCACTCAAAGCTTTGAAGCAAGAGTGTTTGAATGTTACTTGACTAAAGCTGTGAAGCAGAGTCAAGTTAGTTGTGTACATCACTCAAAGCTGTGAAGCACGAGTGATTGTGTTACTTGATTAAAAAGCTGTGAAGCTTAATCAAGAGTGTGTTTTGAAGAGTGTCTTCATCAATTCTCAAGTCAAATTGGTTTATGTATCACTGCTGTGATTGAGGGGGAGTGAGTAGGAACTCAGGTTTAAGTTGTACTTAGATTAGAATTGCATTGGGTAGGTCTTAAGTGAAGGAGATAAACTGGTTGGTTTATTCCTGAATTAACATCTCTTATAGTGGATTCTCTCCCTGGCTTGGTAGCCCCCAGAGTAGGTGTTGTTGCACACTGAACTGGGTAAACAATTGACTGTGTTATTTACTGCTTTTGTATTTACTGTCATATAGTAAGTCAGATACGGTGTCATAACATCGGACGTGACATTAAGTATCTGTAGCCAGAATTTTCAATGACATCAACTTTGATTTTCCCAGACATCTATGGGCGCATGCGGCGAACTTTCTGCTTTACCGGAGGACAGTCTTCTTTAGTTAGTAAGCGATGAACCACAATGCCAGTATCCAACCCAGGCATATCTTCATAGGACCAAGCGAAGATCTCAACATAGTTGCGTAACATCTGTATTAACCGTTTCTTGATGCTAGGCTCCAGATTTGCACCTATCTTGACCTCTTTCTTGTCTTCCTCCGTACCCAAATTTACTGATTCCACTGGCTCTTCATGCGGCTGTATGGCCCTCTCTTCCTGTAGTAACAGTCTAGCAAGTTCCCCAGGCACTTCACAATCATCCTCACCTTCGTCCTCGACTTGGTTGATCGGACTTTCGAAGTCATAACTGGCAGTAGCAGAGTCGTTTTCAGTGGGATCCAGAGTGGATGTGGATATGCATTATGATATGTGAATGTGTGTAAGACAATAGCTGTTTTGATAAAGTGCAAGATGGAAAAGAAAAACAAGGAGCGCAAAATTTGTAATGCAAGAAAACATCCAATGATTTTTTGATGATATATGGAAATGACAGATAATAAGCCCTCATAAACAAAGCCAAGGTGTCTCGAGCAAGGCACCGGGCCGTAAAGTTTCAAATTGTTTGTTACAAGTCTAAAAACAAAAGTCTATTACTGTGTAATAAAAGAAACGGGCATGAAGTCCTTTGCCGTCCAATTGTTCAAGCCATCGTTGGTAGTCGGGTAAATCTAGCTGTCGATATCTGACTCTTCATCATCATCTTCAATTGCATTCACTCCCGGATTACTGATGCGCAGAGGAGGTCTTCCAATCCGCGCGCGCCGAACAGCCCTTTGAGCCTCTGCAGTAAAGCCCAAACCAAACTTGTCAGTCTTGGGTGCAAAGTCAGGGAGTTGGCCCCAATTTGCACACCCATCTTTTTCAATAACAGCCCTTGCATCCTTGAAGGAAGCCATCTTCATTGGAGGTTCTTCAACAGCAACTTCAGTTGATGCCAGAGTTTGGGGGACCTCTTCAAAGTTCTGACACGAGGTTTCAATGAACTCTCCATCCATCTCCACATACCGAAAGGAATTAAGATGACTTACCATGTACTCCTCCTCACCCTGCACCGTAACAATCTTCCCTTTTACTGGATATTTCAACATCTGATGGAGCGTAGAAGTCACTTCCCCAGCCTTATGAATCCAAGGGCGACCCAACAAGCAAGAATAAGATGGTCGGATATCCATCACATAGAACGTAGATGCAAAAGTATGAGAGCCAACTTTAATAGGGACGTCCACCTCCCCGTGCACCATCCTTTTGGACCCATCAAAGGCCCTAACCACAATATTACTTGGCTTCAGAACCAACCCTTCACAATCCAGCCGATCTAATGCTTTCTTGGGTAAAACATTCAATGAGGACCCAATATCCACCAGTACATGGGCCAGAGTAGTGCCCCTGCACTCGATTGAGACGTGCAAAGCATCATTGTGATTTCTTCCTTTAGCAGTCAGATCTGCATCTGAGAAACCCAACCCGTTGTCAGTGGTCAAACTAGCCACACAGTCTTTGAATTGATCAGCAGAAGTTTCCTGCGGCACATGTGCAGTTTTAAGGAAAGCAATTAAAGCCTTTGCATGGCCTTCCGAGCAAAACAATAAAGATAACATGGAGATCTTCGACGGGGTCTGCCCCAGCTGCTCGACTACGTTGTAGTCACTTTTCTTGATAATCTTCAGAATATCCTTTATCTCCTGCTTAGAGGTTTCTACAATTATCTTCTTAGGCGCCTCCGTCCGGGCAGGCTCACCTGTAACTTCTTTGCCCCGAGTATCAGATGACTCATTGACAGGAGTGACAACTGGAGTAAGAATAGGAACAGTGGCTGATGTACTGGCAGATGGAATAGAAACAGGCTTTTGAACAGTCAGAGGGGAGATCTCAGGAGAGAAAAGTCTTCCACTTCTGGTGACCTTGTTAGACCCGACAATATTGCTGATCTCAGCATCAGTTTCTTCAATATTCAAATCTTGTTTGATCCCATGATAATACACATCGGCCCCATAGTGCCACGGGACAACCTTATCTGAGGTGTATGGGATAGGACCAGGAATAGTAATGATCAATGGAGAAACTATTGGAATAGATGTAATCCTAACAGGATTTTCTCGAGGAAGCCTTGGAAGGATTGGTGAAAATGGTTATGATGGAAACATCTTCAACAGGAATCAACGAAATCAAAGTTTTCTCGAACATGATCTCTTTATTATCCATCAGGCGCTGAACACCTGATTTCAGTAAATAGCAACCAGCGGGCAGGATGGAACATAGGTGGCAACCTTCGCCACAACCCGGAAATATCCAGCCAATAATAGATTCTTCTTCACGGTCATCAAAGGAGTAGAAATTTCTTTCACAGAGGTCACAAATAAGTCATCATCCACAGCATTTACTCCATACTTGGGCATAGGAGCAGTCATGACGTTAGGCTTTTCCGGTGCGTCAAACTCGATTTCTTTAGCTTCAATCAAATCTTGCACCTTATTCCTCAAGGCCCAGCAGTTGTTCGTATCATTACCTGGACTATCGAAGTGATAGGCGCAGCGGGCGTTCAAATTATATAGCGGAGATGTTGTGCTGGGATTCTTCGGGGCTTCCCTCAGAGTCACCAGGTTGGTCTTCAATAACTGCGGTAAAATTTGAGACAGGGTCATACTGAGCCGAGTGTACTGTCTTTGCGGTCTCTCTACTCTTTGATGATTGTTGCGTTGTGGGGCAATGGTGGGTCTTGATATTACTACCGCATTAACGGCCTGGCGGCGTTCAGGTTGGTTTTGGCTCCTCGAGCTGTAAACTGCACTAGCTTCTTTCTTGAAAGGCTTCTTTTCTGTACTTGATGAAGTACCTTTCTGTATCTTGCCACTTCTGATACCAGCTTCTACTCTCTCCCCGATCATAATCAATTCAGTAAACCCAGATGATGAACTACCGATCAGATGATTGAAAAATGGACCAGACAAGGTCCCCAGAAACATATCAACCAACTCCCTATCAGACAGAGGGGGTTGGACTCTTCTAGCCAGATCTCTCCACTTCTGAGCGTAGTCCTTAAAACCTTCGCTTGCACCCATGGACATAGTCTGAAGCTGAGTACGAGTAGGAGCAAGGTCGGCGTTATACTGGTATTGCTTGTAAAAAGCAGCAGCAAGATCCTCCCAGTTGTAGACATTAGCTCCTTCCAATTGATAAAACCATTCAAGTTGAGTCCCTGACAGACTATCTTGAAAGAAATGGACCCACAGATTCCTATCAGCAATGTAGGGTTGAATTTTCCTGACGTACGAGCGGAGGTGGATTTTTGGACAGGATACTCCATTGTACTTAGCGAAAACCGGAGCTTTAAACTTGTGAGGAATCACTACCCCAGATACTAGTCCCAAATCTCCGAAGTCCAAACCGGGAACCTTCTGAATCTCCATAGCACTCAGACGGTCTTCAAGTTGTTTGTACCTATCCTCAGCAGGAGGGTACTGTTCATCATCAAAATTAGTGTCATTATCAGAGACTACAGGACTAGGACCCTTTCCTTCCTCTTGATTCTCTCCTCCTCCAGATGAATGAGACAGATCAGCTTCCTGTCGCAACCTATTCCCAAATCTGTGACACATATTCAGCAGAACCACCTTCTTCTTCTTCTTCTTCTCCTTCAACATGAGAGTCTTCAAATCTTGTTGTCCTTTGGCCAAGTTCAAAAACATCTCATGGAATTGAGCGTTTTGTGCTTGAAGAGCTTTGATGGCTTGATCGATAGGTATTTCAGAAGACATTCTGTGCTGAAATAAACAGCAAAGAAGGTAAGAAACCTGTAATGGTACCTATAATGAGGTGCATGGTAATGGAATGCGTATGAAATGATTTCGAAGACCTTGGGAGATTTAAATTTGTATAAAAAAATAAAAAACACTTTATTAGATTAAGCTTGTAACAATGTTTAACAATTCCTTTAAGGAGTTACAAAAGAAATAAACTGAAAAGCAAATCTAAACTAGAAACACTAAAAGACATCAGAAATCCCATGGTCGTTTTCCCTTTATGCTGACATAATCATTGATTGTCCTTTCATTCTCAAGCTGCCTCGTGAGCTTCAAGATCTTCCTTTCCTGCTCATGATACTTCTCCCGGTAGGTATCCCTTTCTTCCTTTAACTGGATCCAGGATCTCTTCAATGCCCCAAGATCAGTAGGCATGTAAGGATAGAGGACTGTATAAGGAACACCTTCTTCATTAGTATGCTCCACAACCATCGGCAAAACAGCTTCATAAGGCATCCCCAGCATTTGAGCACGGGCTCGAACCCACTAGAGATAAGGTTGCATAGGGAGAGAAGTCTTCGGTCCTAGCTCATGAGGGTCAGACCTGTTCACCATGCCCCAGGCCCGTATAAACCTTCGGCAATGCTCATCCACGTCCCCCTTGTAGTCAAAGACAATATCTGTAAGAAGTAGTTCATGAGGACCGTCCCTCAGAGCGCGACAAAACTGTCGTAGAGACAAACAAGGATTGTAGGTTATCCCTCCTCTAATTCCAAGCAACAGGACATTAGGGTATTCCCCACATCGATCAATGACAACTACTATTTCCATATCCTTCGAACTCCAAAGAATATTCGTGTGAGCAAGGGACATTATCCTGTAAGCCCAACCTACACCTTCCTCATTCTTCAATACAGACTTGGGGAGGTGCGAAATAAACCACCTCTCCAGCAGTGGCGTGTAACACATGAGGGTCCCTCTTCTTCGCACGGTACGAGTATAGAGAGCATGAAGAATATCACCTAGAAGAGTAGGCACAGGTTTGCGAGACAAGAAGATCTTGACTGCATTCACATCTATGAAGGAATCTGGATTCGGGAAAAGAACCAAGTCGTAGATAAGGAGAGCCAAGATGTCTTCGAAAGCTTCAAAGTCCAAATTATCCCAGAACAGTTGAGCTTGATCAATCAGAAACTTGGCCAAGAAACCTTTAACCCCGCTCCGTGTCTCCCAGTTGGATACTACATCAGCCCTTTTTAGATGTAAGGCAAAAGCAATGTCCTCGGGTATAGGAACCTCTTCCAAACCTGTGAAGGGTGTTTTCTCGTGGATAGATATACGCGGCAAGTCAGAAAAATCCTCCAAAGTGGGAACTAGCTGATAATCCGGGAAGGTGAAACAATGATGCACCAGATCAAAGAACTGGAAAAGCACGCTCATCATCTGCTCATCCAACTTTGAAGTGAATAAGCTAAGAAGATGACCATGTCTTCTAACAAATGAAGAAGTATCAGGAACTTTTGAGACTAACTCTCTGAGTTGAGCAGGTATTTGCACGAAGTTAACTCGAATGGTGTTTCTGTGCACTGAAGCCATAATCTACAAAACAGAACAAAGATAAATCCCCTCGGTCTTCGAAATGTTTATTACAATGAAGTATGCATGCTATGTCATGATGCATGATGTCATGATAAAACACACAACAGGTATAGCAGGTAACAAACATGGTAAAGGCAAATAAGTCACACAAGAGCCCTTAAGTTTCAGGCTTACGTGGAGTCTAGGTACTACCCTCTTGAAGTTCAGTTGGTTTCAACCTGTCCTAATAATAGTAACCGGGTTCTAGAGGTTCTCAATATCACTTACCATCCTCCATCGGTCATGGTTTCAGCTCATACAATCTTTTCTTGCGGCCGAGACTATATCGAGAGTATGGTCTCAATGAGTGTAGTATCGAGTATCAACCAGTTCTCAGCTCTATACCGAGGTTGTCTATCTCACTACTTCCTATGGCCAAGTTGGTCAATTATAGGTTCTAAGGTCAGTTGATGCTTAATGACCCATATAGCAGCCCCGTATTCTCCTTGTTTCTCCATAAGGGATACCGGTACCAACCAATGTGCCACATCAACGTAGCTACTGCTTCAACCGTATCGGTCTACGCCGTACAGTTCCCTCATAGTGTATTGCTACTTACCTAAAAGGTAATCCCCAGATCCGGGTTAGGATCTATAGTAACTCCAATACAAAGCCCACAAAAATAAAGCAATCAAATGAAACAAGAGAAGCAAATATGATGAACTAATCCTAAGTTATACCCTACTTTATTTTTTCCCTAGCAAAGTCGCCAGTTCTGTGATACGGTGGCAGAACCGGAACTGTTTTAGGAAAATGCTGGTTTGCGTTTTGCGTTTGTTTTTGCAAAATGTCGCGGTAAGCAAGAGTCGCCACCGACTTTTATTTTATCCAATCAAGGAAAGGAAAAAAGCAAAGAAAAATTCCTTTTTTCAAGATTTTGAGTACGGGGGGTAGATTATAGAAAGGGAAGGTATTAGCAGCCTTTCTATCCATGATTATCCATGGGCTCTTAGGTACTTTCTCATCATTTTTAAAATTTCTTTCGTATTTTTGTGTGTTTGAAAAGTTTTTTGTTTTACTTCGTTTTAACCCTTGCTTCTGTCTTCAAGAGTGTTACGAAGTGTTTTTGAAAACTTTGTTTGAAAAGAGTGTAAGTGTGGCAAAGTTTGTTTGTTTTGAGCAAGTACCTACTAGCATCTACCTATTCGAAAAAAGAATGCTTCTATGTTCGTTTCCTTTAGACAGCGCTATCCTACTATTAGTGAGTAGGTAGCACCATCGTTGGAGTTTTAAGGGTCAATTCGAAAAGGGACGTACGATCACTAAAGCAATGTTAGGACGTCTTAGTAATAACCCCAATGTCTTAAGATCAATATTCGAGGCAACACATTCGAGGCAACCTTTTTGAGGCAACATTTTCGAACGAGTCTTTCATCTTTTAGACAAGAGAGCAACCACTAAAACATCCTATACTTAATGTCCGTTCACCGAAGGCAACCAAAGTGGGAGTATACCCTAGGAGTGCACATGTACGAGTGATTCAATTTCAAATTATTATCTTTGCACATTTAGGGTTTGCTAACCATTTTAAAGTTAATCATACATTATTGTCATGCAACCCTAATATCATACATCTAACAATTTAATATTTTGCGGAATTTAAAGTGCGGAAAGTAAAGTTATGCTATTACAAGGCTTCGGGTATTAATTACATAGCCAAAAACAACCCGTAAAGAAAACGATAACTGAACGGAAAAAAAGGTCCTAATTAATCTATTACATCTTGAGAGCAATTACATGAATATTGTAAAAATAAATAAGCGCGACGAATAAAGAACGAAGGGAAATTAGGGTTTTGACCCCGTCTAACCTAATTAAAAGAAAAAAATATTTTTTGATTGTTTTTGATTATTTAAGAAAATAAAGGTTTGAATTAAATATATATACAAAATTACTAAATAAATTAAATTAAAGAAAATAATTTACATTTGACCTATTTTGTATTTTTGGTTATTTTATAAGAAAAAGAAAATAGAATTTAAATTAAGCAAAAACCCTAATTTTCTAATTGTTTTTTAATTTATTTACAAAATAATTAAAGTTACCCTAAAATTAAATTAATTAATTGAATTAATTTTTGTATAAAAAAATTCTAAATCTAATTGGATGAAAATATTATTTTTGTGATTTTATTAAAAAAAGAATTAATTTTTATGTTAGTAAAAATAAATTAAATGAATTAATTAAAAGAAATATAAAAAGAATAGAGAAAAGTGAATGGGCCTGAGAATCAGCAATTTAGGGAGTGTGAGTATCAACTTCTGGGCCCAAAACAAGCTGACCCACGTTGACTCCCTGGACTCCATGCTATGCGTTGACTGGGGTGTATCATGGTCACCACATGATGGCCATCAGATCTGGCTTCCTGGACATCTGGTTGGTTTGATGATGAGGGTACATGATGGTCTCCCTGCCTATACACGCGCCTGATCATTTAAAGAAAAATAATGTGAAATAATGGGGGGACCTGGGATTTGAACCCAGGCCCCATGGCTTTCTCCACTAGCCTTGCTACCAACTGCGCTGCATGTTTTATTTGTACATGGAATAATAATAAATGATAATATATAATGATGTGGGTTTGTGGGGAAAAAGCGCCAAAATTCAAATGGACAAGTAATATGATGACATGCAAGTCATCCTTGTCCTCTCTCCGTTGGTAAAAGTCGGAGACTTTTACCTACGGACAAACGTCTATCACTACAACCCTGGCTTATTTCAAAATCCCCCATGGGCATGATAAATGGAGTCTAAGGCCATGAATCAAACCGTCTTGTCCTGCTGAGCATGATGGTGCCCTTCTTGTGGCCCAATTTTACCTGTATACAAAGATCCTAAAACGAGACACAAAACCCTAGCCATGGTGGATTTCAATACAGCTAATAAAAATGAAATTAAATATCACCATGAGCTTGCAATCATGTTAGGGGTTCAGAATATGCTATTGAAACATGATGAATGTGCAGGAATAACAAGATTCAGTTTTGGAAATAAGGGCAAATCGTGGGAGTCGTGGGGATGAATTCTGGGCACTAGCGCGCTCGCTTTTGATTGGTACAGCTTCCTTGCAATCCCAAGAATCGAATGAGATGGCTAGGGAATCCTGTAAACGCCTGGAAGTATGAAATCAAGTCACCACTTTCTTTGAAATTTTTCAAGTTTTGTTCAACCTTTGTGCACCTTCAAAGCTTGTGATTTTGGTCTGCAATTGTACCCTATATACCACTGATTGAATTAGGGTTGCAAAAGTGTTCTCAATCTTTATCAATTATGGCTTTTGATCTTGATTTGATTCACTTGTAAATCTTTCCAAAATAGGCCAAAATCAATCTTTTTATGCCCACCTATGCCTTGCACGAATTGATTCACTTGCTAGCTGGATATAGGACCTGAAATGTGCACAAGATCTTGAGGTTTCAATGATTTGGATTTTTCATGATTTGTTTTGATTTAAATTGATTTAATTGAAATAAAAATCAAAATAAATAGAAAAAATAAGATAAATACAAATGGTAAGAGCTAGGGCTCGTGGACCATGCTACCCACTCAAAACAAATGCAAAAGGTTAGGCCCGTTTAGCAAAAATTGCAATTTGAGGCACTTTTGACTTTTGGCAATTTTGCAAAAAAGGTCACCTTCACCAATGCATAACTTCTTCAATTTTGACTCTATGAAAGTGATATTGGACTTTTTAGAAAGCTCAAGATATCCTCTAAGCAACACTTTTGGTCTCATCTCAATTTGGTATTCCATGTTCAAGTATGAAGCTTTGACAAAAAAGGTGTTTTTGTTGACTTTTCAAAATGACCTATAATGTCCAAATTCATAACTTCTTGTGAGTGCATATTTTGAACTTGTGAGCTGAAGATGAATTGTAGATCATTGCATCCTCTTGAAAATGAGCTTCGGATGGGTCATTTCTCATAAAGTATGAGAAAGTTATGCTTGGTCAAAGTTGAGTTGACTTTTCCTACAAAACCCTAATTTAGCAACTTTTGGGTTTTGGTGAATTGTGAGCAGTCCTTGAGGAATCATGATCAAACCTTTATAAAATGATGAATGATACTTCAAAATTAGGATGTTGACCAAAAATCTTGAAGTTTGACTATAAGTAGGCCACAGTTGACTTTTGCCCTAGCATAGTCGATTTTCAGGCCTTTGAGCAATTGACTGAGCAAACTTCCTCTGCAAGGCCTGAAACTTGACATGGATGATCTTGAGAACATATTAGGACAATGGTTAGAATTTGGGATCCCTTTGACTCAAGTATCTTGATGCAACATGAAACCCTAATTTGAGGTAGACTGCCTTAGGAGAGAGTTTGTCTGGTCAGCCCTTGGACTTTCTTGAGCAATTTGAGGACCTCACTTAAAATGTATTGAGAAAAATGGGAGGGAAAATTTTGGGGTACAACACTTTCCAATCTGGAAGTCACCACATACTCTTCCTTCTTCTATCTTGAGCTTAGGAATCCCTCTCACGGCTTCTCCAGATATAATTATTTTCATTCCTTTCAGATGCAAGTGTCCCAATTTTTGATGCCATAGTTTAACTTCATTTTATTTGGATAAAACACATGTTGGGGAGAAGTTCAATTCATGGGGAATCCATAAATAACAATTGTCTTTAGATCTGATTCCTTTCATAATAACTTCACTATTTTCATTGCAAACAAAATATTCTTCCTTGGTGAAGTTAACTTTGAATCCTTGATCACACAATTGGATTATACTTATCAAGTTAGTTGTTAACCCTTTAACAAGTAAAACATAATCAAACTTTGGGACTCCTGAACATTCAAGCTTGCCAACTCCTTTGGTTTCACCTTTGGCTCCATCATCAAAAGTCGCATAACTGGTGGAATGAGATTTGATATCTACCAAAACTTTCTTGACACCTGTCATGTGTCTAGAACAGCCACTGTCAATGTACCAGTCATCTTTGGTTGATACTCTGAGAGAGGTATGACCTATGAAACTAGCAACATTAGACTTGGGAACCCACTGTTTCTTCTTTTTTGTTATTTTGGTGGATCTGATCAGTTTTAGGAAGAGGAGTGGTTTTAGGATACCCATACAACTTGAAACAGAAAGGTATTATATGACCAAGCCTTCCACAGTGATGAAATCTCTAGGGATGGGATTTCTCTTTGATGTGATTAACCTTTTTCTTGCCATGATGTTTGCCATGATGTCTAGACATTTGATTAGACATCTTTGGTTTAGACTTGACATGAGTGGAATCTAATGAAGGTTCTTCTAAATTTGGTTCCGTAACACGGTGGGAGAACTGACTTGGTGTTTTGTGTTTGATCGCAAATGTTGCGGTTAGGAAGAGTCTCCACCGACTTTTCTTTTATCCAAAGGAAAGGCTGAAAAGAACAGGAAAGCCCTTTGAGATTATTTCTGAGTTCGGGGGGTAGATTATGAAAAGGGAAGGTATTAGCACCCTTTTCATCTGTAGTTATCTACAGGCTCTTAGTTGCTTGCTTGATCACTTGCTTTTTGTTTGAAAGTGAGTTTGTGATGTGGGTTTTGAAAGTATTTTTTTAAAAGAATGTCTTTGTAATGGTTCTCGTCCCTATAAGAACGCGTACAAAGTGTTTTGTCTTTTGAAAATGTTTCAAATGAGAGTGTTGGTGTATAAAATGTTTTTATTGTGAGCAAGTAAGCAACTAAAAGTAACCTACCTACTCAAAGGTGTTAAATGTTCTTTTCCTCCTCCTTTAGATGTTGCTATCTTACCATTGTTTTGGTAAGAAGCCCCATCGTTGGATGTGAAGGGATGGGCGTGGGACATTTGTATAGTCATAGAAGGCAACCTATGGGATGTTTTAGCAATGTCATTTAGGGACTAGATTGTTTACCGAAGGCAACATCGAGGGTCATCGAGGGACTACGATCTTTTATCCATGGTCTTTGCTAAAACTCCCATGTTTGAGGGACATGACTATTTTTCGAGGCAACAAGTGAGATTACCCTAAGGGTGCATGTGTGAATAGTGTGTTTGGTTGCATGCATTTGTCTTTGATTTTTAAGTTGTCTACTTGTTGTTTTTTTATCTTTCCATACACACCTAAGTACTAGCATTTACACAAAAGTTATAAAAGATGCAAGAAATAAAACTTACGCTATTACAACCATATCGAATTACATGGAAATATGAAGACAAAAATAAAATAAATGCAAGAAAAATGGACCCTTCGATTTGGCTTGAAACACCCTTCGATTATGCATTTCCTGGCTTCCTTCGATTTGGATTCTGAAGTCCCATCGATTTGCTTTCCTGTCTCCTTCGACTGAGAGTTGGAATCAAGTTGGTCACACCTTTCAATTCTGCCTGGAAATCAACGTAGTTATGCCTTTCACTTAAGGCCTGGAAATAGCCAGGTTTTGGCCTTCATTTGAGGCCTGGAAACAACAAGGTTCTGGCTTTCATTTGAGGCTTGGAAATAGCCAGGTTCAGGCCTTCGTTTGAGGCCCAGAAGCAACAACATTCATACATTGAAACAGGTTACTTGCTGACCCTTTGTAAGCATATTGGGTCCTCGAACTATGACTCGAAAGGCTTGTGCAACTAGCCAATTGAAGGGTATAACAAACCTGCCTTAAAGTCTAAACATGCAATATCCAAATATAACTACAATCCATGGGTTAGCATGAAAACTAATGGGTCTCAAAGTCCAAAGCATAACTAAACTAAGGTTGAGTTTTCAACATACAAGCAGTCAGAATCGAAAGCTAAAACATATTCTAGAAATGTCTACATTTTTCTTTATTGGCATATGAACATGATATTAAAATAGAATAGACTCAAGCTTAAAAGAAAACCTACCTCTTGAGGTCCTTAAATCGAAGGGAGATGTACTTGCTTTCTCTGATAAAAAATGAGAATTCGTTGGGACCCTCGTGAGGCTAGTCCAGTTGCTACTTTGTGAAAGCGGTGTATGGGTCGAAAGAGGTTGTGTGAGTGGATCGAAAGATATTTTATCACAAGTGACGGGACAACTCAAAAGCCTATTGTATGATAGCTGGGTGAGTGGGTCAAAGGGTGGTTTGATGGTCACTTGGAGGGTGAATCGAATGTTTTTTTTTCTTAGTGTATAGAAATGTTTGGGAAAAAAGAATGTTGAGAAGTGTTTGAGAATTTTTTGAGAATTTCACAAGTGTTTTCTTGCAAAATTATTTAGGCCCATAATACGTGTGGTGATGCCTCCTTTTTATAGATGGCTTGAGCTGATGCTTTGGGAGGGAAAACAAAAATTTCAAACAGAGAGGGGTATGATGTATTTGTAGCTTTCGAGGGACAGTTCTTTATTGCCATTTTGGTGCAAGGAATAGGGCAACAATGCAGGACTGTTGTGCAACAGTTTTGGAGTTTTATGGCCAGTGTTATCATGCTTAATCTTGGCAGCGCATGAGACTTAGTTAACAAGTACCTTAAATACTCCACCCTTTCGTTTTGATCACTTCGACAACAATGTTTGCTTCTTACAATGTGTGCTCTTCGAATGGACCCATTATAGGTCCTTAAAATCCACCAATTATGATCCATAGTGTTGAAGAGTTTTAGAGGTGTAATCTAAGTACGTTGCTTCGAAGGGTTTATTTTCCCAACATTTGAATCAAAAGAGGCTTCCCAGCTTGTAAATCGAAAGAGGTTGCCAAACTTGTAAATTGAAGAAAGCTACCCAGCTTGTAAATCTAAGGAAGCTACTCAACTTTTAAATCAAAGGAAACTGCCCAGCTTGGAAATCGAAGGAAGCTGTCCAGCTTGTAAATCTAAGGAAGCTACCCAGCTTGTAAATTGAAGGAAGCTGCCCAGCTTACAAATCAAAGGAAGCTGCCCAGCTTGTAAATTGGAGGGGGTTACTTCAAAGGAAAACTCATGGCCAGTTTGAAACTTGTTAAATCGAAGCCAACTTGTTTCTTTTTTGACCTAATTGAAAGGCACATTAATATCTTCAAAATTTTACATTTTATTTATTTCTTTTAAACATGTTTTTGTAATCACACATGCGAGAGAAATCTTTGAGAAAAAGAGAGGGCATATTTTGGGGTACAACATCTTCCCCTGTTCAATCTTCTTGAACCTGAAGAGTTAGATTGACAAGTCTGCCATTCGTGACTTGAAGGTGCAATATGATTGAACACTAGAGTGCCCAGAAATTTGCACTCGATGATGTGGTGGTTGTTTGTGTAGGGAATGGGCTTACAGATGCCATTTGGAGGAATGATGGATAGTTGTTGGAGATGGGCTTACATATGCCATCTAAAGGTGATTCTTGACAGAAATTAGACTAAGTCTAAGCTTGACTTCAACTGGAAAAGAATCAGAATAAATCTTGGAGCGATCTATCTGAACCAGGGAGAGTGTCTACGGGAAAGAATCAGGATAAACCATTGAGGGGTTTGAACTGAACCAGCAGAGGTCTAGAAAATAATCAGAATAAATCTTGGAGCGATTTATCTGAACCAGAGAAAGTTTCTACGAGAAAGAATCAGGATAAATCGTTGAGAGATTTAAACTGAACCAGTAGGGGTCTGGAAAAGAATCAGAATAAATCTTGGAGCGATTTATCTGAACCAAAGAAAGTTTCTACGGGAAAGAATCAGGATTAACCGTTGAGAGATTTAAACTGAACCAACAGGGGTTTAGAGAAGAATCAAAATAAATCTTGGATCGATTTATCTGAACCAGAGAAGATGTCTATTTGGAAAGTATCAAGATAAACCGTTGAGAGGTTTAAACTGAACCAAAAGAGGTCTGGAGAAGAATCAGAATAAATCTTGAAGCGACTTATCTGAACCAGAGAAGATATCTACGAGAAACAATCAGGATAAACCGTTGAGAGATTTAAACTGAACCAGCAGTGGTCTGGAGAAGAATCAGAATAAATCTTAGAGCGACTTATCTGAACCAGAGAAAAATGTATGCGGGAAAGAATCAGGATAAGTCGTTGAGAGATTTAATACTGAATCAGCAGTGGTATAGAGAAGAATCAGAATAAATATTGGAGAGACTTATCTGAACCAGAGAAAGATGTCTGCGGGAAAGAATTAGGATAAACCGTTGAGAGATTTAAACTGAACCAGCAGTGGTCTGGAGAAGAGTCTGAATAAATCTTGGAGAGACTTATCTGAACCAGAGAAAGATGTCTGCGGGAAAGAATCAGGATAAACTGTTGAGAGATTTAAATTGAACCAGCAGTGGTCTAGAGAAGAATCATAATAAATCTTGGAGCGACTTATCTGAACTAGAGAAAGATGTCCGCGGGAAAGAATCAGGATAAACCGTTGAGAGATTTAAACTGAACCGACAAAATTCTAAAGGAAGTACTTGTCATATAGATAGTCACCCCCGTCTTTATTCAGGAATCTATAATTGATTTGTTCATAGATATTTTCCTTGTCTTGTTGACGATAACTTTTTGTGGTTTGATCTTTCCTGAAAAAGGTGAAGAGTTAATTGTATGTAATGCTATGATGTATGAAATGCATAGTGCAATGCGATTGTGATATATGCATTTGTGCCATTGATGCTCATGATGCTTGGATGTGATGTATGCACATGTAAGCTTTTCTATTGATGGATGGGTTTGTATAATCAGAGAAATAAAATCTGCTGGGGAAGAGAAACTCCGTGTATTTCCTGTGGGATTTATGAAATCCTGTTGGAAAATCCTGAGAAGCTGAATGACTTTTGCTGGTGTATCTTTGAGGTGGCAAGTAGAAGTTTTGCTCCGTCGGGGACATGAAGGCAAAAGGCACCAATAGGCTACATGTTGGGGATATGATGAAGATCCTGTAGCGAGACGTTCTTGCTTCTGCCCCTACTAGAGAAAATACCTGTGGGGGTTTTGTAGAATGGCTCATAGATGTTGTTCTATTTCTTAAAGCCATTAGTAATTGTCTTTTGTTTAGTTTTCTTTTTTATGCGTTCATTTATAAACAGTAATTATGTTTAAATGCATATGTTCAAAAATAAATATTGGATGTTTTTGTAAATAAAACAAGAATAGTAAAAGAGAAACATATAGTTTTTCATTTTCAAAGGAATATCTTTGTATTAACTTGAATAAGTGTTTGTACAAAGAGACGAACATCCTAGTAAGAGAATGTCGTCGTAAAAAATGAAAATTTATACAAAGAAAAGAACAACTATGTGAAATAATCCCATGGGGTTCCCATCCTGCTATAGCCTTCATGTCTCTGAGCGTCTCATCCAATTGCTACTTTGTACGAAGCTGATTGGATTAATTAGTACCGTTTGAGTTTGATGATTGATGCTGAAGATTGGTTGTAAGGTAATCCAACGGAACATAGTCATACACTTTGAATCCATAACTTTTTCCTGGACCACGTTTCGGGTTTTCAGTCCACCGGGATACCCTTTTTTGCCCAAGCCGCCCTTTCAGGTTTTCCGCTTGTCGGGTGTACAATTTTTTTTATTTTATCCCTAATTTTTGCACAAACTCTTTTGGTTCGCTGGGACACCATAACTTTTTCCTAGGCCAGTCGACCTAGTAGGTCTTTGTTTATGCATAGTATCTTTTAACTATGTCCGCATTTACAGGGTGTGGAAGATCGTCACCATCCATCGTGGTTAAGATCATTGCCCTACCAGAAAATACGCTTTTGATCACAAATGGTCCTTCGTATGTAGGAGTCCATTTTCCCCTGGAATCGCCTTGTGGCAGTATGATACGCTTGATTACCAGGTCACCAGCTTGATATGCCTGACGTCTGACCTTGTTGAAATATTTGATCATACGTTTTTGGTATATCTGACCATGGAAGACAACTGTAAGCCTCTTCTCATTCATCAAGTTTAACTGGTCAAGTCGAGTTTGAATCCATTCATCTTCATTCAACCCCGCATCCTTTATGATTCCCAAATAAGGTATTTGGACTTCAATTGGTAGAACAACTTCCATGCTGTATGCCAAGGAGAAAGGAGTTACCCCTGTTGATGTGTGCGCCGTATTACGGTAGCCGTGGAGAGCAAATGATAACATCTTATGCCAGTCCTTGTAGGTCACTGTTATTTTTTGTATGATCTTCTTGATGTTTTTATTAGCGACTTCTACAGCGCCATTCATCTTCGGCATGTAAGAAGAAGAGCTATGATGCTAGATCTTGAATTGCGCGCACACTGTAGTGATCATAGTATTGTTGAGATTTGTACCATTATCTATGATGATTCTTTCTGGAATACCATATCGACAGATAATATTCTTCTTGATGAATCAGGCCACAAAATTCTTGGTGACATAAGCGAAGGAAGCTGCCTTAACCCACTTCGTGAAGTAATCAATGGAAACCATGATGAAGCGGTGTCCATTAGAAGCTGTAGGTTTAATTTATCCAATCATGTCGATGCCATACATTGCGAATGGACAAGGAGCAGTTAGGACGTTTAGAAGAACTGGAAGAACATGTACTTTGTCAACATAGATCTGACACTTGTGACAGGTTCGTGAATGCTGATGACAATCTGCTTCCATGGTGGACCAATATTATCCTGCTCGTAGGATCTTTTTAGCCATCGTATGCCCACTAGAATGAGTGCCAAAGGTGCCTTCGTGTAAATCAGCCATAATCTCGTATGCCTTACTCTTGTCTACGCACCGAAGCAAAGTAGAGACGTGGTTGTGCTTATAGAGAATCCCGTTACTGAAGAAAAACTTAGTAGAGAATCTTCTCAGGAATTTCTTGTCATTGACTAAAGCTCACTCCGGATACTCTTGGGCCTCGAGATATCTCTTAATTTCATGGAACCAAGACTTGTCCACTACTTCATCAGTATCGATCTCGTGACAGTAAGCTGGCTCATCCATTCTCTCGATGGTGATCTGAGGAGCCTCATTATCCCATCTGACCTTGAACATGGATGACATAGTTGCTAACGCGCCCGCTAGTTGATTTTCCTCTCGTGGAAAATGCTCAAAGGTAATTTCTTCAAAATGTGGGATCAATGTCAACACATGTTCTTTGTAAGGGATGAGATTAGGGTTCTTCGTGTCCCATTCTCCTTTGATATGATTGATGACTAAAGCTGAATCTCCAAATACACTTAAGGACTTGATTCCCAAATATAAGGAAGCCTTGAGACCCATAATACACGCTTCATATTCTGCCATATTATTGGTATAGTTGAAACATAACCTAGCAGTGAAGGGAGTATGACATCCTTCAGGGGATATGATCACAATGCCTATGCCGTTGCCAAGTGAGTTGGAAGCTCCGTCAAAAACCAAGGTCCATCGGGATCCTTGTTCAAGTTCGTCATATGGTATGAGTTCTTTACAATTGTTTACCAACATGATGTCTTCATCTGGGAACTCGAATTTCATGGACTGATAGTCATCCACAGCCTGATGATCAAGGTGATCGGCTAGCACACTGCCCTTTATTTCTTTTTGGATAGTGTATTGAATGTCGTATTCAGTCAAGATCATCTGCCATCTTGCTATTCTTCCAGAGAGGGCGGGCTTCTCGAATATGTATTTAATTGGATCCATCTTAGATATCAATAAGGTAGTATGGGTCAACGTATATTGTCTTAACCGGAGAGCATCACATGCCAGAGCGCAACAAGTTTTCTCGAGCAGTGAATATCTGGTTTAACAGTCAGTAAACTTTTTGCTCAGGTAGTATATTGCATGCTCTTTTAGGCCAGACTCGTTATGCTGCCCCAACACACACCCCATTGAATTTTCCAAGACAGTTAGATACATGATCAAAGGTCTTCCCTCGAATGGAGGCATAAACAAGGGAGGCTCTTGAAGGTATTCTTTGATTCTGTTGAAGGAAGCCTGGCAGTCGTCGTTCCATTCCACCACTTGATCTTTCTTCAGTAATTTGAAGATTGGTTCACAAGTAGCGGTTAGATGGGAAATGAACCGGGCGATATAGTTCAGCCGTCCTAAGAATCCCCTAACTTCCTTCTCAGTGCGAGGAGCAGGCATTTCTTGTATTGATTTTGCCTTTACAGGGTCCACTCCGATACCTTTGCCACTGACAACGAAGCCTAAGAGTTTACCGGACCTCCCCCCAAAAGTGCACGTATTCAGGTTTAGCCTTAGTTTGTATTTCTTTAGTCTTTCAAACAGTTTCTGCAGATGGTCAAGGTGTTCCTCTTCAGTTTGAGATCTGGCTATCATGTCATCCACGTAGACCTCTATCTCGTGATGGATCATGTCGTGAAACAGAGCTACCATGGCACGTTGATAGGTTGCCCCAGCATTCTTCAACCCGAATGGCATAACTTTGTAACATAATGCACCCCATTGTGTGACGAAGGTCATTTTTTCCATGTCCTTAGGTGCCATTTTGATCTAGTTGTATCCGGAAAAACCGTCCATGAAAGAAAATACTTTATGTTGTGCGGTGTTGTCAACCAGAATATCAATGTGGGGAAGTGGGAAGTTATCCTTGGGGCTTGCCCTATTTAGTTCCCTGTAGTCCACACACATACGTACCTTACCATCCTTTTTAGGCACTGGAATAACATTGGTGACCCATTGTGGATAAAAGGTGACAGCTAAGAATCCAGTGTTGAGTTGCTTCATGAGTTCAGTCTTGATTTTCTCTGACATTTCTGGCCTCATGCGATTGAGTTTCTGTTTTACCGGAGGGAAGTTTTATTTTGTCAGCAGACGATGGACCATGATGTCAGGGGTGATCCCTGGAATATCTTCATATGACCAAGCAAAGACCTCAACATAGTCATGTAGTAACTGAGTTAAGTGCTTCTTGACACTAGGCTCCAGGTTGGCACCTACATTGACTTCTTTTTTATCCTCTACAATACCTAAGTTAATTGTTTCCACTGGCTCTTCGTGGGGCTGTATGGTCCTTTCTTCTTGTTGCAATAACCTGTCTAGTTCTCCTGGTACCTCATAATCTTCCTCACCTTCATCTTCGGCTTGGTAGATCGAATTTTCAAAGTCATGATAGGCCATAGCAGAATTGTTACCCATGGGATCTTGAGTAGATGTGGATCTGCATTTTGATATGTGAGTGTGTGTAAGAGTATAGCTATCTTTGAAAAATGATAAAGGTTAAAAAAGAAAAACAATGAGCATATAATTTTTCATGCAAAAAAGTCCATGATTTATTGATGACATATGAAGATGAAGTAACAACCCTCACAAATGGACTGTTGTGCCTCGGGTAAGACACAAGGTTTTAAAGTCTAAATTGTTTAATTATTACAAGTCCGACAAAAATTTAAAGACAATTACTCTTAGATAAAACTAATAGGGACAAATTCTTTAGCTTCCCAGTTGTTGAGTCCTCCGCTGATAGTTGGAAAAATCCACTCTTCCAGGTCGCAACTGCCATCATTGTCTTCCACTGTGTTGACTCCCTAATTGTTGATACGTAAAGGTGCCCCCCCGGTGCGAGTTCTTCAAACAGCCCTTTGTGCTTCCAATGTGAAGCCCAAACCAAATTTTTTGGATTTGTAAGGAATATCCGGAAGTTGACCCCATATAGTGCATCCACCTTCTTCAATCACTACGCTATCATCCTTCATAGAGGCCATTTTCAATGGTGGTATGGTAACTTTTGGAGTCTTGGTAGTAGTCTTGGCTGTTGTGATTGTTAGTGGGACCTCCTCGAAATGTTGACACGGATTTTCAATGAACTAACCATCCATTTCCACGTACCTAAAAGAGTTTAGGTGACTGACCATATATTCCTCCTCCCCGTGAACAATGACGATATTTCCTTTGATTGGGTACTTCAACATCTGATGTAACATAGAGGTGACGGCACCATCGCCATGAATCCAGGGTCGGCCCAATAAACAGGAATAGGAAGGGTGGATATCCATCACGTAGAAAGTTGAATCAAAGGTCTGAGTCCCAACCTTTATAGGGATGTCAACCTCTCCGTGCACCATGCTCTTAGAACCATCAAAGGCCCTTACTACAATGTTGCTAGGCTTCAAAGTGAGTCCCTCACAGTCTAGCTGGTCAAGAGCATTTTTGGGCAAGACGTTCAGCGATGAGCCTTCATCCACTAGAACATGGGCTAGCATAGTGTCTCTGCACTCAACGGAGACGTGAAAGGTGTCGTTGTGTTTCTTTCCTTTAGGAGTCAAGTCGGCGTCAGAAAAGCCCAATCTGTTATCAGCAATTAAAATGGTCACACAATTCTCAAATTTATCAATGGAGGTCTCTTGGGGAATGTAGGCGGTCTTGAGAAACTTTACCAAGGCTTTGGCATGGGCCTCATAACACAAAATTAAGGCCAACATTGATATCTTTGAGGGGGTCTGCCCCAACTGTTCCACGAAGTTGTAGTCACTTTTCTTGATTATTTTTAGTATCTCTTCTATCTCCTTTCTAGAAGCTTCAAGAATATCCTCGGGATGCGACTTCGTCTGGACAGGCTCAGATAACACCTCCTTGCCCCTTGTCTTGGTCGTAGAGATGTCCGTAGGATTGTCAATTGGAGTATTACTGGGAGTGCTGGTAGGAGCGGTAGTGGGAATAATTATAGGAGTAGCAATGGCCCTTGGAGAGATCCCAGGTGAGAAAATTATTCCACTTCTTGTTATCTTACTAGTCCCAACGATATTGACGACGTCAGGATCAATGTCTTTCTCAATTTTGTCTTGGACAACCAACAGATCTTGCTTGACGCCATAGTAATAGACGTCAGCCCCATAATTCCAGGGAACAACTTTATCTGAAGAATATGGTATTGGCCTTGGCATGGTGATGATTAAGGGAGCAGACTTTGGAACAAATGTAATCCTAATGGGTCTTTTGGTGGAGACCCTGGGAGGATTGTTGGAAATGGTGATTATTGAGACATCTTCATAGGAATTTCTAGTGAGAGGAACTTTTTCAAACATTATTTGTTTGCTAGCCATCAGGCGCTGGACGCCCATCTTCAGTAACAAACAGTCATTTGGTAGAGACACGCATAATTGACAACTTTTACCACAGCCTGGAAACAGACTGGCTTACAATAGATTCCTTTTAACAGTCAAAAGGGGAATAGTTAAATCATCCACACTGGACACAAAACAGTCATCTTGAACAGCGTTGACACCTTGACCAAATTTGGGCATTGGCGCTGTTATTACATTATGTGTTTCTGGGGGATCAAATTCAATCTCTTTTGCCTCGATAAGGTCTTGTACCTTATTCTTCAAGGCCCAACAATCATTTGTATCATGCCGCGAGCTTTCAAAATGATAGGCACATCGGGCATTCGGGTTGTAGCGAGGAGAAGCAATATTGGGGTTCTTTGGAGCTTCCTTTAGGGTTATGTTTCACCCAAAAATTTTCCCTCTCATTTTACTCAAAACATACTCCTAGAGGTCCTCAATTGTTCAAGTTGACTAAGGATTGACCAGACAAATCCTCCTCCTAAGACAATGAGCCTCAAACTAGGGTTTCACTCATCATCAAGATGTTTGAGTTCCAAGGGTCCTAAATGGTTTCCATTGCCCTAATATTTCCTCAAGATGATCCATGCCAAGTTTCATGCCTTGCACAAGAAGTTTGCTCAGTCAATTGCTCAAATGCTTTAAAATCAACTGTACTAGGTCAAAAGTCAATTGTGACACACATACAGTCAAACTTTAAATTTTTTGGTCAACATCAATATTTTGAAGTTATATCCATCATTTGATCAAGGGTTGATCATGATTCCTCAAGGAATGCTCCTAATCCATCAAAACTCAAAAAATGCTAAATTAGGGTTCCTATAGGAAAAGTCAACCAAACTTTGACCAAGCATAACTTTCTCATACTTTATCAGAAATTTCTCATCCAGGGCTCATTTTGAAGAGAATCAAATTCCCTACAACTCATCTTCATCCCTCAAGTTCAAGAAATGCACTCATGAAAATATATAAATTCAGAAATTATAGGTCCTTTTCAAAAGTCAACAAAAACACCTTTTGGGTCAAAGCTTCTTACATAAACATGAAAGATCCAATTGATATGAAACAAAAGAGGTTACTTAGAGGACATCCTAAGATTTCTAAAATGTCCAAGAACACACTCTTAGGGTCAAAATTGAGAGAGATATGCATTGTCAAAGTTGACCATTTTTGGAAATTTGCACAAAGTCAACAATGCCCAAAATTGCATTTTTTCCACATGGGCCCATATTTTCAAGATTGAATCTCATTCCTAGCATGGTCCACGACCTATGGGACCCTCCATGCCTTATTTATTTTGTTTATTTAATTTATTTTGATTTTTATTCATTTAAAACTCAAATAAAATCAAATAAATCCAAATAAATCACATAATTTATTTTAGGGATGATTTTTGCATTGAATGAAGATCTCATGTGTTGTCAATAGCCAAAAAAAATCGTGTAAGCTATGAATGGGCAAGGATATTCAAAATTGGAAAGATTTGAAGCAAAATTAAAAGGCATTAATATCTTTGGATTCCTGCCACAAATATTTCCCTAATCTGATTCACTACATATGCCAATGTATTGCAACCCTAGAACACAAGTTTTCAGATGCACAAATGCCTCTAAGAGCAAGAACAAAGTGTCAATTTTTTTTTCAAAAAAGTGCAGATCGGATTCCTCTCCAAAGACCGATTTAAGCCATTCCAAGGATAAAATCACGTCCCTGGGCATCCTATGAAGCGATTGCAAGCATTCCCAAAGCCTGAAACGTCAAGAATCGTGCTCTCTAACAGTCACAATTTGTATTTTTTCCAATTTCAATTCCAATGATTTGTCCATTATGAATTTGTTTTGATCACATATACATGCTTGCTATCACATTTGCAATGTTTTTGATTGGTTTGATTAAAGTTTAAGCGCATGAATAGCTTCTTTCCATGGCTAGGGTTCATAAGCTTGAATTTGGGGTTTCCTTCTCTACGGAAAATTGGACCAAATTATGGGTACTATGGCATTCAGGGGAAAATTCCTGATTGATCCCTAGCTGTAGTTTTAATTTATATTGCTTGTATTGTGTTTTGAGATGTTGCAGGGTTATGGCTATGGACAAAAACTGGCACTATAGCTTTTAGTGACAATTTTGTCTGTAGGTAAAGGTTTGGTATCAAAAGTGACAGCCCCATGAAGAAGAAGATTAGGTGGTATACTCCTATTAGGAGATTTGAATTTGCGCATGTTCTGGGCATAATAGTTTGTTTATGTTATATTTTATTTGTTTAAATATATCCACGACTAACAATTCAGCACGGATGGTAAAGGCAGGCACGTGTGAGAGGAAGGGCCTGGGTTCGATCCCAGGTCCAAACATTTTCTATTTTCTGATTTTCTTGTTTCAGATCCAGCGTGCTTCATAGTCAGGATTCCACCACATGCCTCAAAATATCATACCTTGGATCATCCACTGATCAAATCCAACATACAACAAGCTAAGAGCATGGTAGACCCTCCAAAGGTGATTCCCATTGGATCATGCGCAGACAGAAGGGCCAGTAAGCTTGGGCCTGGAAAATTTCAGCCATGCATCCCCCAAATTGCTTCTCATATCAGGCCCATTCTATTTTCTTTGGCCTTTAATTTATTTAACATTTTTATTGTTTTATTTATTTTTAATTATTTTAAAAATCTTTTTTAATTAAATCTTAAAATCATAAAAACACAAAAAACATTAGAATTAGGTTTTTTTCATAAAATATTTAGTTGCATTAATTAATTAGGTTAATTAGGATAATTTAAATTCATTTTTCATAATTAAAGTTAATTAGAAATTAGGTTAATTTTCAAAATTAATTACTTTCTCAAATATCCAAAAAAATATTTTTTTCTTTATTCACTAATTAAATATCTTTGAATTTAATTGTTAATTCCCCGTATTTAATTTTGTCGCGCGTATTCTTTTTCCATTATATTTTAAATTAATTTAATTGCTCTAAGGTTTGTAATAGTTAAAGTTAGGATGTTTAATGCTTTTATTTCCCCGGTTTGGTTATGTAACCCCCTCCCCAAAGCCTTGTAATACCTAGGTTTAAATTTCTCGCACTTTATTTTCTGCTATTAATTAAACTGTTAGATGATTGATAATAGGATTGTATGCAAAAGATCAATGTTTAAAGCAGTAGAAAACTCTAATTGTGTAAAGATAATTGACTGGAAAACAAACACTTGCACATGCTCCCTCCTAGGGGTTTTCCCCACTTTGGTTGCCTTCAGAAAACGACCACTATTCTCAAAAAGTGTGAATTTTTAGTGGCTGTCCTCTAATTCAAAAGATCACTAGTCCCACGATGACCCTTTCGATGTTGCCTCGGTAAAAAAGTGATCTTAGAGTTTTAGGACAATTACTAAGAGATCTTGCCCTGTTGCCTTAAGTGATTGTAATATTCCCTTTCGATTATCCCTCAAACTCCGATGATGGAGCTAGCTACTCCTTAATAGTAGGATAACACTATCTAAAGGAAATAAGAAAACGAACAATTTTTTTAGAGTAGGTAGAAACTCTTCAGATCTTGCTCAAAATAATATTTTACACCATACACTTTCAAACATACTTTTCAAACAAAAGTTTTCAAAAACGCTTTATCACACCCTTGAGGACTGATACAAGGGTTACCATAAAGTGAATCACCGCACTAAGGCAATTTCAAAACTTTTTAAAAGCAAACAAACACACAAAAGCAATTTAAATATGAGCAAGTACCTAAGAGCCCGTGGAAAACCACTGATAGAAAGGGTGCTAACACCTTCCCTTTCTATAATCTACCCCCCGTACTCAGAAACATCTCGAAAAAATGTTTTTTATGTTCTTTTTCCCTTTTCCTTTGTTGGATAAAATAAAAGACGATGGTGACTCTTGCTTACCGTACATTTGCGAACAAAAAATGCAAAACCAATAGTAACAAAAAACAGTCAGTTCTGCCACCAAATTACAGAATTGGAGACTCTATTGGGGATTGATATAAAGTGGGGTTTACCTTAGGGTCTAGGTCATTTTATTTTCTTCTTTGGCTTGTCTTGTTTGATTTACTTTTAAGGGTAACTATTTGGGTTGTTTGGATCCTAAACCCGAATCAGGGAATTCCTTTAATGTAAGTAGCAATAAACTGTGAGGGAGCTATGCGGGGTATACCGACACGGTTGAAACAGTAGCTACGTTGATGCGATACTTTGGTATGTATCGGTATCCCTTGAGTAATCAAGGATAATATGGGGCTGCTGCGTGGTATCATAAAGCGTTAACTGACCCTAGCACCTCAATTGACCAACTTGGCTTTTTAGGACGTAGTGAGATAGACGTCTTTGGTGTAAACCCAAAGTTGGTTGATACTCGATGCTACACTCATTGAGGTTTGACTCTTGAGTTTTGTTTGGTGGCAAGTCAATTGTCTATCAGAATGAAATTTGGGGGAAAGATAGGTGATATTGAGATCCCTTAGAACCCGATTACTATATTTATGACAGGTTGAACCAACCCAACTTCAAGAGGGTATTACATTAAAATCCATGCAAGCCTTAAACCTAAGGTCTCTGTGTGATTTGCTTGTGTTTGCTATATCTAATATATCTGAGCATAATCATGACATCATAACATAGCAAATCATACTAACCATTTCAAGGATTCTTAGGGTTTATTTTTGTCTTGTTTTGTAGGACATGGCCCTCGCCCGCAGATTCACCATCTAAGTCAGTCTGGTAAAGGTACCTCCTCAGCTTAAGGAGTTAGTATCAAGGGTTACTAAAAGCTCTCCCTTCACGGAAAGGCATGGTCAACTTCTCAGCTTGGTCTCCTCAAACCCTGATGAAGAAATGTTAAAAGTTCTCTTTCAGTTCTTTAACCCTCTACATCATTGCTTCACTTTTCCGGATTACCATTTAGTACCTACTATGGAGGAGTTTTCTCTGTTACTGGGGATGCCTATCCTTAACAAGGTACCTTTCAATGGTATGAAAGAGACCCTAAACCTGGAGATATTTCTAAAGCTCTGTCCTTACAATGGTCTGACGTAGTAGCAAATTGGGAAACCAGGAGAGGTGTCAAGGGTTTTTTGGCTAAGTTCTTATTTAACAAAGCTCATCATTTTTGGGATACCCTGGACTTACAAGCCTTTGAAGAGGTGTTATCCCTTCTCATCTATGGGTTATTACTGTTTCCTAATCCGGACCAGCTCATAGACGTGAATATGGTTAAGGTTTTCCTGTCACGCAATCTGGTACCTACTCTGCTTGGAGATATCCTACATTCTCTGCATACTCACACTATAAAGAAAATAGGGACCCTTCTGTGTTGCACTCCTCTTTTGGCTAGGTGTTTTATTTTACACCTACCTCAATCCGTCTTAAAGAATGAATAGGGTTTGAGATGGTCTCATAGGCTAATGACTCTTACACATTCAGGTATTCATTGGTGTCCTCGATCCTCGGAGAATGTTACCATCATTGGTCGATGCGGATAATTCCTTAATGTCCCTCTTTTGGGCATTAGGGGAGGAATCACTTATAATCCTTGTTTGGAACTGCGACCGTTTGGATATGTGAGAAGGGATGGTCCTCATGATACACTTATCCAAGGAATCGCCTTCGACAATGAGAATGATGCTCGGGGTTACCGTAAAAGGTTCATGCGAGCTTGGGGCATGGTACATAGATTTGGTAGTAAGGCACCGGGGCACAAGAATTCCATCCCTCTTGAGCCTTATCTCAAATGGGTACGAGCCCGTGCCCAAAGTCTTATGATGCCTTACCCCGCCATCCTACCTATGATTATGGAACCGGTTGCTGAAGGAGACACTCCTTATCTTGTTCTTCATCCTAACATGCCAACTGATCATGGGGAGTTACGAAAAACCTGGGTTCAACTTAAGGAGGAGAGGGATACGTTTTAAGCTCAATTCTACGCCAGCGAGAAGAAAGTCCTAGAACTCACTAGGCTACTTCATGAAGAGAGGAATATAAACGTCTATATTGCACCAAAGAGGATGCGCTTATGGGAAACTTAATTTTCTTTTTGCTTTAATTTTTATTTTGTTTGATTGTAAGCCTAAAGGGCACTCTTTGTAACAATTCAAACTTATTAATACAATTAACGTGTGTTTCTTTTGTTTAAGTAAATTTGAGTCTTTAAGAATCCTTGAAATCATTGCATGCACATATCATCTATGAGATTGCATAAATAGGTTTTATAACAGGTTTCTCATCTTCTTCGCTGTTTATTTCAGCAATAATGAATTTTGAACAAAGTATCAAGGATCTCCAGGCACAAATGCCCAATTTCAGCAAATGTTTGTAGCTTTCTCTAAAGGACAGGAAGATCTGGAGGCCCTTATTCTGAAAGATAGAAAGAAGAAGGCGAAGAAGACCGCTGGTGTCCTGAATCTGGGCAGAAGATTCAAGGGACCATTGAAGAAATGGTTGATCTGACCTCTTCATCCAAAGAAGGGGAGAACCAAGAGGGTGATACAAGAGAGAAAAACCCTAGTCCAGGGGAATCTGATAATGACACTGACTATAACGGAGAGCAGTATCCTCCGGCTGGCGAAAGGTACAAACAACTAGAGGATCGTCTGAATTCAATGGAGATCCAAAGAGTACCAGGGCTGGATTTTGAAGAGTTGGGTTTGGTGTCTGGGGTTGTCATCCTAGAGAAGTTCAAGGTTCCGGTATTTGCAAATTATGATGGGGTTTCTTGTCCCAAGATTCATCTCCGTTCTTATGTGAGGAAGATTCAGCCTCACACTATTGATAAGAACTTGTGGATCCATTTCTTTCAAGACACTCTGTCTGGGACTCAGCTTGAGTGGTTCTATCAGCTGGAGGGAATCAATGTCCACAACTGGGAAGATCTCACTTCTGCTTTTTATAAGCAGTATGAATATAACACTGACCTTGCTCCTACCCGTACTTAACTCTAGAGTATGTCTATGGGTGCAACTGAAAATATTTTAAGGACTACGCTTAGAAGTGGAGAGATTTGGTAGGGAGAGTCCAACCCCCTTTGTCTAATAGGGAGTTGGTGGACATGTTTCTTGGTACGCTAACTGGTATGTTCTTTAATCACTTGATTGGTAGCTCCTCGACTGGTTTTACTGAGTTGATATTGACTGGAGAAAGGGTAGAAGTTGGGATCCGAAGTGGAAAGATCCAGAAAGACACCTCTTCAAGTACAATGAAAAAGCTATTCATGGGTAAGAAGGAGTTCAATGCTATTTATAATCCAAGAGGTCAGAATAGAACCGAGCACCGTCCAACGGTAGGCACTGTGATGATACCTAGGCCTGTGGCTACACAACAACTAAACAATCAGCCAAGGGTGGAAAGACCTCAAAGGCAGTTCGCCTGGATCAATATGAAGTTGTCTGAGGTTTTACTCCATCTGTTAAAATCTAACTTGGCAACCTTAAGGGAGGCTCCCAAGAACCCCAACACCATATCTCGTCTTTACAATCCAAACGCTCGATGTGCTTACCATTCAGAGAGTCCAGGCCATGATACAAACGACTTTTAGGCTCTGAAGAATAAGATACAGGACCTGATCGAAGCAAAGGAGATTGAGTTTGATGCTCTTGAGATGCCTAACATCATAACTGCTCCCATGCCCAAGCACAACCGTGGTGTTAATGTCGTTGATACTGATCTATTTGTTACTTCTGTTGATGAAGTTTCTACTCCTCTCATGATCGTCAAGAAGAATTTGTTGCTAGCCAGTTTATTTCCGGGATATGGTGAAGGTTGCCACATGTGTTTATCTCTGCCTTCTGGTTTTTATTTGCTGAAAGCAAGTGTTCAACGCCTGACGGATAACAAATAGATTTTGTTCGAAAGGACTCCATTCCCAACTGTTTTACATGAAGATTTTGCTATCATAACCATTTCCGCCAATCCTTCCAAGGTATCCTCCAAAAGACCTGTTAGGATTACATCTGCTCAAAGAATTGCTCCATTAATAATCACTTTTCCTGGCCCTGTACCATACTCCTCGGACAAAGTTGTTCCTTGGAATTACGGTGCTGACGTTTACTACCATGGCGTCAAACAGGATTTGTTAACCATTAAAGACAAAACAGCTGAAGAGGCTGATCCCGATATCAATAACATTGTCGAGACCAGCAAAATTACTCTAAGTGGAAGGGTTTTCTCTCCCGAGATCTCCTCGAAGACTGCTGCTAAGCCTATTGTTATTCCATCTATTATTCCGGCTAGTACTTCTGCTACTACTCCCATCCTTACTCCAGTTGTTACCCCTGTCGATGAGTCATCTGAGACTCGGGGCAAAGAAGCTGTAGGTGAGCCTTCCCAGACAGAGGCACCTAGAGAAGTTATTTTGGAATCCTCTAAACAAGAAATGGAGGAGATTTTAAAGATAATTAAGAAGAGCGACTACAATGTGGTCGAACAGCTGGGGCAGACCCCTTCGAAGATATCAATGTTGCCTCTGCTATTATGTTCCGAGGCCCATGCAAAGGCTTTGGTTACACTTCTCAAGACTGCACATGTGCCGCAAGAAACCTCCACTGACTAATTCATGGACTGTGTGGCAAGTTTGACTGCCGATAATGGGTTGGGTTTTTCTGATGTTGATTTGACACCCAAGGGGAGAAAGCATAATGATGCTCTGCATGTCTCGATCGAATGCAGGGGCACTACTATGGCCCATATGCTATTGGACACTGGATCGTCATTGAATATTCTTCCCAAGAAGGCTCTTGATAGGATAGATTGTGAAGGTTTGACCTTGAAGCCCAGTAACATTGTGGTGAGGGCTTTCGACGGTTCAAAAAGAATGGTGCACGGGGAGGTGGACATCCCTGTCAAAGTGGGTTCCCAGACCTTTGAATCCACCTTCTACGTGATGGATATCAGGTTGTATTATTCTTGTTTGCTGGGTCGTCCTTGGACCCATGAAGCTGGAGCCATTACATCTACATTGCACCAAATGTTGAAGTATCCAGTGAAGGGAAAGATTGTCACCATGCATGGTGAAGAGGAGTACATGGTAAGCCACCTGAACCCTTTCAGGTATGTGGAAATGGACGGTGAGTTCGTAGAGACCCCTTGTCAAAATTTTGAAGAGGTTCCCTAGACTATCGCATCAACCGAGACTATTACCAGTGTGCCGAAGATCACCAGACCTCCTTTGAAGATGGCTTCTCTCAAGGATGCCAGGGAAGTAGTTGAAGAAGGTGGGTGTACCATTTGGGGACAGCTCCCTGATTTTCCTTACCAAACTGACAAATTTGGTTTGGGCTTTACTTCAAGAGCTCAAAGGGCTGTTCGACGTGCTCGGGCTGGAGGACCTCCCTCACGCATCAGCAATCGTGGGGTCAATGCTATAGAAGACAATGATGAGGATTCTGATATTGACAGCTGGATCAACCCTACTACCAACGGTGGACCTAGTAATTGGACGACAAATGATTTTGTACCGATTACTTTTGTTCAACAGTAATTGTCTTACTTGTTTTTTGGATTTGTAATAAATAATATAAACTTTATGGCCTTGTGTCTTACCCGAGGCACAATGGTTTATTTGTGAGGGTTATTATATGTCATTATCATATGTCATCAATAAAAAATTGGACGTTTTTGCATACAAATTTTGCGCTCTCTATTTTTCTTTTCTGCTTTTCACTTTATCAATACAACTATGCTCTTACACACACTCACATATCAAACTGCAGATCCGTATCCACTCTGGATCCCATTGATAACAGTTCTGCTATTTCCTGTTATAACTTCGAAAATCCGATCAACCAAGCCGAGGACGAAGGTGAGGAAGATTGTGAGGTACCTGGAGAACTTGCTAGACTGTTACAGCAGGAAGAGAGGGCTATACAACCTCATAAAGAGCCAGTTGAGACAATAAACTTGGGCACAGAGGTAGACAAAAAAGAAGTCAAGATTGGCACAAATCTGGAGCTTAGTGTCAAACAGCGGTTGATACAAATGTTGCATGACTATGTCGAGATCTTTTCCTGGTCATATGAAGAAATGCCTGGTTTAGACACTGATATTATGGTACATTGTATGCCGACTAAAGAAGATTGCCCTCCGGTTAAACAAAAGGTTCGTCGTATGCGCCCTGAAATGTCAGAGAAGATCAAAGCAGAGGTTATGAAACAGTTCGACGATGGGTTCTTAGCTATCACCTCCTATCCGCAGTGGGTTGCTAACATGGTCCCGGTACCTAAGAAAGATGGTAAAGTAAGGATGTGTGTGAACTATAGAGACATGAACAGGGAAAGCCCCAAGGATGACTTTCCACTCCCCCACATCGATGTTATGGTTGACAATACCGCACAACACAAAATATTTTCCTTCATGGATGGTTTCTCTGGCTACAACCAGATCAAGATGGCACCCGAAGACATGGAGAAGACAACCTTCATCACACAGTGGGGGATTTATGTTACAAGGTGATGCCTTTTGGGTTGAAGAATGCTGGGGAAACTTATCAGTGAGCCATGGTAGCTTTGTTCCATGATATGATTCACCATGAGATAGAGGTTTATATTGATGACATGATAGCCAAGTCTCAAATTGAGGAAGAACAACTTGATCATCTACAAAAGTTGTTTGACAGGTTCAAGACATACAAGCTGAGGTTAAATCCGTACAAGTGCACCTTCGAGGTAAGGCCGGGTAAACTTCTGGGGTTCATCGTGAATGACAAGGGTATTCAGGTAGATCCCGCAAAGATGAAGGCCATACAAGAGATGTCGGCTCCCCGTACTGAGAAGGAAGTTAGAGGTTTCTTGGGATGCCTAAATTATATCGCCAGGTTCATTTCACATCTGATTGCTACTTGTGAGCTGATCTTTAAATTCCTGAAGAAATATCAAGTGGTAAAGTGGAATGACGAATGCCGGGTCGCCTTTGACAGCATCAAGGATTACCTCCAAGAGCCTCCTATTCTGATGCCTCCGATTGAAGGAATACCTTTGATAATGTACTTGACATTGTTAGATAATACAATTGGGTGTGTGCTAGGGCAGCATGACGAGTATGGTCGAAAAAAGCATGCAATATACTACCTTAGCAAAAGGTTTACCGACATAGAGACAAGATACTCACTGCTCGAGAAAACTTGTTGCGCTTTTGCATGGGAGGCTCACCGACTGAGACAGTATATGTTTACCCACACTACTTTGCAGATATCTAAGATGGATCCGATTAAGTACATCTTTGAGAAGCCCGCTCTCTCTGGAAGAATAGAAAGATGGCAGATGATCTTAACCGAATACGATATCCAATATACAACCCAAAAAGCAATCAAGGGAAGTGTATTAGTTGATCATTTGGCTCATCAGGCCGTGGATGACTACCAGTCCATGAATTTTCAATTCTCGAACGAGAATATTATGCTAGTGACTGACTATGAAAAACCTGGACCAGATGAAGGACCTGAAGAAGGATCCCGATGGACCATGGTTTTTGATGGAGCCTCGAACGCACTCGGTAATAGCGTTGGTGCTGTAACTATGTCCCCCGAGGGCTTCCATACTCCTTTCACGGCCCGACTATGCTTCAATTGTACCAACAACATGGTGGAGTATGAAGCATGCATCATGGGTCTCAAGGCTGCTATCGACCTGAGGATCAAGTTCTTAAACATTTTTGGGGATTCAACCTTGGTGATAAGTCAGGTCAAAGGAGAGTGGGATACGAAGCACCCGAATCTCATCCCATAAAAAGAGCACGTGGTGACATTGCTTCCACACTTTAAGGAGGTAACCTTTGAACATTTACCACGAGAAGAGAATCAGTTAGCGGACGCACTAGCTACCATGTCTTCTATGTTCAAGGTCAGATGGGATAACGAAGCTCCCTGAATCACTTTTGAGAGGTTGGATAAACCAGCGTACTTCTATGAGATCGACACTGAAGGAGTAGAGGACAAACCTTGGTTCTATAAGGTGAAGAGATATCTCGAGGCTCAAGATTATCCCGAGGGGGCATCTGTCAATGACAAAAAGTTTCTGAGAAGGTTCGCCGTAAAATTCTTCTTCAGTAATGGAATCCTCTACAAGCGCAACCATGCCTCTACTTTACTTAGGTGCATAGACAAAAGCGAATCGGAGAGGATTATGATAGATCTACATGTAGGTACCTTCGGAACATATTCAAGTGGACATACCATGGCTAAAAAGATCCTACGGGCAGGATACTATTGGTCCACTATGGAAGCAGACTGCTATCAGCATTCCCAAACTTGTCACAAATTCCAGATCTATGCTGATAAGGTGCATGTGCCTCTGGTTCCTTTGAATGTATTGACGGCTTCTTGGCCCTTTGCAATATGGGGCATTGACATGATCAGAGAGATTAGAACTACCACTTCCAATGGTCATCGCTTCATCCTGGTGGCTATTGATTACTTCACGAACTAGGTAGAAGCTGTCTTTTTTGCTACTGTTACCAAGAACGTTGTGGCGCGACTTACCAAGCATAACCTGATATGTCGGTACGGTGTGCCAGAGAGAATCATCACTGATGATGGTACGAATCTCAACAACACAATGATCACCGAACTCTGTAAATAGTTCAAGATCCAACACCATAATTATTCCCCTTACCTGCCGAAGATGAATGGCATTGTGGAGGATGCTAACAAGAACATCAAAAAGATCATACAAAAGATGACGGTGACATACAAAGACTGGCATGAGATGTTACCATTTGCTCTTCATGGTTACCGCACCTTCGCACGAACATCAATAGGGGAAACACTCTATTCTCTGGTATATGGCATGGAGGTTGTCCTGCCTATTGAGATCCATCTCCCTTCTATGAGAATCATGAAAGATGCAGGACTGAAAGAAGATGATTAGATCCAGACTCGACTTAATCAACTGAATCTGATCGATGAAAAGAGACTTACTGCTTTCTGTCATGGTCAAATGTATCAAAAACGGATGATCAAGGCTTTCAACAAAAAGGTCAGGCGCCAAACATATCAGGTCGGGGATCTAGTGATCAAGCGCATCATACTGCCGCAAGGTGATCCCAGGGGAAAATTGACTCCCACATACGAAGGGCCATTTGTGATCAAAAGCATTTTTTATGGTAGAGCCATGATTCTGACCACCATGGACGATGACGACCTCCCTCACCCTGTCAATACGGACATAGTGAAAAGATACTACGCATGAAATAAGACCCGCTAGGTTAATTGGCCTAGGAAAAAATAAGGGCTTCCCGGGGAACCAAAAGGGTTCTAGCAAAAATTAGGGATGAAAACAAAAAAAATCTATACACCCGGCAAGTCGAAAACCTGAAAAGGAAGCTTGGGCAAAAAAGGGTATCCCGGTGGACTGAAAACTCGAAAGGGAAGTCCATGCAAAAGTTAGGGATTTAAAGCGTATCACTATGTCCCATTGAATCACCTTGCAACCAGACTTCGGTATCAACTATCAAGTTCAAACAACACCAATCAATCTAGTCAGCTTCAGACAAGCAGCAAAGTGATGAGACGCTCGAAGACATAGCGACAATAGCAGAATTGAAACTCAATGGGATCATTACACATAGCTGTTTTCTTCTCTTTGTTTACAATATTGTATAACTTTAATTTTCACGGCGGCATTCTCTTACTAGAGCGTCAGCTTCCTTGTACAAAAACGTCTGTTATAGGCTAACTTCAGAAATTAATACAAGTCATTTTTACAAAACCATTTGTTTTTCTTTTTCTGTTTGTTTTGCAAAAACGTACAATGATTTATTCTTTACATGTGCATTTGAATATGATTGCTATTCACAAATATTTGCATAAGAAACGAAAAGATAGCTGCTTAAAACTTAAGAATCAGGGGCAAGGACAACTTTGAAACGAAGTCACCATTACATGCGACCCCGTGATATCTACAATCCCCACAGAGTTAAGGCAACCAAAGCTTTGACACCGACTTCCCCAAACAGGAGTTACTTTCCCCGGCAAAATCCCTTCAGAGAGTCGACGTCTATATTCCCCAGCCAAATTTTATAATCGCAAGCGGTTCATAAAGTTTTCTCCTGAGCAGAGTTTATTTCTTTGAATACATAAGCTCAATCCCCAACAGAGTTTATTCTTCCAGCTACGGAAGTTCATCCCCCATCGAATTTTATTTCTCTGAATCGGCAAAATCTTCCCGCAAAGCATCTCCTCACTCAGAGAGAGTTATTCCCCCGTAGAGTTATTCTCAAGCAGAGTCTCTCCCCGACAGAATATTCGCAAACAGAAAGGAGTAAATCCACGGCATAGTCATCTCCGTTCACCATCTCCAGTGGAAGTAGAAGAACCACTTTTTCTACAACAGTCAGGAATTAAATTTTCAGTACTCTCCAGCAGCAGTCAGGGATTTATTTTCCCAGACTCGGATATGTCACAATAGCATTTCATGTTCATACATCATGATATGCGTATACATATTGCATACATCATAATTTCATTTATTTTGAGAACATCATCACACAATGCATTTCATGCATCACATATAATTGATCTTGTACCTTTTCAGGAAAGATGGTTATCATAAACAATTCCAACAGTTCAAGATTAAATCCATGAAGCTATACATGTCATATCTGCAGACAACTAATGGAAAATCAGTTCCCAAAACCAAACGGGTCAACTGATCTACTTGATCAAATGAGATAGCCCTACTACCCAAGCTTTTATTACGAAGTAACCCTACTACCTTGGTTCCTTCTTATAGCCCTACTACCCAGGCTTTTATTCTAAAGCAGCCCTATTACCTAGGCTTTATTTCGATGTAACCCTACTACCCATGTTCCTTCTTATAGCCCTACTACCTAGGCTTTATTCTGAAGTAACCCTACTACCCAGGTTCCTTCTCACAGTCCTATTATCTAGGCTTTATTCCGAAGTAACCCTACTACCCAGGTTCCTTCTCACAGCCCTACCACCCAGGCTTTATTTCAAAGTAACCCTACTACACAGGTTCCTTCTTGCAATACTACTACCCAGGCTTTATTTCGAAGTAACCCTACTACCCAGGTTCCTTCTCATAGCCCTACTACCCAGGCTTTTATTCCGAAGCAACCCTACTACCCAGGATTTATTTCGAAGTAACCCTACTACCCAGGTTCCTTCTCATAGCCCTACTACCCAGGCTTTATTCCGAAGTAACCCTACTACCCAGGTTCCTTCTCATAGCCCTACTACCCAGGATTTATTCCGAAGTAATCCTACTACCCAGGTTCCTTCTCATAGCCCTACTACTCAGGCTTCATTTCTAAGTAACCCTACCACCCAAGTTCCTTCTTATAACCCTACTATCCAGGCTCCTTTTCATGAATTACCTGACACAGTTTTGCAGGGACTTATCTCGAGAAATCCCTATACAAGTTCCTTCTTTTTTATCTCCTGACAATAGTTTACAACACTGTAAAACCTGGATACGACCAGATACGGTCTATTTCACATTTCCCCAGTAAGTCGCTGTGAAGCCTGGAATACAACCAGATAGCAATCATCCTTATCATCCTCAACCAGTCACTGTGAAGCCTGGACTCGACCAAATGATAGCTCACTTTTGTCTCATCAATCAAGAGTTAATTCCCTAGTAGAGTAATGGACAATCGAAGCTCCTAGACTCTATTTCTTAGGACATAAATCAACATTCCCCGGCGAAGTCCTCCTCAATGGCAGGTACAAGAATTCTCGCAAAGGAATCTCTTATGCGGATGATATCTTTTCTGGATGGCGTCTTTAAGCCTACCCCCGACGATTCTTCGTCGCCTTCAAAATGGCATCTGTAAGCCCATTCCTGATATTATCAATCGACATTCACTTCATGCGAGTGCAAATTTATGGGCACTCTAATGTTCATTAATCTTCAACCTTCAGATCACGAAAGGCAGACAAGCCAATCTACATCCTCAGGTATAAGAAGATTGACAGGGGCAGATGTTGCAACAAAAAAATTTCCCTCTCATTTTACTCAAAACATACTCCTAGAAGTCCTCAATTGCTCAAGTTGACTAAGGATTGACCAGACAAATCCTCCTCCTAAGACAATGAGCCTCAAACTAGGGTTTCACTCATCATCAAGATGTTTGAGTTCCAAGGGTCCTAAATGGTTTCCATTGCCCTAATATTTCCTCAAGATGATCCATGCCAAGTTTCATGCCTTGCACAAGAAGTTTGCTCAGTCAACTGCTCAAATGCCTGAAAATCAACTATACTAGGTCAAAAGTCAACTGTGACACACATACAGTCAAACTTCAAATTTTTTGGTCAACATCAATATTTTGAAGTTATATCCATCATTTGATCAAGGGTTGATCATGATTCCTCAAGGAATGCTCCTAATCCATCAAAACTCAAAAATTGCTAAATTAGGGTTCCTATAGGAAAAGTCAACCAAACTTTGACCAAGCATAACTTTCTCATACTTTATCCGAAATTTCTCATCCAAGGCTCATTTTGAAGAGAATCCAATTACCTACAACTCACATTCATCCCTCAAGTTCAATAAATTCACTCATGAAAAGATATAAATTCAGACATTATAGGTCCTTTTCAAAAGTCAACAAAAACACCTTTTGGGTCAAAGCTTCTTACATAAACATGAAAGATCCAATTGAGATGAAACCAAAGAGGTTTCTTAGGGGACATCCTAATATTTCTAAAAAGTCCAAGAATACCCTATTAGGGTCAAAATTAAGAGAGATATGCATTGTCAAAGTTGTCCATTTTTGGAAATTTGCACAAAGTCAACAATACCTAAAATTGCATTTTTTTTCTACATGGGCCCATATTTTCAAGATTGAATCTCAGTCCTACCATGGTCCACGGCCTATGGGCCCCTCCATGCCTTATTTATTTTGTTTATTTAATTTATTTTTTATTTTTATTCATTTAAAACTCAAATAAAATCAAATAAATCTAAATAAATCACATAATTTGTTTTAGGGATGATTTTTGCATTGAATGAAGATCTCATGTGCTGTCAATAGACAAAAAAATCGGGTAAGCTATGAATGGGCAAGGATATTCAAAATTGGAAAGATTTGAAGCAAAATTGAAAGGCATTGATATCTTTGGATTCTTACCACAAATATTGCCCTAATCTGATTCACTACATATGCCAATGTATTGCAACCCTAGAACACAAGTTTTCAGATGCGCATCTGCCTCTAAGAGCAAGAACAAAGTGTCAATTTTTTGTCAAAAAAGTATAGATCATATTCCTCTCCACAGATCGATTTAAGCCATTCCAAGGATCAAATCACGTCCCTGGGCATCCTCTGAAGCGATTGCAAGCATACCCAAAGCCTGAGACGTCAAGAATCGTGCTCTCTAACAGTCACGATTTGTATATTTTTCATAGCTTGATTCTAATGATTTGTCCATTATGAATCTGTTTTGAACATATATCCATGCTTTCTATCATATTTGCAATTTTTTTGATTGGTTTGATTAAAGTTTAAGCGCAGGAATAGTTTCTTGCCATGGCTAGGGTTCATAAGCTTGAATTTGGGGCTTCCTTCTCTAGGGAAAATTGGACCAAATTATGGGTATTATAGCATTCAGGGGAAAATTCCTGATTGATCCTTGGATGTAGTTTTAATTTATATTGCTTGTATTGTGTTTTTAAATATTGCAGGGTTATGGCTATGGACAAAAACTGTCATTATAGCTTTTAGTGACAATTTTGTCCATAGGTGAAGGTCTGGTATCAAAAGCGACAACCCCATGAAGAAGAAGATTAGGTGGCAGACTCCCATTGGGAGATTTGAATTTGTGCGTGTTCTGGGCATAATAGTTTATTTATGTTGTATTTTATTTGTTTAAATATATTCATGAGTTACAATTCAGCACAGATGGTAAAGGCAGGCGCGTGTGAGAGGAATGGCCTAGGTTCGATCCCAGGTCTAGACATTTTCTATTTTCTGATTTTCTTGTTTCAGATCCAGCGTGCTTCATAGTTAGGGTTCCGCCATACGCCTAAAAATCTCATACCTTGGATCATCCATTGATCAGATCTAACATACAGAAAGCTAAGAGCATGGTAAACCCTCCAAAGGTGATTCCCATTAGATCATGTGCAGACAGAAAGGCCAGCAAGCTTGGGCCTGGAAAATTTCAGCCATGCACCCCCCAAATTTCTTCTCATATCAGGCCCATTCTATTTTCTTTGGCCTTTAATTTCTTTAACATTTTTATTGTTTTATTTATTTTTAATTGTTTTAAATTTTTTTTTATGAAAATCATAAAAACACAAAAAAAAAACATTAGAATTAGGTTTTTTTTCATAAAATATTTAATTGCATTAATTAATTAGGTTAATTAGGATAATTTAAATTCCTTTTTTATAATTAAAATTAATTAGAAATTAGGTTAATTTACAAAATTAGTTACTTTCTCAAAAATCCAAAAAAATATTTTTTATTTATTCACTAATTAAATATCTTTGAATTTAACTGTTAATTCCCCGTATTTAATTTTGTCGCACGTATTCTTTTTCCATTATATTTTAAATTAATGTAATTTCTCTGAGGTTTGTAATAGTTAAAGTTAGGATGTTTAATGCTTTTATTTCCCCAGTTTGGTTATGTAACCCCCTCCCCAAAGCCTTGTAATACCTAGGTTTAAATTTCTCGCACTTTATTTTCTGCTATTAATTAAACTGTTAGATGATTGATAATAGGATTGTATGCAAAAGATCAATGTTTAAAGCAGTAGAAAACTCTAATTGTGTAAAGATAATTGACTGAAAAACAAACACTTGCACATGCTCACTCCTAGGGGTTTTCCCCACTTTGGTTGCCTTCAGAAAACGATCACTATTCTCGAAAAGTGAGAACTTTTAGTGGCTGTCCTCTAATTCAAAAGATCACTAGTCCCACGATGACCCTTTCGATGTTGACTCGGTAAAAAAGTGATCTTAGAGTTTTAGGACAATTACTAAGAGATCTTGCCCTGTTGCCTTAAGTGATCGTAATCGTCCCTTTCGATTATCCCTCAAACTCTGACGATGGAGCTAGCTACTCCTTAATAGTAGAATAGCACTATCTAAAGGAAATAAGAAAACAAACAGTCTTTTTCGAGTAGGTAGAAACTCTTCAGATCTTGCTCAAAATAATATTTTACACCATACACTTTCAAACATACTTTTAAAACAAAAGTTTTCAAAAACGCTTTATCACACCCTTAAGGACTGATACAAGGGTTACCATAAAGTGAATCACCTCACTAAGGCAATTTCAAAATTTTTTAAAAGCACACAAACACACAAAAGCAATTTAAAAATGAGCAAGTACCTAAGAGCCCGTGGAAAACCACGGATAGAAAGGGTGCTAACACCTTCCCTTTCTATAATCTACCCCCGTACTCAGAAACATCTCGAAAAAGGTTTTTTCTGTTCTTTTTCCCTTTTCCTTTGTTGGATAAAATAAAAGATGGTGGTGACTCTTGCTTATTGTACATTTGCGAACAAAAAACGCAAAACCAGTAGTAACAAAAAACAGTCAGTTCTACCACCGAATTACAGGATACCAGATTGGACTTTAAAAGATGTGGCAAAACTTTGGACATGGTCATGTTGATTCGGGTGAATCGTCTCATGGGAGCTTTCGGCCTGCGCTGATAATTTCTCTGCTGATTTGGTGTAGGATTAGAAATCATAACAGCCCCTACCGTCAGGCAAAGTTCAGTTTTGTTTTGATTCCTATGGTCATATGCAACACTGACGTCCTTCTTTCCGGTAAAGGGTTTCTTCATCGTGCTCGAGGGTGCATCTGTTTAAATTTTGCAACTTTTTATACTCGCATCTACCCGTTCACCAGTCATGATTAATTCGGTAAACCCAGCCGAGGAGCTTCCGATCAGGTGTTTGAAGAAGGGACCAAATAGCGTGCCTAAGAACATATCCACCAATTCTCTGTCAGATAGAGGGGGTTGGACCCTTCCCATGAGATCCCGCCATTTTTTAGCGTAGGTTTTGAAACCTTCACCTGTACCCATAGACATGCCTTGCAACTGTGTCCGAGTTGGAGCAAAATCAGCATTATACTGGTATTGCTTGTAAAAAGCGGCCGCCAAATCTTCCCAATTGCGGATGTTGGTCCCTTCCATTTGATAGAACCAATCCAACTACACCCCTAACAAGCTTTCTTGGAAGAAATGCACCTATAGATTCCTATCGACAGTATGGGGTTGAATTTTCCTGACGTATGATCTCAAATGTAGCTTTGGACAAGAGACACCGTCATATTTAGCGAAAGTGGGGACCTTGAATTTTTGTGGGATGACAACCCCTGAGACAATTCTTAGCTCTTCAAAATCCAACCTGAGTACCCTCTGGATCTCCATAGCATTGAGGTGATCTTCCAACTGTTTGTATTTGTCGCCAGCTGGAGGATACTACTCTTCAGAGTAGTCAACCTCTTCTTCCTCTTCAGACTCTAGATGGTCATTTACTTCCTTATTTTTCCCTTCTTGATTATCCCCTTCACCCGATGATGTTGTGAAGTCTAAAGTCCGTCTGGATGGTCCTTTGAACCTTCTTCCCAGATTTGAAACACCGGTTGATTTCTTCGCTTTCTTTTTCTTTTCTTTGATCAGCAGAGTTTTCAACTCCTCCCGTCCTTTTGCCAGAGTCAAAAACATTTGTTGAAACTCAGCGTTCTGTGCCTGAAGATCCTTTATTGTCTGTTTAATATCCATCTCACTAAAATAAACAGTAGAAAGATAAGGAGACTTGTTGTAAGAAACCTGTTTGTGCTATGATGAATGAAGATGCATATGCAAATGATTTCAAGGAAATTAGAGATTTAAATTTGCTTTAAACAAAAAAGAACACACGTTATATTAATAAATCCAAGTTTGAGTACATCATGCCTCTTTGGGCTTACAATAAATGAAATAAAATACAAAAACTCCTAAAACAAAAAAGTTGAACGCATCCTCTTTGGTGCAATATAGGCGTTCAGATAACGCTCTTCATGAAGTTGCTTGGTGAGTTCCATAACTTTCTTCTCATTGGCGTAGAATCGGGCCTCGAAAGTGTCTCGTTCTTCCTTAAGCTGAATCCAATCCCTTTGTAAGTCTTCAAGAGAGGTAGGCATGTTGGTATGAAAGACAGTGTACGAGACATCTCCTTCAACAACATGCTCTATGGTAACTGGGAGAATGGATGGGTAAGGCATTGCAAGACTCTGAGCATGAGCCCGTACCCACCTTAGGTAAGGATAAAGGGGAATGGAATTCTTGTGCCCCAATGTCCTACTGTCCACCTTTCTTACCATCCTCCAAGCTCGTATAAACCTCTGACGGTAGTCTTGATTGTCGTTTTCATAGTCAAAGACCAAACCTTGGATGACTGCGTCATATGGACCATCTCTTCGTGCATACACAAACTGTCGCAGAGCTAAGAAATGGTTATAAGTGATGCCTCCTCTAATTCCAAGCATAGGAACATTAGGGAATTCCCCACAAAGTTCGATGATAGTTATGTCCTCCAAGGATCGAGAACACTAGCGGATATCCAAATTCCTGAGTGACATCAGCTTATTGGGCCACCTCAAACCTTACTCATTCTTCACAATGGATCGGGGAAGATGCGAAACAAATAATTTTGCCAACGGAGGATTACAACATATAAGGGTTCCTCTTCTCTTCATGGTGCGAACGTGGAGAGAATGCAAGATATCTCCCAACAAAGTAGGCATTGGATTGTGAGATAAAAAGATTTTGACAGCATTCACATCTATAAGTTGGTCAGGATTTGGAAATAGTACCAACCCATATATGAGAAGAGCCAAAATTTCTTCAAAAGCTTGTAAATCCAGGTTGTTCCAAAAGTCTTGAGCTTTTTCCAGTAAGAACTTGGCTAAGAACCTTTTGACACTGCTTCTTGTTTCCCAATTAGCCGTGACATCAGATTTTTGCAAGTGTAAAGCTCGGGCAACCTCTTCAGGGCTTGGATCCCTTTAAGTACCATTGAAAGGTAGTTGATATATGATAGGAATTCCCAAGAGCTGAGAGAACTCTTCCATAGTTGGTACAAGCTGGTAATCGGGAAAGGTAAAGCAATGGTGCAACGGGTCAAAGAACTGGAAAAGCACCTTTATCATATCCTCATCAAAGCTCGAGGTAACCAAATTGAGAAGTCGTCCATGTCTCTTGGTGAACGGAGAATTCTCAGGGACCCATGATTCTAACTCCTTGAGCTGAAAAGGTACTCGTACAAGGTTGACTTGGATTGTGTTCCTGCGAGTGGGAGTCATATCCTACAAAATAGAACAAAGATGAATCTCAAAATTCTTGAAATGGTTAGTCTAAAATGTTATGGTATAATGTCATAATGTTATATACAAACAAATCCTTAGGTTTAGGCTTGCATGAGGTTTTATACGTAAGTACCCTCTTGAAGTTTGGTTGGCTCAACCAGTTCTAGTAATAGTAATCGGGTTCTGAGGGATCTCAATATCACTGACTTGTCTTCTTGGGAATTGTTTTAGCGCAAGCCTCTTTCACGGCGACCCAAATATCCCAAAAATCCAAACTTCAATGAGTGTAGTATCGAGTATCTACCAACTTTTGACTGCACCAAAGTCGGTCATCTCACTACGTCCTAATGGCCGAGTTGGTCAAGTAAAGGTTCTAAAAGTCAGTTAGTGCTTCATGACATCCCTCAGCATCCCCGTATTCTCCTTGACTACTCAAGGGCTACTGGTACCCACAAATATGTCACACTAACGTAGTTATTGCTTAGACCATGTCAGTATACCCCACACAGTTTCTACAACGTATTGCTACTTACCTATAAGATATCCCAAATCTGGGTAGAGGATTTAAGCCCAAACAAAGAACCAAAATGTAAAAGCATACACGTCAACCAAAGAAAGCAAATAAAGGTGATCTAGCCCTAAGGTAACCCAACTTTTAAGTTAATTCCCCAGTAAATTCGCCGGTTTTGTAACACGGCGGGAGAACTGACTTGGTGTTTTGCGTTTGATCGCAAATGTTGTAGTTAGCAAGAGTCGCCACCGACTTTTCTTTTATCCAAAGGAAAGGCTGAAAAGAACAGGAAATACCTTTGATATTATTTTTGAGTTTGGGGGTTAGATTATGAAAAGGGAAGGTATTAACACCCTTTTCCTTCGTAGTTATCTACGGGCTCTTAGTTGCTTGCTAGATCACTTTCTTTTTGTTTGAATGTGTGTTTGTGATGTGGATTTTAAAAGTATTTTTTAAAAGAATGTCTTTGTAATGGTTCTCGTCTCTATAAGAACGCGTACAAAGTGTTTTGTCTTTTGAAAATGTTTCAAATGAGAGTGTTGGTGTATAAAATGTTTTTGTTGTGAGCAAGCGAGAATCTAAAAGTAACCTACCTACTCAAAATGTCTTAAATGTTCTTTTACTCCTCCTTTAGATGTTGCTATCCTACCATCGTTTTGGTAAGAAGCCCCATCATTGGATGTGAAGGGACGGGTGTGGAATGTTTGTATAGTCATAGAAGGTAACCTATGGGACGTTTTAGCAATGTTGTTTAGGGACTAGATCATTTACCGAAGGAAACATCGAGGGTCATCGAGGGACTACGATCTTTTATCGAGGGTCTTTGCTAAAACGCCCATGTTCAAGGGACATGACTATTTTTCGAGGAAACAAGTGAGATTACCCTAAGGGTGCATGTGTGAATAGTGTGTTTGATTGCATGCATTTGTCTTTGATTTTTAAGTTGTCTACTTGTTGTTTTTTTATCTTGCCATACACACCTAATTACTAGAATTTGCACAAAAGTAATAAAAGATGCAAGAAATAAAACCTACGCTATTACAACCATATCGAATTGCATGGAAATATAAAGACAAAAATAAAATAAATGCAAGAAAAATGGACCCTTCGATTTGGGTTGAAACACCCTTCGATTATGAATTTCATAGCTTCCTTCGATTTGGATTCTGAAGTCCCTTCGATTTACTTTTCTATCTCCTTCGACTGAGAGTTGGAATCAAGATGGTCACGCCTTTCGATTCTGCCTGGAAATCTACATAGTTCTGCCTTTCGCTTCAGGCCTGGAAACAACCAGGTTCTGGCCTTCATTTGAGGTCTGGAAACAACAAGGTTCTGGCCTTCATTTGAGGCCTGGAAACAGCCAAGTTCTGGCCTTCGTTTGAGGCCCAGAAGCAAAAACATTCATACTTTTCTATAGGTTCTTTGCTGACCCTTTGTAAGTGTATTGGGTCTTCAGAGTATGATTCGAAAGGCTTGTGCAACCATCCAATCGAGGGGTACAAAAAACCTGTCTTAAAGTCTAAAAATGAAATATCCAAATATAACTACAATCCAGGGGTTAGCATGAAAACTAATGGGTCTCAAAGTCCAAAGCATAACTAAACTAAGGTTGAGTTTTCAACATACAGGCAGTTAGAATCGAAAGCTAAAACATAGTCTAGAAATGTCTACATTTTTATTTATTGGCATATGTACATGATATTAAAATAGAATATACTCAAGCTTGCAAGAAAACTTACCTCTTGAGGTCCTTAAATCGAAAGGATATGTACTTGCTTTCTCTGATGGAAAATGAGAGTTCGCTGGGACCCTCTTGAGGCTAGTCCAGTTGCTACTATGTGAAAGCGGTGACTGGGTCAAAAGAGGTTGTGTGAGTGGATCAAAAGATATTTTATCACAAGTGACGGGACAACTCAAAAGCCTACTGTATGATAGTTGGGTGAGTGGGTCGAAGGGTGGTTTGATGGTCACTTGGAGGGTGAATCGAAGGTTTTTTTTCTTAGTGTATAGATTTGTTTGAAAAAAAATAATGTTGAGAAGTGTTTGAGAATTTTTTGAGAATTTCACAAGTTTTTCTTGCAAAATTGTCCAGGCCCCTAATACGTTAGGTGATGCATCCTTTTTATAGATGGATTGAGCTAATGCTTTGGGAGGGAAAATAAAAATTTCAAACAAAAAGGGATATGTTGTATTTTTAGCTTTCGAGGGAAAGTGCTTTATTTCCATTTTGGTGCAAGAAATAGGGCAACAATGCAGGACTGCGGTGCAGTAGTTTTAGATTTTTATGGCCAGTGTTATCGGGCTTAATCCTGTCAGCGCATGGAACTTAATCAGCAAGTAATTTGAATACTCCACCCTTTCGTTTTGATCACTTCGACAACAATGTTTGTTTCCAACAATGTGTGCTCTTTGAATGGACCCATTATAGGTCCTTCTAGTCCAGCAATTATGATCCATAGTGTTGAAGAGTTTTAGAGGTGTAATCTAAGTACATTGCTTTGAAGGGTTTAATTTCCCAACAGGTGAATCGAAAGAGGCTGCCCAGCTTGTAAATCGAAAGAGGCTGCCCAGCATGTAAATCGAAGGAAGCTACCCAGCTTGTAAATCGAAGGAAGCTACTCAGCTTGTAAATCAAAGGAAACTGCCCAGCTTACAAATTGAAGGAAGTTGTCCAGCTTGTAAATCTAAGGAAGCTATCCAGCTTGTAAATTAAAGAAGCTTCCCAGCTTGCAAATCAAAGGAAGTTTCCCAGCTTGTAAATCGAAGGGGGTTACTTCAAAAGAAAACACATGTCCAGTTTGAAACTTGTTAAATCGAAGCCAACTTGTTTCTTTTTGTCCTAGTCAAAAGGCACATTAACATCTTCAAAATTTTACATTTTCTTTATTTCTTTTAAACATGTTTTTGTAATCACACATGAAATAGAAATCTTTTAGAAAATGAGAGGGAAAATTTTGGGGTACAACAGGTTCCTTTTTCTCATTAAACCCTAGGCCACTCTTGTCTCCTGTCAATCTTCCTGCTTGAAGAATTTCATCTAATGTGCCTGACCCATTATTCAGCATCTTGAGAGATTTAACCATTCTATCAAGATTTGAATTCAGAGAAGTCACTTCACTTTGCAGATTAGAAATAGTTTTCGGATGCTCTTCCTTTTCTGCCTTCAGCTGAGTTATGAGGACTTTCTGTTTCTCCCCTTCTTGGCACACTTCTGCACTTCTAGGGCATAATTCTTTGTATGAAGCATCTATCTCATCAAAGTTTAGTTCCCCATCACTAGACTCTTCCTCAGAGACATATTTTCCTGTTAATGCTTTAGCATGCTTGGCAGATTCTTCAAGATCACTGTCTGAGTCCTCTTCATACCAAGTAACATATAGATTCTTCTTCTGCTTCTTAAGATATGTAGGACATTCAGCTCTAATGTGACCAAAGCCTTCACATTCATGACATTGTATTCCCTTCCCTTGAGTGGATTTTTCTTCAGCCCTTTTTCTTCCAAACTCATTTGACTTATGGATGTCAGATGAGATGTCCTTGACATTTTATCTTGGGTTCCTATCCATTCTTTTTATCACTTTGTTAAATTGTCTTCCAAACATAACTAAGGCATTTGATATTCCTCCATCCAAATCAAAGTCCTCCTCTTCATCTTCAGCATTTGATACAAAGGATATGCTTTTGTTCTTCTTTTTCAGATCTTTCATTGATGCTTAATTCAAATGTCAGAAGGGATCCAACAAGTTCATCCACTTTCATTTTGTCAATGACTTGAGCTTCTTATATAGCAGTCGCTTTCATATCAAATCTCTTAGGAAGAGACCCGAGCATCTTTCTCACCAATTTGTCTTCAGGTATTTTCTCTCCTAATGCACTGAATGCATTAGCAATCTCAAGAATGTTCATATGGAATTCATTAATACTTTTATCATCCTTCATTCTCAAATTTTATGGTGAGCAACTGAAGTCTTGGCATCTTAACTTTGGATGTGCCTTCATGAGTAGATTGAAGAATTCCCCATGCATCTTTAGCTACTTCACATGTGTTCATTAATCTAAAAATGTTCTTGTCAATTCCATTGAATATAGAATTCAAGGCTTTAGAATTTTCAAGAGAAATTTCATCTTCTTCTTTAGACCAATCTTCTTCTGGTTTTAACTCAGAAATAGGTTCTCCATTTTCTCCCAATTTGACAGGGTGTTTCCATCCTTTTAAGACAACTTTCCAAGCTCTGATGTCCAGAGACTTTAAAAAGGCCACCATATGTGGTTTCCAATAGTCATAATTACTTCCATCCAAAATGGATGGTTTGTTCACAAATCCTCCTTCCTTGTCCATAGTACCAGAAAGTATCTTCCCTAGATCTCACCCATATATATATATAGCAGGATGCCTGCTCTGATACCAATTGAAATTATGGTATCAGATATGTGATGTTGAAGGAGATGTCACGAAACTAATATCTGAGGACACTATAAAGTGCAACAATAATAAAAGTAGTAAAAATACAAAGGATTGTTAACCTAGTTCAGTGTACAACAACACCTACTCTTGGGGCTACCAAGCCAGGGACAAGTCCACTAAATAGTATCAATTTATAGACCCTTAACAAACAACCAGTTTACGATCTAATCACATAATCACTACCCGTGCTATACTTCTACCTAAGACACACCTAGGTATGAGGCCCTCCTCAAATCCCTTTAATCACTAACAGTGAAGAACAACAGAATTATTAAGTTTTAAATACTTCAATCATTCAATACTTAAAAGCTTATGAATGATGTACAATTAACAACTCAAATTACAACTCAAGTATTAAATAAATACTTAGAGTGTATTACAATTAAAAAGGCTTAAAATTCTAAAACAGAAAGAATATATTCTTCTTCAAAAGTTGTAGTTTTTTGAATAAGGAAGCAAGTCCTTATAAAGGCGTAGCAGTGGGCTTGGGTTGAAAAACAAATATTCCAATCTTTTGAATATTTTCATGAAAACAGGCCAAGATATAACCCATAAGGATAATTCAAATAGAAAGATATTCCTCCATATTTTTCGCAAGCTATGAGTCATAGATCCTGAATAATGGCGTGCATAAAACAGGAATCAAAAAACATAAACAGATATGTAGTTGCGTTCATCTCAGGAGGCAGATGTCAAGACATCTGCTTTGACATCATTCAAAATAGTTTGCTTCAAATGTCGAGACATTTAGCAAAACAAAATCAAGTCATTGTTTTACCAAAATTGCTGCCAATAAACACTTACAATATTAGAAGGAACCTGTGTAAGATTGCTTCAGGATGAGCCTGTGTGAAGCTGTAATTGGAAATATATTAGAAGAAACCCATGTAAGATTGCTTTAGGACGAGCCGATGTGAAGCTGCATCTGGAAATATATTAGAAGGAGCCCGTGTAAGATTGCTTTAGGATGAGCCTATGTGAAGCTGCATCTGGAAATATATTAGAAGGAACCCGTGTAAGATTGCTTCAGGATGAGCCCGTGTGAAGCTGCATCTGGAAATATATTAGAAGGAACTCATGTAAGATTGCTTCAGGATGAGCCCGTGTGAAGCTGCATCTGAAAATATATTAGAAGGAACCCGTGTAAGATTGCTTCAGGATGAGCCTGTGTGAAGTTGCATCTGGAAATATATTAGAAGGAACCCGTGTAAGATTGCTTCAAAAGGAGCCTGTGTGAAGCTGCATCTGGAAATATATTAGAAGGAACCCGTGTAAGATTGCTTCAGGATGAGCCCGTGTGAAGCTGCATCTGGAAATATATTAGAAGGAACCCGTGTAAGATTGCTTCAGGATGAGCCTGTGTGAAGTTGCATCTGGAAATATATTAGAAGGAACCCGTGTAAGATTGCTTCAAAAGGAGCCTGTGTGAAGCTGCATCTGGAAATATATTAGAAGGAACCCGTGTAAGATTGCTTTAGGATGAGCCCGTGTGAAGCTGCATCTAGAAATATATTGGAAGGAAACCGTGTTAGATTGCTTCAGGATGAGCCTGTGTGAAGCTGCATCTGGAAATATATCAGAAGGAACCCGTGTAAGATTGCTTCAGGATGAGCCCGTGTGAAGCTGCATCTGGAAATATATTAGAAGGAACTCGTGTAAGATTGCTTCAGGATGAGATCATGTGAAGCTGCATCTGGAAATATATTAGAAGGAACCCGTGTAAGATTGGTTTAGGATGAACCCGTGTGAAGCTGCATCTGGAAATATATTGGAAGGAACCCATGTAAGATTGCTTCAGGATTATCGTGTAGATAGTTGCCCCGTACTGTTTCGGGAATTAATTTGTAATCTGTTTGAAAGTTGCTGATGGTACTTGTTTGTTTGTGAACTTTACCTGAAAAGACAAAATTAGCTTTATGCAATATCATAATGTATGTAACGCATTGCATGATGACGCTCTAAAAATAATTGAGGACGTTATATGCATTTATATGCATGTGTTATGATATTTTGTAAATGGTGTTATAGATGCAATATGTCGTTAGAGCGTATCGGTAAATTCATGTAGCAATGTCTAGCTGGGGAAAATAAATCTCGGCCTGTTGCTGGAGATGAAGGAAGTGATTCTTCAATTCCTGCCGGGAATAATTTTTCTAGGGATTCCCGCTTTCCGTTTAAGGATACTCCACTGGGGATGTTCGACTTCCGCTTAAGGAAACACCATTGGGGAATGTTGATTTCTTCTTGAGGAATCTCCGCTGGGAAATGTTTATTTCTGCTTGGGGAGAAGTGTTCAGGAAAATTAGTTGTCCGTCGCTCTACTGGGGAGTTTAGTTCTTATATACCCTAACTGGGGATAAAAGAGATGGATAACCTTCTGACTCGTCTAGGGAGGATAAAGTTGAATGATATCTTCTCCAGTTCCAGGTTTCATATCAATTCTCTGGGGATAGTAGTGACTTCTCTGGGGAGAGGAATTTTTCCGGTGATTAGTAGCAGTCTGAGGAATTGACTCAAGTTGAGGAGACTTGTAATTTGTTGGGGAAATAAAGCCTGTTAATGGAGAAATACTCTGCTAAGGAAATAAATTCTTCTGGGGAAATTGAATTTGCTAGAGAGAAGAAATCTGCAGGAGTTTTATAGTTTTCAAACTCAACTGGGGAAGAGAATTTCCAAGAACTGTACTGATTGGAACTCCGTAGGTGGGCGATATTGCCGGGGAGAAGACCATGCTCCTTTACCTTCTAGAGGGATTTTCTGGTGAGTATGACTATGTTATCGGTTGGAAGAAGCCCCACTTTCTATTTGAAGGCATTTAAACTTGTCAGGGAATGTATCTTTGTTGAAGATAAGCTAATGAAGATGACTCTATGGGGATAATCCCGTGGAGATTTCTCTATGGGGATAACTTGAACATTGTCCTATCTCCTAGAGTCCTTGATAAATGCTGATCAGAGTGATAAGTCTTTTACTGATAGACAAGTGATGAGATAATGGAACATAGTCGTACACTTTAATCCCTAATTTTTTCCTGGACCGTCTTTTTAGATTTTCAGTCCACCGGGATACCCTTTTTTTCCTAAGCCGCCTTTTCAGGTTTTTGACTTTCCGGGTGTACCATCTTTACGTATATATATCCCTAATTTTTTCCTGAACCCTTTTGGTTCACCGGGACGCCCTTACTTTTGCCTAGGCATGTCAACCTAGCGGGTCTCTTTTGTATGTAATATCTTCCGATTATGTCTGTGTTCTCAGGGTGCGAGGAATTCTCATTGTCCATAGTAGTAAGTGTTGTAGCACTTCCAGAAAATGTTTGCTTGGTCGTACGTGAACCTTTGCTGGAATTCATGTTCAATTCCCTAAGTGTTTTAGATGGAGACCTGCCCCTGGCTATTCAGGACTTTATAAGACATTTCTTGGAATCTCGACTTGACTGCCACAGATGAGTTGGACAATAACATGTCATGCCCCTTGATTATGGAAAGTTTGTTATTTTAAGTGATTCCGTTTATTGAGAGGATTTCCGTTCATTGGACATTCATCGTACGAATTTCTCTACTGTCAAACAATTAGTTATATGCAAACAGTGGTATCATAAATGCAAAATTCATGATTGTCTTGAAGTTTTTGAAAATGCATTTTTAGCAAACGACATAATTTTGTAATAATATGAATTCAACTCAGAATTTATAGTAAACCTTACAGGAGTCAGGATGCCTTTTGTAACTGTATGCTTTCGAACTAACCTATGCTTCAGCTAAGACTTTTAAGGTTTGTAACGTGGCCTGGTGCACGGTTTAAGAAACAAAGGATAAGGCTCAAAGTTTATTTTTACCCAACCCATTCTTCGTGATGTCCTTCAACCCTATACTCAGTCAATTGAGTTTGGAATGATATTTTGGTGATGGTTCGGATACTGGAAGTTTATTTTAGAAGGTAGTCACTTTTGTAACATTTTTCTATTGTCGAGGATTTGTAGCGACCTCTTTTTGATTTTATTATCCCTACCTTTTTCCTGAACTATTTCTTTTGTGATTACAGTTAGCGGGATGCCTCAGTTTTTCTTAAGTCTCCTTCATAGGTTTTGACTTAGAGGGTTCTTCTTTTGAAAGATAATGACTGATTGTTTTACGAGGAACCATCACCGCCTTTTTGATTTAGAAGGACGTCTCTGATGAATTTCACTGTGTATGAAGTAAAATCTTGCGACTGAATACACATTTGAATTAAATGAGAAACTACCCTGCCCCAGGTTATGATTAAAGGTTTCAATTTATTCTAAAAAGAAAACTCTTACTTCGTAGGCTCAAAGGGGATGACTATGGATTATCTTCCTTATAACTCCACTATTTAGGATTTGAAATAACGCCTGTACATCATTAGCAAGGTCTGTTCAAAAGCATACTATAGAGATTATGGAATTTTTCGTCACCCTCCCACTAAAGGCTTATAGCTTTTAATCAAGAGTTGAATATCACGAAACGAAGTAAGAAAGAAATTTAAATATAATGAAAACAAATTAATTCAAGACAAATATTTGCAATGCATTAATGGGAAAACAAAAGTTTAACATGACAGTAATTGTTTGAATAAACAAAGAAATTACTAATGAAAAATCGAATGAAGAAGCTTCCGTTATTGCCAGTAGAGGAAATCCAGTTATTCAGGTCGTTGCCGCTATCGACATCTTCCACAATATTAACCCAATCCTAATTATGATTTGGCATGGGAGAAGTGATCACGTTGAGAGTCTCAGAAGGATCGAATTCAATCTCCTTGGCGTCAGTCATATTTTGAATCTTGTATTTCAATGCCCAACAATCGTTAGTATCATGTCCAGGATAGTCGGAATGGTAGGCACATCTTACATCGAGATTGTAGTTAGGAGAAAATGTTTTGGGGTTTAGATGAGGTTCTATCAATGTAACTAGATTTATCCTCAACATGTGTTGCAATGCTTGAGACATCGTCATGTTAATTTTGGTAAACTATATCTTCGGGGAATCAGGCCTTTGTTTATTGTTTGATTGTTGTGGTTGTTGAACTGGGGTCGGGTTTGAAATCAATACAGCTGCTACTGATTAATGACGATCACTCTTGATACAAATCCTTTTTGCGTAAACAATAATATTTTCTTTCTTACCATCAAATGGTTTCTTTACAACATTGGAGGTTGAGGCCATGGGGATATTTTCCCTTTTGATTCGCAAATTAAAGAATGAACCAGTCAAGGTGCCCATGAACATGTCCACTAGTTCTCTGTCGGCCAAAGGGGGTTGCACCCTTCCAGCCAGGTCCCTCCATTTTTGAGCATACTCTTTGAAGCCTTCATTTAAACCCATAGTCATATTTTGCAACTGCATGCGAGTTAGTGCAAGATCAGCATTGTATTGGTATTGTTTGTAAAAGACAGCAGCTAGATCCTCCCAAGTATAGATATTAGTCCCCTCAAGTTGATAGAACCATTCCAATTGTGTCCCAGATAATATTTCTTGGAATAAGTGTACCCATAACTTCGTATCGGCGGTGTGCGGTTGAATCTTGCGGACATAAGACCTCAGATGCATTTTTGACAGGAGACCTCCATCGTATTTGACGAAGACAGGAACCTTGAATTTGTGGGGAATGACCACCCCAGGGATCAAGCCTAAATCTCCAAAGTCTAGACTAGACATTATTTGGATCTCTACCGCCTTAAGTCGGTCTTCAATTTGTTTGTACTTATCATCCACCAGTGGGTATTGCTCCTTGGAATAGTCTTTGTCCTCAGTAGCTTGATTATTTCCAACCCCATCTCTAGTGCTTCTAACTTCCTCGTCTTGATTGTCTTCTTCCTCGAAAGAAGCCTCTTCTATTTGAACTAGTAGGGAGGGCCCCTTGAACCTTCTTCCCATGTTGAGGATGACAACCCTCTTCTTGGTCTTCTTTTTGGTGGCAAGGAGTGCCATCATTTCTTGCTGACCTTTGGCTAGGTTGAGGAGAGTCTCTTGGAACTGTGTGTGTTGAGTCTGCAGATCTTTGACGATTTTCTCTAGAGCCATCTTATACTTAAATAAACAGTAAAAAGATGAGGAAGCCTGTGTCGGGGAAATCTGCTTATGATATGATGCATGCTATGCGGATGCAATGTTTTCAAGGACCTTAAGGAATTTAAATTTTCTAGCCAAAAAAAAACGCAACAATTATATTAATAAAGTTCTAAGATCACAATTGCCCCTTGGGCTTACAATGAAAAATAAAAAAAGGTCTCAAAGAGACAACATAATGAAATCCTAAAAGAAAAGACTCAGGTCTCCCACGGGCGCTTCCTCTTTGGTGCAATGTAGGAATTCAAGCTTTACTCTTCGTGAAGTTACGTTGTGAGCTCCAACACTTTCTTCTCGCTTGCGTATAATCGAGCTTCAAAGGTGTTTCATTCCCCCTTGAGTTGAATCCATGAACTTTGCAATTCTTTGAGGTTGGTAGGCGTGTTAGGATGGAGAACGGTATGAGGAATATTCCCTTCGGCAACAGGCACCATAATTATTTGTAGAATAGAAGGATATGGTATCATCAGACTTTGAGCACGATCTCATACCCATTTGAGATAAGGCTCAAGAGGGATGGAATTCTTATTCCCCAAAGTCTTTCTATCAATCTTTCTTACCATTCCCTAAGCATGTACAAACCTTCAATGATAACCTTGGACATCGTTCTCGTAGTAAAAAACAATACCTTGAATGAATGTGTCATGGGGTCCATCTCTTCGAGCATAGCCAAACTGTCGTAGAGCTAGAGACGGGTTATAAGTAATACCTCCCATAATGCCTAAAAGTGGAACATTATGTAAATCCCCACAATGGTAAATGATAATAATGTCTTCTTGAGAACGAGAGCACCAATGGATATCTGCATGAGAAAGTGACATTATCCTTTACGACCACCTTAAACCTTGTTCATTCTCTAATACTGACCGAGGAAGGTACGAGATAAACCACCTAGACAACAACAAAATTCAACATGTAAGATCCCCTCTCTTCCTCATGGTATGAGTGTGAAGACAATGTAGAATGTCTCCAAGCAAAGTAGGCACAGGATTACGAGTAAGGAAAATTTTGACGACATTCACATCTATGAGATGGTCAGGGTTAGGAAAAAGCACCAACCCATAGATTAGAAGATCCAAGATCTCCTCAAAATCTTGTAAATCTAAAGCATCCCAAAATAGTTGAGCCTTCTCTATCGGGAATTTAGCCAAAAAGCCTTTGACCCCACTTCTTGTCTCCCAATTAGATACAATGTCAGAACTCTTCAAATGTAAGGCCTTGCCAATAACTTCAGGCTTTGGAATTTCCTCTAAACCGGTGAATGGTATTTGATCAAGGAATGGTACTCCAAATAGTTGAGAGAATTATTCCATTGTGGGCACTAGTTGATAGTCAGAAAAGGTGAAACAATGATGTACAAGGTCAAAGAACTGAAAGAGCACCCTCACCATGTCTTCTTCAAAGCTTGAGGTAACTATATTGAGAAGTCGACCATATCTTTTGGTGAACAGAGAATTTTCATGAGCCCTTGATGCTAACTCTTTGAGTTGAGGAGGCACCCTTATGAAGTTGATTCGAATTGTATTTCTATGAGTGGAAGCCATAACCTATAAAACAGGACAAAGATAAATCCCTAAGTTCTTGAAATGGTTAATGAAAATGATATGGCATGATGTTATGATGTTTATGATGTTATGAAAAAATAATCATATATACACAAAGAACACAAGGCCTTAGGTTTAGGCTTGCATGGGGTTTATAGGTAAGTACCCTCTTGAAGTTTAGTTGGCTCAACCTGTCCTAAAAAGTAACCGGGTTCTAGGAGTCTCAATATCACCGATCTTTCTTCATCGGGCATTGTTTCAGCACAAGCTTCTTTATTAGCGACCGAAATATCCCAAAATTCTGATCTCAATGAGTGTAGTATCGAGTATCAACCAACTTTAGTCTTGCACCAAAGCCAGCTATCTCACTACTTTCTAATGGCCAAAGTTGTTCAACTAAGGTTTTACGGTCAGTTAGTGCTTCATGACACCACATAGCGGGCCCGTATTCTTCTTGACTGGTCTCAAGGGACATCGGTACCAACAAATGTGTCACACTAACGTAGCCATCACTTCAACCATGTTGGTATTACGCCGCATAGTCCCCACGATCCATTGCTACTTAGCTAATATGCCCCAAATCTGGGTATAGGATTTTTACAAGTAATAAACCCAAGCATAACCCATAAATGTAAATCAAACAAAGCAAACAATTAAAGAAAATAAAGGTGATCTAGCTCTTAAGGTAACCCCAACAGAGTCTCCAGTTCTATGATACGGTGAGAGAACTGACTTGGGTGTTTTATGTTTTATTGTAAATGTTGCGGATAGAAAGAGTCGCCACCGACTTTTCTTTTATCCAATAAAGGAAAAGGTGAAAAGAACAGGAAATAACTTTTGAGAAATTTCTTGAGTTCTAGGGGTAGGTTATGAAAAGGGAAGGTGTTAGCACCCTTTTCATCAGTATTTATCTACGGGCTCTTAATTTCTAGCTCACTTTTGAAATGCTTTTGTGAATGTGTTTGTTTGAAAATATTTTGAAATGTGTCGTCGTTGGGCAAACTTCGTAATGATTCTCGTCTCTATAAGAATGATACAAAGTGTTGACTTTGAAAATATTTCAAGAAAGTGTTGGTGTATTCAGAGTTGTTGGTTTTGAAATGTTTGTGAGCAAGCAATTACGAGAAATCTACCCACTCAAAAAGTATTTGTTCTTTTCCTCCTCCTTTAGATAGTGTTATTTTACCATTTGGTTGTTAAGGAGCCATATCATTGGATGTGAAGGGACGAGCGTGGGTCATCATATAGTCATAGAAGGAAACTTGTAGAATGTTTTAGAAATTTTTTGTAAGGGACTAAGATCATTTACCGAAGGCAACTTTGAAGGGTCATCGAGGGACTTTGATTTTTAATCGAGGGTCTTTTTCTAAAACATCTCACGTTCGAGGGAGATGAATGTTTTAATCCAAGGCAACAAGTGTGGGATACCCTAGATGTGCAAGTGTGTAAGGTGTTTATTTCAAGTATATTATCTTGAATTAGGGTTGTCTAATGTTTAATTTTTAATCTTGCCATACAAACCCTAATTACTAGCAATGATATGGAAAGCGATAAATTGCGGAATTTAAATGTCTTACGCTATTACAATGCTTTTGAGGATGGGGGATACAAATTTACAAATGGGGATGACAAGTAAAAATAAACCCTAATTACTTTTAAAAGGCTTTGACAATTACATAAATTGTAGCGCGAAATAATAAAATGTACAAAAAATGTAAAGATGAAGAGAATAGATTTATTTTTAGGGTTTTTTGATAGAAAAGGTTTTGTAGTTAATTTAATTATAAAAGGATTTAATTAATTAAAAATAAAACCTAAGTCTAATGATGTCAATTATTTTAGAAAATAACTTGAATGTTTTATCTAGAAAAAGTTTTTGTATAGTGTTAGGCCATATCCAAGGAATACAATATGTCCAAAGTAACCTTAATGATCTAAAACTAAAGCAAAATCTCAAAATTAGGAATTTTAATGCCTGAGATGACACGGGTTGTGTCAGCGGACACGGGCACCCGTGTCAGGATCTGTTCCTGGCTTTGCACATGTTTTTTGTCCCAGCTAAATTGACATGGTCCGTGTCGTGTGACACGGGCAGCCGTGTCAACTTCTGCTCTGCCTCTTTGGTATGTCTTCCCCCTTGACACGGCCCGTGTCAGGTTACACGTTCACCTATGTCAGGGCTCCTGGATCATTTTTTTTGGGATTTTGGATATTTGCACTCTTATGCCATGATTTATCCTGTTTTATTCTTTTGAAAACGAAAACAAATGATGTATGGATAAAGATATCAAAGTTTTAGGAAACTTATCTCTCTTGGAGAAAAGTATGAAGCCTCTTCTAGCTGTTCCAGGTGCAATATTATGATTGATTAAGCTCCCTTGGACCTTCTTGAAGCTATGCCAATCCTCACTTTGTGCTGAATGTTATTGAATCACTCCAACCAAGTCAAGTTTCAAAGTACTATTTTTGAGTTTGGAAGATGGTGATAATGATGTTACAGAAGTTGTTCTTGTCTTTGAACAACTTCTATATGATGTATGTGAAGTATTTGGATGTTTCTTTTGGGTGAACCTTGCAAGGTTTGAGAGATTCAAAGATTTGGACTTCAAAGCTCAAAAAATGGAGGTTATGTGGACAATTCTGGTTTTTTGAGAGTAAAGAGGTTTTGAGGGCTTGTTCATCTCTTTTTTCTTGCCAATGATCTCTCTATTTATAGGCAAGATATCTTAAGATAAGGGTTGATCAAATTTTCAAGACTACATGTTGTGGCTAGGTTAGATTGTAAATGAAGCAAGCTTGAAGATCATAGTTCCAATGCTTTGTACTTTGCTTCATAGAGTTGTTGGATACTTTAAGCATGCTTACCTGATTTTGTAGGTTGAGTGTATGTAGAAGGAATAAGTTAGATGCTCAAGAAGAGCTGACTTTGTGATTAAAGCTACTTTGCAAGAATGGCAATGTTAACTTTGTGCCAAAAATGGAAAAGAAATCATTTGGACAATGCTTAAATCAAATGAACAATATATCAAAAGTTTGTGTAAACATTAAATTATGGTGAGATTTGCAAGTTAGAAGGCCTGCAAAGCAATATTATGCAGTATAACATGTAGATTGGATTATGTGTTCTTCACCAAAATGACTTGTAATTCAAGAATGGATGCCCAACTTCATGCATTTGAATCTCCTAGCTCAAGTGTGATAAATTCATTCTCTTTGATGTTTTGGAAAGCTTGAAAATTGTCTACAACTTTCATGTTTCCCACTTTGGCTAAATCAAATTTGAACTTGATGAAAATTGGCTAAGAAGTTTGGACAAAAATCTAACCAAACTTGTTGAAAATTTCTCTAAGTGTTAGATAAAAATGTCATGACTTCATGGGCTTATATCTTCAAATCTAAGGATTTTTTGGACATCAACCCTATAATACAAATTTGTAGAATTCACGAGGATCTACAATTTTCATGTTGAAAGTTTTCTTTGAACCATCTTGCATCTTGGTGAAAAAATGTCCTGAAGTAAGGAAATTATGAAGGATGAAAACACTTAGAATATTTCTAAGTCTTGGAAATCTTGACTTTTTGTTGACTTTCTTGAATTTCTTGATTCTTGGTGATCAAGTTTGATATTTTTGAGTGTCTTGATGAATTTTGATCTTTGAAATTTAATATTGACTAAAAAGTCAAAGTTTGACTTGTTGTGTATCAATTGACTTTTTACCCAATACAACTGATTTTCGATCATCTGAGCAATTTGTGATGTAAGACTTGAAACTGGGCATGCATTCTTGGAGACCTATAATGAACCATAAAAGTAATTTGAGGCATCAAAAGTCCAATTGTCATTTTTGTTATCCAATTGTGTTTTATTTCCTGCTTTTTGTTGGAAAATGGTAATCAGAAAAAACATTTCATAAATATAATAATTGATCTTACCGGTTGATCAAAACCTGAAGTGGGCCAGAGACTTCGACTTCAATGCTGGAATGGAGGAAGAGGGGGTGTATCTGCAAGGCACTCTGATGCTAAATTCAGTAGGAGCACAAAGAGATACAAGAGAGGGATTAGGGTTTTAGTGATGAATATTGGATACCTGACCCTCACATGTGTGAGGGTTTATATAATGCCCTGACGCTTTTCCATTTGTCCCTATTTTTCGGTCTAGATATGCGAGTCCTTAAAAATAGGTAACTTCCAGGATTTGGTCAAAACAGGAAGTCATGCCCATAATTAGTCGTTATATCAAGCAAGGATGAGATGACGGGAAGAAGCGTTTATGAGTGTTTTCTGGGTGTCTGCTCTACGTGTGTCAAGCATATCGGGGAGAAAGATGGCCGTTATGAAGAGCAGAGAGGTGCTCACAGGAAAAGATGATTCTGTCAATTCCTGGGTGGTTATCCTCGTGTAGCTGGTAGGATGAGGACTAGCTTGTTTGAGCGGGAAAATATGGTCTTGTTGGTCCAGGTGGAGAATAGACCATGTTTCCCTGATCGAGGGGCAGAAGCAGCTGCAGGCAGAGGTGCTGCCGAAGGCAGCGGCATACACATTGGTCCTAGGTGGATAATCGACCATGTGTCCCCGGTTGAGGGGAAGAAGCAACTGTGGGAAGAGGTGTTGTCAAGGGCAACAGTGGTCATGTAGTTTCTTGGGAGACAACCGACCACATGTTCCTTATTGAGGGGCAGAAGCAGCTGCGAGAAGAAGTGCTTCTAAGGGAAGCGGTGGTGACGTTGGTCTTGGGGGGACAACCGACCATGTGTCCCCGATTAAGAGGTAGAAGCAACCGCGGGCATACGTGCTGCCGTGGGAAGCCGTGGTCACGTTGGTCCTGGGGGGACAACCAACCACATGTCCCCAGTTGAGGGGTAGAAGCAACTGTAGGCAGAGGTGCTGCCGAGGGCAGTGGTGGTCATGTTGGTCCTTGGGGGACAACCGACCACGTGTCCCCGATTGTGGGGAAGAGAGGAAAGGTGTTATTTATATTCTCTAATTTATTGGGCCAAAGTTTTTGGGAGATCTTGGGTGTAGAAGTGGATTGGGTCATGCCTAGGCATTTGGCCAGACCAGAAGAGGAGCCCCCAAGTTGTTGCTTCTAGGAATAGAAGTGATGACTTAGATCCAGCCTGTGCATCGAGGAGGAAAACTTGATGTTGGCACTTGTTGTTCGCAACATGGACATTTTGTAATCTTTACGAGGGCATGCTTGTATGTACTATATTGTTATTTATTATGTTAATGCATGTTTGTATGCTTGTCTACCTGAGACATTTTATTTTGATTAAGGGTTTCAGTGGTTTGATTGTTAGTATTTGAGTCTACTAGTGTGGGTGATTGGTCGACCGACTAGGGTGATCATCTGGTATGGGCTGGACCTTAGGTCTCGTTTTATGGGCCCGAGCTCGGCGGCGTCAACTTCCCATCGCGAGCTGGGTGTTCTGCCATCGTGGTACGACAATTATGGAGCTCATTTGAGTTTTCCACATCGGGCTAAGAATATGCTCGTTAAAAGAGTTGACACTTGCATCTATTTAATTTAGAGTTCCATGCTTGTACTTAGGCATGCACATAAGGTCAAGAAAATTGTGTTAATTGTTTCAAAGAGACACGTCGATTGTATCAGTTTCTAAACTATAATTTTTCCTTAGTTTTTTGGCATTCCAAGGTCGAGAAAGTTATTTCTCGTGCAGGTTTTCGATATAGTATGCCCCATTTCCATTTTTTCTCGAACACGATAGTATCTCTTGGATGACGGACTTGATCCGCCTCTCTTCTTTGTACTGGAGAGCTTTAATAGGATGTCTGCTCAATGTTGCATTCGCAGGGAATATGTACCTACTGGAAACTGTGTTCGCGGGCAACATATGCCTGCTCGGAAGTTATGTTCACGGGGAACATATGCCTACTATGCTGGAGTATTTGCGGGGAACGCATACTTGCTTAGTAGTTGTGTTCGCGGGGAACATGTTCTAGCTCAGCAACTATGTTCGTAGGGAACATGTGTGTGCTCGGTAGCTGTGTTCACGAGGAACACATGCCTTCTCCGCAGTTGTGTTTGCGGAGAACATGTTCTTGCTGAGTGGTTGTGTTTGCGGGGAACATGTGCCTGCTCAGCAGTTGTGTTCGCGGAAAACATGTTCCTTTTGAGTAGTTGTGTTCACAGGGAACATGTGACTACTTGGAAGTTGTGTTCGTGGGGAACATGTGCTTGTTGAGAAGTTATGTTCGTAGGGAACATGTGCCTGCATAGCAGTTGTGTTCGCGGGGAACATGGTTTGTTTATGCGCTCCTCTCGTTAGGGAGGCTGGTGAGGTCATTTCTGCCACGATGCCAAGCATAATTTGCAAGCATTTTCTCCTCGTACAGGATGTACGCATGGGCTTTGAAGAAGAGGGCGTCTAGTGTGGCTGATGTTTCTATGTCAACTGCTTTGGAAAAATCTCTACGGGGGCACAACCCTCGCTCGAGCAAGTACTTTTTCATATTGTCAATCGTGGAGACCTGAATGGATTCTCTGTTGAACCTCTTAATGTATGCTTGGAGAGATTCTTCTTTTCCTTGTATAAGCACTTCTAGCAAGGCCTCTATCATTGGATAACGGCGAGAGGCAGTGAAGTACCTTGAGAACATCTTCCCCAACTGCTTCCATGAGTTGATGGATTTGTTGGTTAGGTTTTTGTACCAAAACATTGCTTCTTTTCTCAGAGTTATTGGGAACAACCTACCCTTAATAGTGCCCATAACGCCTCAGTAGTCGATCAAGGTGTCAATGTTTTCGACGTGCTCGTCGAGGTCAATTGTCCCATCATATGTTCCCAAGTTTGCGAGTTTTTCTAGTCTGACAGGGAGGGGAGCATCCATGATAGCCTGAGACAATGGACCGTAGGGGCCTTCCTCGTCACTCTAGCTCAGTGATGGTGGTGGAGAAAAGTTGTGCTTCCCTCGTCGGGGAAAATTGTCTTGTCGAGGAGATGGAATTCTCGATCTTCCCACTGATTTGTTGGCTACCGAGGAGAGCTGGTCTCTCTGAGGAGACTGTGATCACGTTTCTTTCTGGCCAGGATATGAGCTCTTTCTTGCCCCCGATGATGAGCATGTCGTCAGAGAGACAGGCTGTGTAATCTTTGTCGTTGATTCCTCTAAGGGGGATACTTTAACAGGTAAGCAATTTCTAACGCCCCCCAATCATCTTGCTTTGTTGGCAGATTAGGGATTTGGTCTTGTTGAGAACTGTGAGCAGGGCAGCCATAGCAAGGTCAGCATTGGGCGAAACAGAGATTACATGTGTGTTCAATGGTGCTCCTTCTTGATCTTTCTTGATCTTGTGGGCTTCGACATCGACGTCTTCAGCCTCTTTAAAGGATAAAGAGGCAGTGCGACCATCCCTCCATGGGATGACCTCTTCAAAAAAGGGCATTCTGCAATAATCATCTGCCTTGCAGATATGGGAGATGATGGGTTTGTGAGCATTGTTGTTGTCGCCAAAGCTGGCCATGACTGGAATCTTGATTATCTACTTTGATCTTTGGTTTTTGGGGAAAGAAATATGGGGAGAGGAGGTTTCCCATAGACGGCTCCACTGAACTTACCGGTTGATCAGAACCTGAAGTGGTCCAGATACTTCAACTTCAATGATGGAATGGAGGAGGAGGGGGGGTGTAACTGCAAGGCACTCTGATGGTAAAGTCAGTAGGAGCACAAAGAGATACAAGAGAAGGGTTAGGATTTTAGTGATGAATATTTGATACCTGACCCTCACATGTGTGAGGGTTTATATAATGCCCCTAACACTTGGCCATTGGTCCCTATTTTTGGGCCTATATATGTGAGTCCATAAAAATAGGTAACTTCTAGGACTTGGTCAAAACGGGAAGTCGTGATGGTTGTTATCCATTGTGCCGAGAAAGGATGAGATGACGGGAAGAAGCATTGATGAGCGTTTCCCGGGTGTCTGCTCTACGTGTGTCGAGAAGACCGAGGAGGAAGCTGGCCATCATGACGAGCAGAGAGGTGCTGAGGGGCAAAGATGATTCTGGATATTCTTGGGTGGTTGTCCTTGTGTGGCTGGTAGGATAAGGACTAGCCTGTTTAAGTGGGAAGATATGGTCTTATTGGTCTTGGAGGGACAACATACCATGTGTCCTCGACCGAGGGCATAATCAGTTGCAGGCAGAGGTGCTGCCGAGGGAAGCGATTGACACGTTGGTCCTAGGGGGACAACCGACCATGTTTCCCTGATTGAGGGGAAGAAGGAGTTACAGATAGAGGTGATGTTGAGGGCAGCGGTGGTCACGTTGGTCCTGGGGGGACTATCGACCACGTGTCCCTGATCAAGGGGTAGAAGTAGTTGCAGGCAGAGGTGCTACCGAGGGTAGTGGTTGTCACATTGGTCCTGGGGGGACAACTAACCACGTGTCCCCAATTGAGGGGAAGAAGCAGCTGCGGGCAGAGGTGCTGCCCAGGGCAACAGTGGTCACGTTGGTCCTAGGAGGACAACCGACCACATGTCCCCCATTGAGGGGAAGAAGCAACTGTGAGCAGAGGTGTTACCGAGGGAAGTAGTGGTCATGTCGGTCCTGGGGGACAACCGATCATATGTCCCCGATTAAGGGGAAGAGGGGAATGGTGTCCTTTATCTGCTCTAATTGATTCCGCCAAAGTTGTTGGGCCATCTAGGATGTAGAAGTGGATTGGGCCTTACCTAGACATTTGGCCAGACCATAATAATAACTATCAATAAAATTTGCAAAATAACTTGTTGCATTTATCTAATTCTAAAATCAAGCATAAGCATATGTGAAGATTGACTAAAAAACCCGTTGAAAACAATCACTCTATGCCCTCTCCCAACTTTGAATATCATGTGTATGAAGTTGAAGAAGAGGAGTTCACTGAAATCCTAGAAGAGGTTTCTCAGTTGCTTGAGCATGAGGAAAAGACAATTCAACCATACAAAGAGTCGTTGTAGACAATTAATTTGTGTTCCGAAGAAGATCCAAAAGAAGTCAAGATTGGGGCACTACATCATCCAGAGGTGAAGAGCAGGTTGACTTATTTGTTGAAAGAGTATGTGGATATATTTGCTTAGTCCTATCAAGACATGCCTGGCTTTGATACTGATATTGTGGAGCATCGTTTTCCGTTAAAGCCAGAATGCCCACCCATCAAGCGGAAGTTAAGGAGGACTCACCCAGATATGGCAGATAAAATAAAAGAGGAAGTATTAAAATAGATTGATGACGGTTTCTTTGTGATGTCAGTTTATCCTCAATGATTACCAATATCGTTCCTATTCCAAAGAAAGACGGAAAACTCCACATATGCGTTGATTACAGAGACCAAAACAAGGCTAGTCCAAAAGATGATTTTCCTCTACCACATATTGATATGTCAGTAGACAATAAAACAAAATTCAATGTTTTCTCTTCCATGGATGGATTTTTCAGGTATAGTCAGATTAAGATGGATCCTGAGGACATGGAAAAAACAACGTTTATCACACCCTAGGGAACATTCTCTTACAAAGTGATGTCCTTCGGGTTGAATAATATTGATGCAACGTACCATAGGGCTATGAAGACCCTATTCCATAATTTGATGCACAAAGAAGTTGAGGTATACGTTGATGATATGATTGCCAAGTCTCAGACTGAAGAGGGTCATATAAAAGACTAATTGAAGTTATTTCAGCATTTTAGGAAGTATCGACTTCGCTTGAATCCAAACAAATACACCTTTGGTGTCTGTTCTAGAAAATTATTGGGCTTCATTGTTATCCAGGAAGGTATTAAGGTTAATCCTGACAAAGTTAGGGCAATTCAAGAGTTTCCTGCACCAAGAATTGAAAAGCAGGTTAGGGGTTTCCTCAGACGTCTGAATTATATTTCCAGATTTATTTCTCACATGATTGTTATTTGTGAGCTGGTCTTTAAGCTTATGAAGAAAGATCAGGGTTGTATATGGATATATGATTTTTGTCGCATTGAAAAATTGAGGAGACCAAGCTATTGACTAACTTCACTCACAAAGGCTTTGGAAGTCACCATCGAATTTATTGTTTCCAAGAAAAGGTAAAATATCGAAACCCTATTGTTTAATATATAATTCAAGGACTAAAGACTGAAATCAAAGAAAAAAGAAGAGATTAAGGTATGGGAGTTAGTTTATACAAAGGGAAGTTATTAGCTCCCTATGTATTTATAGTACTCTGCATGAATCTTTTGTAATATTTGTTTCTTGGTTAAAATTACTTGCTTGTAAAAGATTGTAGTGATGAGAAAGGAAGGTATTTTTTATATATTTTTGTTTGGAAAGACATAGTCTTATACCTACTATAATATAGTGGGAGAACTGACTTGTTTTGCATTTTATCGCAAATTTTACGGATAACAAGAGTCGCCACCGACTTTTCTTTTATCCAATAAGTAAAGGGTGAAAAGAATAGGAAAGACCTTGAAGATTTTTTCGGGGGGTAGGTGTAGCGGTAGAAATGTTCAAGACTAAGCCATTGGATTGACTAGACTTTATACAAATCAAAATAAAAATCGCCACCACGCTTTATTATTTCCAAAGGAATGGGAAAAGAGCGAATAACCCAAAAAAGGGGGAAAGATTCAAGGTAAGGGGGTTGGTTATGCAAAGGGAAGGTATTGGCACCCTAAACATCTACGGTACTCCGCAGGAACCTCTTTGAAAAATCTGTATATTTTGGCTATAAAAAATGTGTTGTATATAAGATGGATGGTGGAGGTGAGAAAAGAAATATTTTTTTTTTTATGATTTTTGCACCCGCCACGGTTGCGAACCTTTAGTGCCTACGTACCACCTTTCGTGCAATAGGGGATCAGGGTACACGTAGTTCCTCTTTTGTTTTTTTTAAAAAAATTGAAACACAAGTGTGTTCGTTAATTTTAAGAGATAAGACATCATCGTCATTGTCCGTATGGAAAACATAATTACTACCCACAATCATGAGAAAGGAGAATTTGCATCATCTCAAAGTGGAGGATATGGCTTGGATTTTTAAAATCAACAATGCCTCACTCAACACCCAAGTGGAAATATCTCACTTCACTACATATTGTAGAAGTATAGTTGTTTGTATCACTACAAGGATTGACAAGAGTCTAACCTTTTGAGAAAAGTTTAAAGATAAAAGCCAAAGTGGCAAAAATGATTTGAAATGAGATTGATTGACTTTTAGTCTTCTCACAAAAAAAATGTCACGGAATTATTAAATTGATTGAAGTTTATTTATGAAAATGTTTTGAAAATGCATGGACATAAGTCCAAGTTTATTATGAAAGTGTTTAAGTTTCAAAACAAGAAGAGTTTAAAAAGGAGGGAGAAGATTTTTGAAATTAAAGAAGATGGGAGGAGAAGAAGAGACTATCCTAAAGCATAAGGTAAAAGCTAAGGATAAGATCCGTCTAACCAACAAGAAGCCAAAGCTTGACATTATGAGCAAAGATAGAATTCCCATTCTTTGGATTGAAACCTAGCAAGCAAAGATACTAGACCTCTTCAAGTGTATTAAGTATTCACAAAAATTAGGCAGAGTAACGGTTGTATACAGGTGAATTCCAAATTACAAACAGAGAATGTAATCACAAAAACCTGCACACAAAAACAAACAAGCAACCTAAAGTCTTGAGGTAAACCTCAAGAACTCCAGACAAAATAATCAGATAAGATCACAAGGTCTCCAAGATAGACCAAGGTTTCTAATCTTAAGTCCAAGAAACAGTCTCATACTCCATAATGCCAAGGGTAGTAACCAAATAGTCCAAGTACCATTAAGAGTTTTTTAGGGTTTATGTTGATTTTTAAGTATCTTAAGAAAAGAAAAGAAAAGCTCAAGTGAGCAAAGTAAAAAAATGACAAGAAAATAAATGCTCAAATAAGAAAAGATGAAAATGGCATGAAATGAAAATGCTAAAAAATAAATAGGACATAAAGCATAAAAAAGAATAAAAGCATAAGATAAACAAGTCAATAATTAGTGGTTAGTTGGATAACCATCTTGAAACTTGGATTTCGAACTCATTAGAGGATTGGTAGAACCAAAGCCTCCACACAACAAGTTGCATTTGCTTTTTGTCAAGTATATCATCCATTTGGAATTCTCATAAGTACCATTTAATGATCAACGATGTTTAATTGATCCGCGTTGACCAAAGGTGTTGTAGATCCATTAGAGGATTGGTAGAACCAAAACCTCCACACAATGAATCTCAAGGTTATTAGATCAAAGAGATCAAATTAACATACTTGGGCTTGAAATCATAAGTTTGGGCCATGAATGATCATTTATTCGAACCGGGACAAAATTTAGCGCTATGTTAAGGAATCGTAAGTGGACTTATATAGAAGTCACGCCTATTTTGAGGTCGGTCAATAGCAATCTATGCACCATTTGTTTTGAGACATGATATAGAGATCATGCTCAAACAACATTTAGTGCAATGAGAAGGGGATGAGATGAAGAGGATTAGGGTAAAAAGATGAATAAACCAGTTTTGAATTAAAAATTTAATCAAACTATTATTAAAATCATTCATCCATTTTGGTAGAGTTGAAATCAACACCTAAGATCCATTGATATTAATAAAGCCATGATCAAAAAATTAACTCAAGACAGCCAGAAAATAATCACAAAATAATATCATATTTAATATATACATTAAAAGGTTTAAAATGTTTAAAAAATGGAAAATAATGAGGAAAATGTCAATTATGTTCAAATTAGAAATGGATCCAAATATTTTTATAAAAAATTTGGTAATTTTTAAAAGTCAGAAACTATTTTTAAAATTAAAATAAATGGGTAAAATAAACAAAAATAGTAAAGTCAGAAACAAAAATAAAATAAGGTCACCAATATTTGTCACAGTATCATTGGATCATTCCATAATTTTTTCAGAATTTAAAAATGTATAAAAGTATTTTTAAACATTTTAAACAAATCAAATAAGTGTAAAATTTATAAAAAAATACCAAAACACTAAATTAAATTGTGAAAAAATAAAAATCAGAAAGAGAATAATCAAAAATATTTTTCATAATTTTTTCAGATTTTTTGGACTAAAAATGAATTTTCTATGATTTTTTGAAATTTAAAACAATTAAAATATAAAAATCAGAAAAACAAAATAAAAGTAAAATATGTGGACCATTGGATGAGAGTCAAAACGCGTTAGTAATCAAATCCAAGGGATCTGGCGCGCTGTGTATATCATGGTCATTAGTGAATAATGTACAGAATCAAATGTAAATCAGATTTTTGAAAAATACAAATGGCACGCCATCATTGGTTGGAAGATGACACGTAGGTCATCTTCAACCTCCAGCCAACGTGATTTGCAGGTCTCTCAAACTGTAAAATTAGAAGCTCAGACCTATGCTAATCGCTTCGTCTCTTCAAGACGAAAATAACCCCACCCTCGCGCCAAATTTATATAAACTATAGCTCAAGCAATTTGGAAAGAAAGTTTTGAAAAGCGATTTGAAAATTCATGGTCAAAATGTATTTCCAGTGAAATGTAAGTGTTGCAACTAGAACCATGGAAATGAGAGCAACACAATAATATCAGAGTTTTGAAGAATTGATGAAGGAATCTACCTATTGAAATTGAGTTGCAGAGTTCTGAAACTGGACTTCTATGGAACAGTATAAGGAATGATTCTTGAAGGTAATTATATGGTTAGCTTCAGGGAAGATCAAAGAAGGTGAATTGACGGAAAAATTGGATTGAAAAAGGCTTGAGAATGGATTTCGAAGTTGCTGAATTCTGGATTGTGAAACAAGTTTGGCAGGGTGATTCTGGCTATCCAAGCTTGGGAAAATGGATGGGGGATGACCCTTTATTTATAGGGAAGAAAAAGGGATCAAAAGGAAGAGTGAATGATGCGTTTTGGAGTGAATTCACGTGGGTCTGCATCATGAAGAAAGTGTGACTCAAACTTGATCAAAACTCAACCAAATCGTGCGTTTCATGATGCTAATCACTTCTGGAAAGTTGCTAAACATGATTAGAAACAAAAACGCGTGGAAATCTTGTGATTAGAAGCCAAAACAATGATTTTAAAATCCTGACTTTGTGAAAAATTCAGTTTCAAAACTACCAAATCCAAATCCATGGCATTTCGAACCCAAGGGGTCTTAGGGCATAATTCTTGATGCTTTGGAAAGACGAGGTTACAATATTTGCAATGGAAAAAGAATGGAATCAAATGGATGCATGAGCTGAAAGTTACATGGAGTCAAAGTTGAAGAAACATAGTTGACTTTTCATACTTAGAAATATTTCAAATTCTTCTTTAAAAATGACCTATAATCTTTTGTATCCAAACATGGCCTTCCACTTAGAATTTGCTCTTGAACAAAAAAGATGGAATGAAGTAGATCCATTGAATGACATTTTTCAATTTGAACCACTTAAAATTTCCAAAAATTGAGCAAGTTATGACTTGTTTAAGTTGGCCAAAAATCATGAAATGGCCTATAATCTTTTGCATTCTTAAGGCAACTTCCATCTATTTTATTACTTTTCACATAAAAGAAGGCATGAATTACACATCCTTAAGATCATCATGGAAAAATAATAGGATCAAGGTGATAAAAATTGACCAATGTATGACCATTTGAAGTCACATATGGAAAATTGGGGATTCACCTGGATGACTTGTAATCTTTCTTCTTCACCAAGTTCCTTCCACATGAAAACTCCTTGGAACTTTTGAAGTGATTTGTTGGTAAATCTTTAAAGAAAAGGATGTATTTGGAATCACTCAAAAATACCAAAAGATGAGCAAGATATGCTCCATTGAAATTCAAAACCATATCCTCTAGTTTAAGAGAATGCTTTGAGGAACTTTGACAAGTTTGAACAAACTTCTTATGCCAATATTCTTCCTTTGTGAATAGAAGGTGTTGAGGATGATGATGAGGACTCATATCCACCAAAACCACTTCCATATCTTGAAATTAGATAGAAATATGCTCTTGTGACCAATAGGAACAAGACCTTGTCCAATCATGATAACTTCTTCCCTCAACCCCTTTGTATTTTTGAATCAATTTTGATAACTTTGAGATATGTTGAACCAAAATAAGCCTTGTCATGCCATTTCTTCCAAAATCAATCCAATAGTGAAGTTTGAATTTCTCAAGCTATTGACTTGTGCATGGAAATAAACTCATGACCCCATCAAGCAAATTGCTAAACCTCATTTCCTTTACCTACATCATTAACAAGTAAGGCAAACCAACATTGCATTTTATTAATTAGAGAGAAAATAAAAGCAAAATATTCATGATCACAAAAGAAAGCAAGTCAAGGTGCTTGATAACTCCTCAAAAGAGCAAGGCTAAAGATAGGTAGAAGAACCAAAAGCCCTATTGTGATCTTGTTGTGATTGAAACAACATGGTATGATGAAGGAATCTTAGGGGGGAAAATTGGGGTACAACAGTAGGTTATGAAAAGGGAAGGTGTTAGCACCCTTTTCATTCGTAGTTATCTACGAGCTCTTAATCTCTTAGCTTACTTTGAAAATTTTCTTTTTGTGTGTGATTTGTTTGAAAATATTTTTAAAATGCCAATGTAAGGAGAAATTTGTAATGGTTCTTGTATCAGTCCTCAAGAATATGTACAAAGTATTTGAAAATATTTGTTTTTTGAAAGTGTGATGTGAGAAATGTTTTATTTAGTAAAATTTGTGAGCAGGATATGAAAAGTATCCTACCCACTCAAAGTCATTCTTGTACTTTTCACCCTTCTCCTTTACAGATAGTGTTATATGTACCATTAATTGGTAGTAGCTCTATCTTTTGGATATGAAGAGATAGGCGAAGGGTCATCGTACAGTCATCGAAGGCAACTTGTAAGGATGCTTTAGCAATTTCATAAGGGACTAGATCATTTTTTGAAAGGCAACATCGAAGGGTCATCAAGGGACTATGATCTTTTATTCGAGGGTCTTTGCTAAAGCATCCCCACTTTCGAGGGACATGATCGTTTGTTCTGAAGGCAACGAAGAGAGGTTACCCTAGAGGTGTAAGTGTGCAAATGTATTGTTTTCAGTTATTTATCTCGATATTAGGTTTTCTAGCGTTTGGTTTTATCTTTCCATACAAACCCTAATTACTAAGAAGTACTATGTTAAATATAGTAGCAGAAGATAAAGGCGGAAATGTAAACCTAGGCTATTACAGAGCTTTGGGGCAGTTACCTAATAGAGGTGCGAGAAATAAAACCCTATAACTATTACATGCTAGGAGCAGTTATATAACAATAAAAAAATGCGGAAAAAATAAAACTACGCTATTACAGTTGATCACACCCTATACACTTTATCTAGGAATAAGAGAAAAGGAAAATAAAAATAGAAAAAGAATGTAAGAAAAGAAAAATAGTTTTCATGATGGCTAATTAAATAAAATCTAAAAAATATAATTAATTTTAAAATTAATCAAAAAGAGTTAATTAATTAGTTGATAAAAAAATAGTTAATTAAACCTAAACCTAATTAAATTAGGGTCTTAAAAAAGGTTTATTTTTAGGTTTAATTGTTTAGTGAAAAAAATTAGGTTAAAAAAAGATTAGGGTTAACCAAAAATAATTGGGTTAGGGAAAAATGACAAACAAGGTTAGAAAATAGAGAAAATATGCAAAATGCCAGGGGTGGGTGTTGAACCCACGCCCTTTACCTTCTGCCCAATATAGCTTGCCACTACACCATGCGTTCGTTGGTGTTAGTAGAACAAACATGCTGAAATACATATAAAACCTGCAAAAATATGAGAAAACAAAGAAATTTTGCAAAAGGCAGGGATTGAACCCACACCCTAGTACAATAATGCCTTAACGCGTGCGCTTCTACCACTGGAGTGGCCATACATCCGTTTATTTTATCAAACTAAAACATATATAAAATAAATTGAAATAGGATGACCAGAGAAGCGTCAGAGCCCTAGCTCCGGTCGTCTTCTCCGGCTAGGTGTTATCTCAAACATGCAAGATAAAGAGCATTAGTGATCCAAATGGACTCTACCCCCTAAATCAACCCTCCTGGATCCAATGGTGGTCTTAGTTTTCACTAATTCTCCCTGTAAAAGGAGATATGAAGCAAACAACCTAAAACAGTGTAAACATGGCAAACCCTTGTCCGGTCGTTATGGGACTCATGAGATGGGTTTATCCTGCATATTGACATCTTTGAAGAACATTAGTGATGTTAGTTTTGATTAAAGCATGATGGAAATAAAAATACAAATTTACAAAGTATATGGAAATCAGAGATGCATGTGATGCTATTTTGAGGCCTCTTGGATCATCACAAACGATCCAATCTTACCCTACAATGCTTCTGAAGTTGAATGGGATGGTTGGCTTGCTTTGAGAGTGGCTGCAAATAGGGTTTGGAGTTTGCCCTAGTTTTGGATAATTTTGAAGTTTTGGAATTGTGATCTCTTCCAAGGTTTTTTGTGTGTCTTTGTTGTCTAAATGAGAGGAACATATGGGCTGTGAATTAGGTCAAACAAGTGGGCTTGAACCTTTGTAAGAAAGCCTTGATTTTATATAATTTATTTTGAATTTAAATAAATAAAATAAAAAATAAATGGAATAAAAATCAAAGGGGTGTATGAATGGATTAAAATGTTCACTATGAGTTATAGAACATGCTGGGACCTTGAAACATAAGCCTAATGGCCCGAAAATTCAAGTTTGATCAATTTAGGTTTCATGCATTTTCTCAAAATTGTCCAACTTGCACCAATCATAACTCTATCATTTTTTATTATATGAAGGTGATCTAGGACTTTTTTGAAAGCTCAAGATGTCCTCTCTAATCTCTATGTTGATCATTTTTTATTTGAAGATTTATCTTGATGTAAGTTTCCTTGACAAAAAGTGTCTTTTGGTTGACTTTTGAAATGACCTATAATGTATTGACTCATATCTCCCAAATGAAGCATTTCTAGACTTGAGCTTAGAGAGAAAAAGTTATAGATAATTGAATTTCATTCAAAATAAGCTTTGGTTAAGGAAAATTTGATGAAGAATGTGAAAGTTATGCCTGGTCAAAGTTTAGTTGACTTCTCCTTAAGAAAATCCTAATTTGGTAACTTTTGACTTTTGATGAATATTGAGTTTTATTGATGAATGATGATCAAACCTTAATCAAATAATGAATGTGACTTCAAAATATTTATGTTGACAAAAAAACTTGAAGTTCGATTGTATGTTGACCATAATTGACTTTTTGTCCAATACCATTGATTTTTAGTAATCTGAGCAACCTTGTGATGCGAGGCTTGAAATTTGGCATGAGCATTCTTAGAGACATATGAGAAACATGGAATCCACTTTAGGCATCATAAGCTCAATTTTCCTTGAGAAAAGCAAAACCCTCGTTGTAGGTCAACTACTTAGGAGGAGGGTTTGTTTGGCCAATCCTTGAGTAATCTTGAGCAATTGAAGATCATCAGAGCATGAGAAGATATCTTGAAGAAAATGGGAGGGAAAATTTTGAGGTACAACACCTACATACTGATTAAGGATCAAAACCTCGTATTTCATGGTAAAAAATAACAAAAGAATTTGTTCTGGTTGATTTCAGGAGAAGAGATATTTCATCATCTTTTAGGGAGAGTGCTCAACTAATACCAAAAAAAGTATGAGAAGATGGATCTTGCATTATCATAAAGGAAGGGCTACTAACTTGGATATAAGATCAACAAGTTTCCACTAATTTCCTTATGTGGAAAGAGTCACATTTACTTCAACAATTACTATGGGGATAGGAGAATCATATCTCAACTCTAAAGAGGATTTATATCTAATTTTTTTGAGAAAATGTTTTAAATTGAAATGTTTAGTTGCAAAAAGATTTGAGTGAGGTTAAATCACTTTTAGTCTTTTGAAATGGCTTCGATAAACTTAAGTATATTGAAGTACTTATTAAAGAAAGAGTGTTTGAAAATGCAATGACACAAAGTCAAGGTTTTTATATGAAAGTGGTGAAAGTTTGAAAGTTGATTTTTGAATGTTGATTACAGACTTTAGGAGTTTGTCGGGTGTATTAACAGCAAATGCACAGTTTAATCGCGTAGTTTTAAAAGATATCAAACCCACAAGGACTGATAGTCGAATTACCGCTATCTAAAGTTACTGTGTAAAGCTAAGGCTAATAATAAATCTTAGTTTTTGGGGTAGACGAAAGTAAGCTTATACTTAATTGAAATATTTAATAATGGGACACCGGTACGTAATAGTCTGACTTTTGGAATTTAGTAAATCATTGGCATAACTTTGAGTATTCAAAACATTGTTCAATAGAAACTATCAGTTTAAAAAACCTTTATCTCACACTCTCGTGATTATTGATTCAGATTATATAATTAAACTTAAATGCTTGCTCTCACTGTCTCATTTAAAATCCAGAAATACTTTTTGAAAACAAATAGAATCTAATTAATCATAAACCTCTCTCGTTGTATTTAAAACTAATGTTTGATTACCACTATCTGGTTAAAAGCTCACTCTCTCGTGATTATTGATTTTAGCCTTCATTTGTATCTTGCTCTCGTAACAAAACAATTTTAATAATAAAATTGTAAACCAAACCAAAAAAGTATTTTATAAAAGGTTTATGCCAAATTATTACCGAACTCCTTCAGTTTGTGACCTTATATACCAGTATCAAGGAAATTAGCTGAATATTTTATTACGTACCAACATAAAATAACAGTAAGAAAACATTAACATAAACATGATTACTAAATATAAAATAGTTAATACAAATTCAAATAAGAACCTTGAATTAAATAAGAGATACTGGAATTAATGACAAGCTTCTAGTACCAAATTGCAATCCTCCACAATATGCCGGCAAAATTTTCATTGAAGAAAATAATTAACTTGAATGCAGGAAAAATAAAAACTAAAATAAATTATGAATGTTGTGAATAAATCTATGGTGCAATAGCTCCCCGGTGTGGAAAACTATTGTTGTATTAGGTAGGAAATTTTCTGCTTAAAATTCTAAAACAAAAGTTTGAAATAATAGAATAAATTTGTGTAAAATTCTCCAACCCTTTTCACTGCACAAACGCTTCTCTTATATAGCCACTGTATCACTTTTGTTGGAGAAGAATTAGGAAATAGTGGAATTCGGAATGCATGGCCGTTGAAACTGACTTTCTCCGAAAAATATACGAAGTGGTGATCATGGGCTGAACTAGTCATAGAAAAAATATTCATGCTTCATTGGAGACGTGGAGAGAATTTAGGAAATAAAGCTTATGGACAACTGTGGCGAGCGTCATGGTTTGTGTGCGGTGTAGCACACATACTTTTGGATTGTGCCAGATAGCATGTGTTGTGTGCCGAAGGGCATACTAATTGACATATGGCGAGCGGCATGGGGTTGTGATGAACTTCACAGCTTTCTGTCATCAGAATTTATGCACTTTTTTCTACTTTACAAATTTGACTCTTTTCTTCTTCATTTCTTCCTCTTTCAAAATGTAAGCCTTGTGGGATGAAAATACCTGAAACATACTTAAAATGCAAGCATAATGCAACATAAGTAACGAAAAATGGAAACTATATTTATGTTAATTAAGCCGAATATGCGATGAATTTTTAGTGTTATCAAACTCTCTTATACTTGAACATTTTCTTGTCCTCAAGCAAATAATTAGTATGGTAATCTTTTAAGCACGTGTTAAAAGTAATTATATGACACAAATCAATTTGTACATGGTCGCATGGTATTTTCATTAGAATAATACAAGCTTGATATCAACACCAAAAATATAGTAATGACACTAGACAACCCCTCCTTATGCAGACCAGTTCCAATCATGCTATTATAGCTCAACCAAGTTCTTTTTGCTCTATTTCACTCATTCTATTCAAGTGCAATCACATTAAGCCCTTTATCTTATTACACGAACATAGTAGAGTAGCCCGTTATTGATGGTCATTTTAAGCACGGGGTTCTATTACATAAATTTGGTAACCCCTTTATTAATCCGATTGCAAGATGTGGAGGATCGAACCGTAGTCCTCCCTACCAAGTTCAACACCAAAAACTCTGAACCAACTTACCTCGGGTAGTTATAACATATTTTGTAGGTTCCGCAACTGTTCGATTAAGTAATCGGGTGAGGGTCACCTAACTTAATTAGCGCATTCCCTGTTTTTAATTCATCATTACAAGATGCTTTTTAGAAAAATGATTTAAGACCATTCACTTATATTTATCGATTCTCTACGTAGTTTGTTTTTAAAATGATGATGACTGCTTATATAAACTACTCAGAGCTACTTTAAAGAATGAGGTTTCAGTATAATAGGTACTTAAGTCGGTCTTGCATAAGTGGGGGTTTTAGAGTGTTAAAACGATATCAATTTTTTTTAAATCTTACTCATGGTTTCTAACATATCTTAAGAATAAGCAACCTATATACTCTTTGAATGTGTCAAGTAAAAAAAAACTTGTTATGGCTCAAGAAAGTGAGGGAGTCAAATAGTAGACGAAAATATGCATATAAAAACTTGATAGTACATATATTGTTTTATTGAAGGAAAATTTTCGAATAATGTAAATCTGCTTAGAAAACAGAAAATGAACGCTAAATAAAGCGGTAAGGCATCCTCCCCCAAACTTAGACTGATCATTGTCCCCAATGTAACAAAGTAAGGTGAGAAAGGAAGAAAGAAAATGAGATGAATGACTACTCTTCACCTTGGCCTCGTGCTCTGCGACGTGCCCGTGCTCGTCCACATGCATCATGTCTTCCTTGGAAAGGCGCTACACCATATCTCTGTAGTCCGGCATGAGTAACAAAATCATGCAGGTTGTCAACCTGATAAGTCAATTCTTGCATCTCTTCAACAAGCTCTCACATACTATGATCACGCTAGTAGGCGTAGTCGTGTTGATCTCTCTGAAGTTGTCAGACTTCTTGCATAATCCCGTTATGCTATGCTTCCATCCTTTAATAGTGTTGAGCTTCAGCTTCATTGTGGCACATCATTTCAGCACAAATGTCATCAAGAGTAGCTAGCTGCCCCTGGTTTCTTCTTCTTTGGGGTTGGTTCCTGGATGATGAACCTACAAGATTCTCGGGAGGAATTTTTGCAGGGTGTTGGTGGGTGTCAGGTTACTGAGCATATTGTTCTAGTACTTACTCCATTTCATCGGGCGCAACATTGCTCGGATCACCTAGATTATTTTGAACATTCTCACCAGGAGCAGGATAACTTAGATCATAGCACCACTTATCGATATCTATTACATTGGTAAGCTGGGGATTTGGCAAAATAATACTCGGAACTACTTTGTTCCTCATCATAAGATTGTATCTTCCATCATCTCTAGCCTTGATAGGTGCTAGCACGACAATTGTCAACATCAATAAATAGAGTTAGTAGTGAAGGAAGATTCGCTAGTTTGTCCCCCAAGTTCAAAGCAAGTGCTATAGAAGTGAATAATCCTCCAATACAGAAAGGGGTAGTACCTCTTGCACAGAAGACTGGATGTGTGCCAATAGGAATGCACTAGCATTGATCTTCCAACCAGGCGTGAAAATGTAGTGCAGGAAAAATAATTCTTTGGAATTAAATTTTTTGTTGTTTGACTTCCCGAAAATGGTATTGAAAAGGATGCGATGAAAGTAAAGGATGGAAGGATTATGGATAGATGAAGAAAAATGTCCTTCCCAACTAGAAGGCCACTCACCAGTTAAATCTTTCCATAGACCGAATGTTGTCGAAGCCCAATCTACTTCTGGAGGGATTTGGTAGTGCACTTCTCCTCCATGAGGGAAACATAACAAACCACTTAGAGCTTCTTAAATCATAGAATATTCATCATTAAAAATCTAAAGTTTGCAGTTCTGGTGAGGTACATGTTGTCATCTGCTGGAGTGTTACAGGAGAAAGAGCTCAAAAATTCCAAGGTCAAAGATTCATAAGTTGGGTGGTTCAATGTGCAGACATAAGATAAGTCAGAATTTTGAAGTAGTCATTGCACACTGTCTAACAATCCTGTGATACGGTGGCAGAACTGACTGTTTAATACTGGTTTGTGTTTTGCGTTTTTTATTCGCAAAATGTCGCGGTAAGCAAGAGTCGCCACCGAATTTTATTTTATCCAACTGAAAAGGAAAAAAAGCACAGAAAAATTCCTTTTTTGATATTTTGAGTACGGGGTGTAGATTATAGAAAGGGAAGGTATTAGCACCCTTTCTATCCGTAGTTTTCTACGGGCTCTTAGGTACTTGCTCATCATTTTAAAAATTGCTTTCGTGTTTGTGTGTTTTGAAAATTTTTAGTTTTACTTTGTTTTAAACCTTGTATCAGTCCTCAAGAGTGTTACGAAGTGTTTTTGAAAACTTTGTTTGGAAAAGTGTAAGTGTGAAAAAAAGTTTGATTTTGAGCAAGTACCTACTACCATCTATCTACTCGAAAAAAGATTATTTCTGTTCTTTTATCCTTTAGACAACGCTATCCTACTATTGAGAAATAGGAAGCACCATCATTGGATTTGTAAGGGTCAATTTGAAAGGGACGTACGATCACTAAAGCAATGTTAGGACGTCTTAGTAATAAACCTAGTGTCTTAAGATCATATTCGAGGCAACATTTCCGAGGCAACCATTCCGAGGAAACATATCCGAGGCAACATTTCCTAACGGGACATTTGATCTTTGTTTATACAAGAGGGAAACCACTAAGACACCCTATACTTAATGATCGTTTACCGAAGGCAACCGAAGTGAGAGTATACCCTAGGAGTGCGCATGTGCGAGTGACTTGATTTCAGTTATTTTCTTCACACATTTAGGGTTTGCTAACCATTTTAAATTAACATACAGTCTTGTCATGCAATCCGATTATCATACATCTAACAGTTAATATTTGCAAAAATTAAAATGCGAGAAATAAAACTATGATATTACAAGGCTTCGGGGAGGGGGACTAATTACATAGCCAAAAACCCGTAAAAGGATAAATAAAAGAAAATCCTAATTAAACTATTATGTACTGTGAGCAGTTACATTACTATCATAAAAATAATAAATGTGCGCGATGAATCGAAACGAGAGAAATTAGGGTTTTGACCCCGTCTAAACCTAATTAAAAGAAAAATCATATTTTTGTCATTTTTGATTATTTTGAGAAAATAAGGTTTTGATTGAATAAATACAAACCTAATTACTAATTAATTTAAATTAAGAAAAATAATTAATTTGACCTATTTTTGTATTTTGTTATTTTATGAAAAGAAATAAAAATATAATCAAGAATAAAAACCTAATTTTCTAATTGATTTTATATTATTTACAAAAAGGTTAGAATTGCCCTAAAATTAAATTAAACTAATATTAAACTAATTTTGACAAAATAAATAAAAAAAACCTAAATTCTAATTGCTGAAATTGATTTTATGATTTTGCAAAAAAGAATTTAATTTTGTGTTAGAAAATAAAATAATCAAAATAAATAAATCAAAGAAATATAAGAAAATAAAGAAAATGGGCCTGGTGTTTGAGCAAAAGGGGGAGTCTGAATTGCATTTTCTGAGCCCAAAACGCCTAGCCCACTTGACTTTTCCAGATCCCATGTTGCAAGCTTGACTAGGCCTATGGTGGACCTCCGTGTGATAAGCGTTGGATCTGGCATGCTGAAGATCTGGTGGTTGAAGGATAATGGCGTATGGTGGTCACATGAGAAGCCTGCACACATGAACATACAAGGCAAAATAATATTGAACGAATGGGGGGACCTGGGGATCGAACCCAGGCCCTTTGGCTTTTCCACAACAACTCTGACCATCTGAGTTGGCTTGTTTTCTTGTATATGGAACAACAAACAATTATTATATTGGGAAAACAAAATAATATATTTCAAAACGCGTGAATTTTGAATAGGAAAATCAAGGAGTGCCACGCCACCCTTCTTCTTCCTTCCTATGTTGGTAAAAGTTCTGACTTATACCTACAGGTATCTGGGCGTAGGTACAGCCCTATGATCCTCCAAAATTCTTTGCACGCATGATAAATCAATACCAGCGGTACCAATCAACTCGTTGCAACCTCACGACCATCATGGTACCACTCTCCATGGCTAATTGTTCCTGCACGCAAAACCTCTAAAAATGAAGCTAAAACCCTAAACATGGAAACTTGTTGTATAGCCAATAAAAATAAAATTGGCTATTACCATTAGCTTGCAAATGATTTAAGGATTCAGAATATATAAACAAATCATGCTAAGAGTGCCAGGATTATGATATATGATTTCAAAAAGCATGGAGGTCGTGGGATACTTACAACGCGTATCTGGGCACGAAAATGCTTGCTAATGATTAGAATGGGATCCTAGAACGTCCAGGAAGTGATTTATGTGGTAGGAAAGGCTTGAGGAAGCCTAGAACTGAGACAACAATTTGCAACTTTTCTTGATTTTTTTGAAAGTTGTTTTCACCTTTGCACGCCTCCTCTATCCCTTCTTTTGGTCTGCACTTGTTCTATATGTACCCTAAAATGGATTAGGGTTACAAATATGCTCCAAATCTTTTTCAATTAAGATGATTGAATCATGATTTGATCCTTATGCAAATCTTTCCAAATCAAGCCAAATCGAATATTTTTGTGTCCAAATGAAGCTTGCACAATTTGATTCTTTTTCCAGCTGTATAAGAGACCTAAACATGCACAAAATCTAAAGCTTTGATTAGTTTTCATATTTTCATGATTTTATTTTGATTTTATTTGATTTAATTGAAATAAAAATCAAAATAAATGACAAAAATAAAATAAATACAAGTGGGAAGGATCATGGGTCGTGGGTCATGTTACAAAATCAATGCAAGCATAAAAAGTTGGGCCCATTTGACAAAAATTGCAATTTTAGCCACTTTTGACTTTTGGCAATTTTGCAAAAATGGTCAACTTTGCCAATGCATAACTCCTTCAATTTTGACACTAGAGATGTGTTCTTGGACTTTTTAGAAAGCTTAGGATGTCCTCTAAGCAACCCTTTAGTTATAATATCAATTGAGTCTTCCCTATTCATGTATGAAGCTTTGACAAAAAAGGTCTTTTTGTTGACTTTTAAAAATGACCTACAATGTCCAAATTTAGATTTTCTTGTGAGTGCATATTTTGAACTTGGGAGATGAAGATTAAATGTATAGAATTTCATCCTATTCAAAATGAGCTTTGGATGGGTCATTTTTGATAAAGTATTAGAAAGTTATGCTTGGTCAAAGTTGAGTTGACTTTTCCTATAAAACCCTAATTTAGCAACTTTTGGGTTTTGATGAATTGTGAGCAATCCTTGAGGAATCATGATCAACCCTTGATCAAATGATGATTAATACTTCAAAATGAGAATGTTGACCAAAAATCTTGAAGTTTGACTGCATGTGGGCCACAGTTGACTTTTGCCCTAACATAGTCGATTTTCAGGCCATTGAGCAATTGACTGAGCAAATTTCCTCTGCAAGGCTTGAAACTTGGCATGGATGATCTTGAGAACATATTAGGACAACGGTGAGCATTTGGGGTCCTTTGGGCTCAACTACCTTGATGCAAAAAGAAACCCTAATTTAAGGTAGACTGCCTTAGGAGAGGGTTTGTCTGGTCAACCCTTGGACTTCCTTGAGCAATCTCACTTGAAATGTATTGAGAAATATGGGAGGGAAAATTTTGGGGTACAACAACTTCCCTTGTTCAATCTTCTTAAACGTCAGGATGTAGATTGACTTGTCTGCCTTTCGTGATCTGAAGGTTGAAGATGATTGAACACTAGAGTGCCCAGAAATTTACACTCGCATGAAGTGGTATTTGTCTTGCGATATCGAGAATGGACTTATAGATGCCATTTGGAGATTGATGACGGAAGATGGGCTTAAAGATTCCATCCGAAGGAGTGTCGATCGCATAAGAGATTCCTTTACGAGAGCTTGTATACCTGTTATTGAGGAGGACTTCGCTGGGGAATGCTGGTCTCTATCTTGGTAAAAGTTGAATTTTAGGAGCTTCAGTCGTCTGTTATCCTACTGGGGAATCATCTCTTGGTCGAAGTGGTGAAAATGAACTACTATCTGGTCGTGATCCAGGCTTCATAGTGATAAGATCGTCTGATATCTGGTCGTGCTCCAGGCTTTACAGTGACTTACTGGGGAGATGAGATTAAAATTGCTATCCAGTCGTTCTCCAGGCTTTGCAATTTCTCAATTCTTATATGGTCGTACTCCAGGCTTTAGAAGGAATTAAGTTGTTATCCGATCGCATCCGGGCTTCAACTTGAATTTAGGGCATACTAATATCCGGTTGATTCCGGGCTTCTTAGTAATTGGCCAGGTAAACTGCTATTTGGTCGAAATCCGAGCTTCGAATTATCTTATACTGTTATCTGGTCGATTCCAGGCTTCAGTCCTTTGCCGCTATCTGGTCGTAGTTCAGGCTTCACAATTTCTTACTTCTTATCTGGTCGTGTTCCAGGCTTCAGAAGAAATCAAGTGGTTATCCGGTCGCATTCGGGCTTCCATTTTATTTTATAGCCTACTAATATCCGGTCAATTTCTGGGCTTCATAGTAATTGGCCGGTTAGACTGCTATTTGGTCGAAATCCAAGCTTCGCAGTGTCCCCCACTATTATCTGGTCATAGTCCCAAGCTTCAGTGTCTTTTGCCATTATCTGGTCATAATCTAGGCTTCACGCTGTCTTATACCATTATCTGGTTGAATCTAGGCTTCATGGTGTCCTGTACTGCTATCTGGTCGATTTCCAGGCTTCACAATACCTTGTTAAGCTGTTTTCCGGTCGATTTCTGGGCTTCATCGCTTGTGTATATGATATACCACTATCTGGTCGACTCCGAGCTTCATGGTGTTTTGTATTGCTATCTGGTCGATTTCCAGGCTTCACAGTATCTTGCTGGGGATTCAACTATTTTCCAGTCGAATCCGAGCTTCATAGCTTGCATTTAAGAGATGCCACTATCTGGTCGATTACAGGCTTCATAGTCTTTGGAGAAATCAAGATATTATTCGGTCGAATCCGAGCTTCATAACTTGAATTGGAATAGAAATCTTAGCACTGATTTGACTGAACCAGAAAAACTTCTGAGAACTTGATTGTATCTTTCCCTGAAAGGTAAACAGTTAGTCGCATGTAATGTCATGATGTATGACATGTATCGAGTAATGATGCTCTCAAAATAAATGAGGTTGTGCTGTATGATGCGTGTGTGCATGCCATGATGTATGGATATGCAATGTTTTTTTTTGTGATGTTCTCTAGCTGGGGAAAATAAATCTTGGACTGCTTTGGGAGAGTTCAAGGAATTGAGTTCTTCGTTCTCACTGGGGGTAACGACCGAAGATGATTTGAGAATAAATTGGCGGGAGAATGACTCTGTTGGAGAATAAATTGGCGAGAGAATGACTCTGTGGGGAAGAGAGATACTCTACCAGATGATGTGCTGATTTGGAGAAATATCCTCAGCTGGGGATGAATTACTGTTGCTGGTGATGATGAACTCTGTCGGGGATTGAATTTCTGTCTGTGGAAGAAATAGACTCCACTGGGGATAGTCTTCTATTGTTGGTGATAAATGAACTCTGCTTGGGGAGAATTAACACAAATGTTTTTAGGTACCTTTTACTCTGTGGGGGGTGTATGTACCTTTAGTCATATTCTCAAGCTGGCTCTGTCCCTATACCTGGTGGGTAGAGCAACTGCAAGGTTTGGACATTTCTTGTTTGCCCCTGTTCCTGGAATTACGAGTAATTGTCTTTTGTTTCGCATGTAAATATTTATGAGCAACAATTATTTTCAAATGCATATATCAAAAATGAATCATTGGACGTTCTTGCAAAACAAAACAGGAAAAGAAAAACAATTTTGAAATTTATTGTAAAATGAATTGTATTGATTTTGAAGTTGGCCTTTAATAGGCGTTTTGTACAAGAGGCTGACGTCCTAGCAAGAGAACACCGCCGAAAGATAGAAATTATATAATTTATGAAAAACCAAGAAAAACAACTATGTGAAACAATCCCACTGGGTTCCAACTCTGTTTTTGCCTTTATATCTTCGAGCATCTCATCACTTTTCTACTTGGTTGAAGGTAGATCAGATTGATTGGTGTCGTTCAAGCTTGATAGTCGATACCGAAGTCTGATTGCAAGATGATCCAACGAGACATAGTGTTACACTTTGATCCCTAATTTTTGCCTGGACCGCCCTTTCAGGTTTTCAGTCCATCGGGATACCCTTTTTTCCCAAGCCGTGTTTTCAGGTTTTCGACTTGCCGGGTGTACAGGTTTTTTCATTTTCATCCCTTACTTTTCCCCGAACCCTTTTGGTTCACCGGGAAGCTCTTATTTTTTCCTAGGCCAGTCGACCTAGCGGGTCTTCGATTATGCGTAGTATTTTTTCACTATGTCTGCATTGATGGGGTGAGGAAGGTCGTCACCATCCATGGTGGTTAGAATCATAGCTCCTCCCGAGAAAATTTTCTTAACCACAAATGGCCCTTCGTACGTAGGGGTCCATTTTCCCCTGGGATCACCTTGCGGCAGTATGATGCGTTTTATTACCAGATCCCCGACTTGATATTCTCGTCGTCTGACTTTCTTGTTAAAAGCCTTGATCATCTGCTTTTGATACGTCTGACCATGACAAATAGTAGTAAGTCTCTTCTCGTCGATTAGATTCAGCTAATCAAGCCGGGTCTGGATCCAATCGTCCTCGCTCAAACCTGCATCCTTCATAGTCCGGAGAGAGGGTATCTGGACTTCAATGGGTAGGAATGCCTCCATTCCGTACACCAGAGAGTAGGGTGTCGCCCCTGTGACGTCCTTGCTGAGGTACGGTACCCGTGAAGAGCGAATGGTAACATCTCATGCCAGTCTTTGTATGTCATCTTCTGCACAATCTTCTTGATGTTCTTATTAGCTGCTTCAACAGCCCAATTCATCTTCGTCCAGTAAGGAGAAGAGTTGTGATATTGTATCTTAAACTGTTTGTAGAGCTCGGTGATTATTGTGTTATTGAGATTTGTACCATTGTCCGTAATGATCCTCTCTGGTACACCATATCGACAGATCAAATTGTGTCGGATAAACCGTGCCACGATGTTCTTGGTTACTGTAGCAAAGGAAGTTGCCTCAACCCACTTCGTGAAATAATCAATAGCTACCAGAATGAAACGATTCCCGTTAGACGCAGTAGGTCTGATCTCGCCGATCATATCGATGCCCCACATTGCAAAGGGCCAAGGTGCTGTCAAAACATTCAGAGGAACTGGAGGTACATGCACCTTATCAGCATAGACTTGGCACTTATGACAAGTCCGAGAATGCATATAACAATCGGCTTCCATAGTAGACCAATAATATCCAGCCCGTAAGATTTTCTTTGCCATGGTATGTCCATTGGAATGAGTTCCGAAAGTACCTTCATGTAACTCTGCCATAATCCTTTCTGCCTCGTTCTTGTCCATACATCGTAGTAAGGTTGAATCATGGTTACGCTTGTAGAGGATATCATTACTGATGAAGAACTTTGCAGCGAATCTCCTCAGAAACTTCTTATCATTAACAGATGCACCCTTGGGGTACTCTTGAGCTTCAAGATACCTCTTTACCTCGTGAAACCAAGGTTTATCTGCTACCTCTTTAGTCTCAATATCACAGTAATGTGCGGGTTCGTCCGACCTCTCAATGGTAATCTGGGGAGCTACATTGTCCCACCTGACTTTGAACATAGAAGACATGGTAGCTAGCGCGTCCGCTAACTGATTCTCCTCTCTTGGAAAGTGTTCAAAGGTTATCTCCTCAAAGTGTGGGAGCAACGTCAGTACATACTCTTTATAAGGAATAAGATTTGGGTGCTTTGTATTCCACTTGCCTTTGATCTGACTGATCACTAGAGCGGAATCTCTGAATACACTCAAGAACTTAATCCTCAGGTCAATAGCTGCTCGAAGGCCCAGGGTGCATGCTTCATACTCCGCCATATTATTGGTGCAGCTAAAACATAATCGGGCGGTGAATGGAGTATGACAGCCCTCAGGAGATATGATCCCAGCGCCAATTCCATTACTCAATGCGTTTGAGGCTCCGTCAAAATACATGGACCATCGGGATGCCTCCTCGGGTCCTTCATCTGGTCCAGGTTCTTCACAGTCGGTTACCAACATGATGTTCTCATCCGGGAACTCGAAATTCAAGGATTGGTAATCATCCACGGCCTGATGCGCCAAATGATCCTCCAACACACTCCCCTTGATTGCTTTTTGGGTTGTGTATTGGATATCATACTCAGTTAAGATCATCTGCCATCTTGCTATTCTTCTGGACAAGTCAGGATTTTCGAAGATATACTTGATTGGGTCTATCTTTGATATTAATAGGGTAGTGTGAGTCAGCATATACTGTCTCAGCCGGCGAGCAGCCCATGCCAAAGCGCAACAAGTTTTCTCGAGCAGTGAGTATAGGGTCTCACAGTCGGTAAACTTTTTGCTAAGGTAGTAAATAGCGTGCTCTTTTCGGCCAGACTCGTCATGCTGCCCCAACACACACCCCATTGAATTATCCATTACTATTAAGTATAAAATCAAAGGTCTTCCTTCAACTGGAGGCATCAGAATAGGTGGCTCTTGGAGGTATTCCTTGATCCTTTCGAAAGCGGTCTGACATTCATCATTCCATTTTACCACTTGATCTTTCTTCAGCAGCTTGAAGATCGGCTCACAAGTAGCAGTCAGATGTGAAATGAATCGAGAAATGTAATTCAGACGTCCCAAAAAGCCTCTAACTTCCTTTTCCGTTCGGGGAGCTGGCATCTCCTGTTTAGCCTTCACCTTTGCAGGATCCACTTGAATACCTTTATCACTAACGACGAAACCCAGTAGCTTACCAGACCTTACCCCGAAGGTGCACTTGTTCGGGTTTAACCTCAGCTTGTACATCTTCAACCTGTCGAACAGTTTCTGGAGATGGTCAAGGTGTTCTTCTTCAGTCTGGGACCTTGCAATCATGTCATCAACGTAAACTTCAATCTCATGGTGAATCATGTCGTGGAATAAAGTGACCATGGCGCGCTGATAAGTTGCCTCGACATTCTTCAACCCGAAAGGCATTACCTTGTAATAGAAGGTGCCCCACTGCGTAACGAAGGTTGTCTTCTCCATGTCCTCGGGAGCCATATTAATTTGATTGTAACCATAAAAACCATCCATAAAGGAGAAGATCTTATGTTGCGCGGTGTTGTCGACCAGAACATCGATGTGATGAAGTGGGAAATCATCTTTGGGGATTGCCTTATTCAGATCTCTATAGTCCACACACATTCGTACCTTACCATCCTTATTCGGCACCGGAACAACGTTTGCAACCCACTGCGGATAAGAAGTAACAGCTAGAAATCCGGCGTCAAACTGTTTCATGACCTCAACTTTGATTTTCTCAGACATCTTGGGGCGCATGCGGCGAACCTTCTGCTTTACCGGAGGACAGTCTTCTTTAGTCGGCAGGCGGTGTACCACAATGTCAGTGTCCAAACCAGGCATATCTTCATAAGACCAAGCGAAGATCTCAACATAGTCGCGTAGCATCTGTATGAACCGTTTCTTGACACTAGGTTTCAGATTTGCACCTATATTGACATCTTTCTTGTCTTCCTTTGTACCTAAATTCACTGATTCCACTGGCTCTTCATGAGGCTGTATGGCCTTCTCTTCTTGTAGTAACAGTCTAGAAAGTTCTCCAGGTACCTCACAATCATCCTCACCTTCGTCCTCGGCTTGGTTGATCGGACTTTCAAAGTCATAACTGGAAGTAGCAGATTTGTTATCAATGGGATCCAGAGTGGATGTGGATCTGCATTATGATACGTGAGTGTGTGTAAGACAATAGCTGTTTTTGATAAAGTGCGAGATAGAAAGGAAAAACAAGGAGCGCAAAATTTGTAATGAAAGAAAATGTCCAATGCTTTATTGATGATATATGAAAATGACAAATAATAAGCCCTCACAAACAAAGCCAAAGTGCCTCGGGCAAGGCACTGGGCCGTAAAGTTTCAAACTGTCTGTTACAAATCTCAAAACAAAAGTCAATTATTGTGTAATAAAAGAAACGGGTATGAAGTCTTTCGCCGTCTAGTGGTTCAAGCCACCATTGGTTGTAGGGTAGATCCAGCTTTCGATATCTGAATCTTCTTCACCATCTTCAATTGCATTCACTCCCTGATTACTGATATGCAGAGGAGGTCTTCCAATCCGCGCGCGCCGAATAACCCTTTGAGCCTCTGCAATAAAGCCCAAACCAAACTTGTCAGTTTTGTGTGTGAAATCAGGGAGCTGACCCCAATTTGCACACCCACCTTTTTCGATTACAGCCCTGGCATCCTTAAGGGAAGCCATCTTCATTGGAGGTTCGTCAATAGCAACTTCAGTCGACGCCAAAGTCTAGGGGACCTCTTCAAAGTTCTGACAAGGGGTTTCCATGAACTCCTCATCCATCTCCATATATCGAAAGGAATTGAGATGACTCACCATGTACTCCTCCTCACCTTGTATCGTGATGATCTTCCCCTTTACTGGATATTTCAACATCTGATGTAGCATAGAAGTCACTGCCCCAACCTTATGAATCCAAGGGCGACCCAACAAGCAAGAATATGATGGTTTGATATCCATCACATAGAACGTAGATGCCAAAGTCTGAGAGCCAACTTTAACAGGGACGTCCACTTCCCCGTGCACCATCCTTTTTGACTCGTCGAAAGCCCTAACCACAATATTGCTCGGCTTCAGAATCAAACCTTCATAGTCCAGACGGTCTAGTGCTTTCTTTGGTAAAACATTCAATGAGGACTCGATATCCACTAGTACATGGGCCATAATAGTGCCCCTGCACTCAATCGATACATGCAGAGCATCATTATGATTTCTTCCTTTAGCAGTCAGATCTGCGTCTGAGAAACCCAACCCGTTGCCGGCAGTCAAACTAGCTACGCAGTCTTTGAATTGATCGGCAGAAGTTTCCTGCGGCACATGCGCAGTTTTGAGGAAAGAAATTAAAGCCTTTGCATGGGCTTCAGAACATAATAATAAGGACAACATGGATATTTTTGACGGGGTCTGCCCCAGCTTCCCGACTACGATGTAGTCGCTCTTCTTGATAATCTTCAGAATTTCCTCTATCTCCTTCTTAGAGGTTTCTACAATGATCTTCTTAGGCGCCTCCGTCTGGGCAGGCTCACCTGTGATTTCTTTGCCCCGAGTCCCAGATGGCTCGGCGACAGGGGTGATAAGTAGAGTAGAAACTGGGACAGTAGCTGATGTACTAGCAGATGGAACAACAACAGGTTTATGGACGGTCGGAGGGGAAATCTTGGGAGAAAAGAGTCCATCACTTCTTGTGACCTTGCTAGCCCCGACAATATTGCTGACATCAGCATCAGCTTCTTCACTCTCTAAGTCTTGCTTAACTCCATGGTAATACACATCGGCCCCATAGTGCCAAGGGACAACCTTATCCGAAGTGTATGGGAAAGGACCAGTGATAGTAATGATTAACGGAGCGATTCTTGTAACGGGTGTAATCCTAACAGGCTTTCTCGAGGAAGCCTTGGAAGGATTGGAGGAAATGGTTATGATGGCAACATCTTGAATTGGAACCAACGAAATCATAGTCTTCTCGAACCGGATCTCTTTGTTATCCATCAGGCGTTGAACACCTGATTTCAATAAGTGGCAACTAGCAGGCAGAATTGAACACATGTGGCAACCTTTGCCACAACCCGGAAATAAACCGGCCAATAATAGATTCTTCTTAACTATCATTAAAGGAGTAGAAATTTCTTCCACGGAGGTCACAAATAAATCATCGTCCACAGCATTTAATCCATAACCTTGTTTGGGCATAGGAGCAGTTATGACG